>JASPKZ010000004.1:5235000-5602500 GCA_030220185.1 Diploptera punctata
TCTTTTGCTCTTCTTTATGAATTCCAGCATTGTTCTTCCTCCACCCATTCTGTGTAGCACATATTTAATTTTTTTTTTATTTTGTCTGTCCATTTTATACATTCCATCCTTCTCCATATCCACATCTTAAAAGCTTCTAGTCGCTTTTACTCATTCCGTCGTAATGTCCAAGTCTCTGCACCATACAATGTTATACTCCACACAAAGCACTTTACCAGCCTCTTCCGTAATTCTTTTGTCAAAGGTCCACAGAAAATGCTTCTCTTCTTGTTAAAAGCATCTTTTGCCGTTGCTATCTTCTGCTCTATTTCTTGACAGCAGTTCTTGTACTACTAATAGTACAACACAAGTATTCAGCTCTCCACTTGCTCAATGGTCTCATCTTTCATCCTCAAGATTATCTCCCTTGCTTTCCTTCCTATAATCATGGCCTTCGTCTTATAAGGATTTTAATATATTATCATGGATACCAAGACGGAAGATGAGGTGCATGGAAAGTGAAAGTGAAAGAGGCGAAGATTCGCATTGGATTCTAGAGTAGTTAAAATAAGGATGAAGTACCTATATAAGAACTTTTTACTGTTGACCAGACATCCACGAGTTCTTTCCACAATGCTTGTTCAACTGATCATGATTTAGGAATATCTTATTTACTCACAAAAAGTGGTTGAATAAATGGTAAGATTAGATTGCTGAATAAAGATGAAAGAAATGATTTTTGTTATTGATATCAGGCCTACATTTAATATAGATTGAATAGCTAATCCCTTGTCCATCCCTGTAGATGCTGATAATAACCAATTTTACTATCAACTCACGTAGTAGGCATCAAAGAGACCTGTTGCCACTATATGACGTAAGCTTGTTAGTTTCCCCTACATCTTGCATTCAAATCAGTAAACATATTTCAATGTTTTCAGAATTTCCCCTCTTTACTCACAAAATACAATAATCTCATGTCTGGTATAATTTCGACATTTTCAATAAGAACCGTTTTTATGAAAACAAAACTTATAATATGACAGCGGAAAATTTGATAAGAGCAAGTATTTTAGAAAAATAGCCTACTATATGATACTGTATGCAGGGTACCGGATTTAGTTTTAGTTGTTGATATTTCATATGATTTATGTTGATGAAGACGATCTGATAGAAATATTTGTAATATTTTATTGTCTACAATAAATCAAAATGCTCACAGAAGAATTAATTCTCGAAAACTGCGATGAGCAGGACGTGTGGCACGAATGAGGAATGAAAGAAGAAACTTGTTGTACCATAACCAAAGGAAATCGGTTAATGTACAGGGTGGACCGCTCGAATGGACCTAATTTCAATTGCTTGTTACTGGCAAACGGTTGAAGATAGAAACTTAAAACAACGTTCATAGTACAGAAAAACTCACCAAGTTTCGAATCCTGTCGGTAGATGGCACAAAGATACGTTTCTCGTTCTTAGATTTAATTGTTTGTGAAAATGGCGACTCCGCAGATGAAAGCGCAAGCTGTTTTGTGGTATGCGGAGTTTAAATCAATCATTAGAGTTCAAAGGGAGTTCCGGCGTGTGTTTAACCGTGATGCTCCAACTGCTAGAAGCATAAAGAAGTGGCGTGATACATTATTAGCTACAGGATCTGTGTTGAAGAAGCATGGTGGTGGTCGCAGAGCATCCGATGAAATGGTAGCAAATGTTCAAGCCGCATTTGAGCGAAGCCCCCGGAAGTCATTAAGAAGAGCTTCGCGGGAACTTCAAATACCAAAATCGACATTACAACGGATTGTCCACAAACGCCTCAAACTGCACGCATATAAAGTGCAGTTAGTGCAATGTCTGGAGCCGAATGACATGCCGAAACGAGTGGAATTCGCCAATACGATGCTGGACCGTCTCGGCGCTGATCCTGACTTCATGACCAAGATTTTCTTCTCGGACGAAGCCACTTTCCATTTGTCAGGCAAGGTAAACCGGCATAATGTGCAGATCTGGGGATCGGAGAATCCTCACGCTATTCAAGAGCATGTTCGTGATAGTCCGAAGATGAATGTTTGGTGCAGTTTGTCACATAATAAGGTCATTGGACCGTTTTTCTTCGCCGAGAAAACTGTTCGTGGTACCACATATCTTGACATGCTGGAGCAGTTCTTCTTTCCACAAATTGAACAACTGCAGCCTAACATCGTTTTCCAGCAAGATGGTGCTCCTCCCCACTGGTCCAATGAAGTTCGTACGACTTTGGACAACATTTTCCCTGGCCGTTGGATTGGTAAACCAAGAATGAGATGGAGGATAAAGTCAAGCATGATACGAGGGAAGGAATTATACAGGGAATGAATAGAAAATATTAGTTCAGGATAATGATATTTGGAGAGCTTATTTCTTATTATAACTTCTGTAATAAAAACATTAAACTGAAAATGTATAAAACTGTTATTATTCTTCCAGTTATATTGTATGAATGAGAAACATGGACTGTTACTTTAAGTGAGGAGAAAATATTACGAATATTTTCTTAGAAAATAGTTGGATGAAAGAGAGATGAACAAACAGGCGAATGGAGAAGACTTCATAACAGTGAGCTACATGATCTTTAAGAGAAACCAGATGTAATAAGAACAGTTACGCATCTTAGATTGTAATGGGCAAGGCATGTGGCACGAATTAGGAATGAAAGAGGGATATGAAAACTCCTTATAAGAAAACCAGAGGGAAAGCGCCAAGCATGCAGCCAAGAATGAGGTGGGAGAATAACATTAACCACGATTTGAGGAAAGTAGATAATAATAATAATAATAATAATAATAATAATAATAATAATAATAATAATAATAATAATGCTTTATTCTAGCTGGCTACATGGGATGACATTAGCTCAGGATTGGGATGAATGAAGAGCTTATGTCAGTTTGACCATGAACCTTCGGGTACGATAATGCCAGCGAGTTAATTAATTGTATCTAGTTCTCATGTTCTCGTAGTTTATTTAAAAATACAAAACACGTATCAGTGGAATGCATGGCGTTAGCGGGAATATTTGTCGAATGATTCAGATCCTATTACCTGCAAACAATTTTTAGAAGTACTTGAATATGGTGTGCTTTCCTGGAATGAAATTACATTGCAGTGATAAATTGCGTTAATGTTTTTGTATGGGGATCTTAATGATTTAAAATAAGATTATGGGATGTCTTAAATGTATCCTTGTAGTTTCACCTCCGCAATCTTGTAAAACACTATCCAGGCGACATTTCAATGATTTAAATAATGACTCTGCACATCCCCTCTCCTGGTTCATGCATTGTATGCACACTATACGGCCGATATATCAAAGGCGCTCAGCAAATAGACTAAAAGTTTCATTACTTCTGAAATGAACTTACATGTTTAAACGTTAATGCATGTGTATATCGGAGTGCTGCAGTTTATCTCTTTCCATAACTACATGTATCGTCTCTTTGTCCCATATGCAGACTATTGTTTTTAAACAAGCCTTATTCTGTAGAGAAGGGAAAATGATTAGAAATTCATCTTGTACATTCTCACCTTTTTCCCCCTCCTATTTGTCCTTCTTAAAATTACCGCTATATTTTATGTAGCTATCAAGAAAATAATTAACTAGATCTACAGATATAATTCTTTGGCGACGATAAAAAGGATCTAAGTCAATATAATGACAATTCAGAAGTTTTTTAATTAACTTCAACAGAATTGAAATATAATGACAATGCAAGTAGGTCTATCATTATTTACCTGCCAAATATGATTTTTTTTTCAAATTTTATTTATGTGCTTAGACAATAAGGTGTATATTAACTTATAAATTAATATGATATAAAAATAATAATTTCTGCCTTTATGTGATTTTCCCACCGATCAAAGATCATCATCATCATAGTACATTCACGAATTTAGGCCATTTGTTGACCTGTTTCGGCCTCAAGAGAAACACCATCCAGAAGTCTTTTGAGTGGACGTCCTGGTCTTCTTCTTCCTGCAGGTTGATATCTTAACATTAGTTTGGGTATTCTGTGATCTTCCATTCGATGAACATGTTGTATCCATCTTGACTTATAATCAGAAATTTTGTTTTCTAAAGATTCCATGTGTAATTCTTCTAAGATGTCTTCATTTTTTTTGTGATCTAGTAGTGTGTATCCTGCAGTCCTCCGAAGATATCTCATTTCAGCAGATCTAAGTCTCTGTATATCCTTCTGTTTCAACGTCCATACTTCGCTACCATACAAAAGAGTTGGAAGAGCCAGTGTTTTATACACTTTCAGTCTTGAATGCTTTTGGACTAACTGTGGCTTGAAGATAGAATTTATTAACCCTAAAATTCTTAAAAATTTAGATATTTTTGCATTTACATCCTTTTCTTCTTCATATGAGATATTGCATCCTAGATATGTAAAATTATTCACCTGCTCCAAATTTTATTGTCCAGTACAATTTTACTTCTGACAGGATCTTCACCTTGAAATGCCATAATTTTTGTTTTTTCTGTAGATATCTTTAATCCATATTCTTCTGTAATTTTGTTAAGTTCATACAGACCTTTTTGTAGATTATCTTCGGAATTTGCTATTATTATTTGGTCATCTGCAAACAATAGGGGTTTAATTTTCTATTTTCTGATATTCTTATTCCAAATTTATATGTTTTGTTCCAGCAACATATTACTTCATTGATATAAATTGCAAAGAGTGTTGGGGATAGGGGGCAGCCTTGTCTCACACCACGATTTATAATTCCTTCTTTAGAAAATCTGTTATTTAATTTAATCTTTATGGTGTTGTCTTTGTAAATATTTTGTATGTTCTGCCGAAATAAATTTGGTATATTTCTGTCTTCCAATATATTTAAGAGTTTTGATCTCTTGACTGTGTCGAATGCTTCCGATCAAAGATTAATGTTATAATTCTTGTTTTATTTTTTTTATTTTTGCTATGGCGTGAAGCAAGATAAAAAAACAAATTCGTACCTCATATACGTATGATTTATTACGCTGATACATTCCCCATTTTTTTTTCAAAATTGTATTTACATTTTACTTACTTTTGGTTTTGTCCGATAAAACGCTATTAGTATTATAAGTGGAGGATAGTTTTCTTTTTTAATGCGTACAATCTTTCAATATTTTCATTAAAATTAATCTATCATTCAATCATTTATTTGATACAATTAACTATGGTGTATAATCGTACAATGATGCATCCTTACTTGCTAGATGATCATAAATGAACAGAAATTGTTAAATACTGGTATCTTTATTTAAAATTTTAGATTCATTTTTATATATGCATGAGCCGTCAGAGTGGATGAGTGTCTGCCCCGACTGGGAACCCAGGTTCGAATCTTGGTGGTTCCGGAGACGATTCGTGATGGGCCACATAGGAATTTTCCGGGTTTTCTCGAAGTTCTCCCGTTTCACCAACACTCTGCATTCCGCTTCTCTCCCCATCATATAATTTCATCTTCGTTAATTAATTTCATATCACCCGTCACCTCAGCTCATCTTCTTCTGTACGTGTGTTTGTCACTCTTCTCCTCCTAAACGATTTTGATGAAATTGTGTGTGTGTCTGATTGGGTCCCTTGATGGTTTAGATTCACAATTGTAGGAGTTCACCAGAAGTGTAAATTTAAAAATCGCTCTAGACGTCACTTTTTTTATGTTTCACGACGAAACTCAGCATACCATATTAAAATAAACCGAGGAAGGCATTATCCATATATGAGCGAAATCCGACAATTAGAAGTGGAGGTTTACTTGAAACCCGAAATTAAAAACAGCCTAAACGTCTGGACCGATTTTTATGAAAATTATTATGCGTATTTTTGTGAGTCCCTGGATGGTTTAGATTCCTAACTGGACCCTCTAAAACTATTAGGTGTAGGAGTTCACCTGAAGTGAAAATATAAAACTCGCTCCAACGGTCACAATTTTCGATGTTTCACAACGAAACTCAGTATATCCCATTAAAATAATCCAAGATAGGTATCAAAAAATGAGCGAAATCCGATAATAATTAGAAGTAAAGGTTACCTGAAATCCGAAATTATAAACTGACTAGCAACCGCTATGCTCGGTTCGTCTCAGCATATACCATGCAATTTAATTAACCTTTCATATTTCATTTAATTAGGCGTAGCAACGCACGCCGGGTATTAGTTAGTGTTAGGTAAAAATGGTCCCGTCTATCAAATCACAGCCTTTTAAAATATATGGTTTTGATGATCTAATGGGGTCCATACTCTTATAGGCCTACTTCCTTATGTCTTCGTGCCACTGAGAGTCAACATAGGGCACAATAGGGCTAAAGTGAAGTCAGGTCGCAGTGCTAGTTCAGTCTACATCCTCGGTTTAAATAGAATAGAATACATGTGTGAAATATTATTCAACTCTACCTGGTATTCTATTACGCTAAATTAGGGAAGTCAATCTATATAATACTGTAGGTTACTTTGAAAGTAGTAATATATTAACCGACAGTTGAATGCAGGCTTTTACGGTCGGTAATCATAATGTTAAGTATTACCGAGCTATGTGGCCGCGGTCCTACCAGACGTTTCTTCCTCAACTGCGGAGGTATCTCCAGTGGCGAGTACTTGTTAGGAACACCAGTAATGGACCACGACCACATAGCCCGGAATCACTTAACATTATAGGCCTATTAACCGACAGGTTAACAACGTTTTTATACATTTTAAGGAATTTTGTCTTTATATTTTTATTAATATTCCAAAAATCTATGCAATTTAGCGGATAATGATCTATATTAAAAATAAAATATCTTAACTATCTTAAATATCTTTAATTATATGTGTGGCACCATAAAACGAAGTATCAAAGGAACTAGAAAGGAGACACTTTTAAAATTTTATAAAAAATGTCGGTTCCAACACTACTATATGGATCGGGTCTTAACCAAAAAACAGGAACGAAGAATAGAATCATCAGAAATGAGGTTTCTGAGGAGTGTGGCTGGCTATACAATAATGGATCAAAGGAGAAGTGAGGATATACGAAGATAACTGAATATATTCAAACTATTAGATAGAATTACACAATACAGAGGTGAATGGATGGACCACATCAATAGAATGGATAACAATAGAATTCCGAAACAGATTCTTCATTAGAAACCACTAGGACGAAGAAATGTTGTAAGACCCAGTAAAAGGTGAATAGACCAATTCTAACATGAGATCGGAACAGACCAGCAAGTATAATCCTTGATGATGATGATGAAAATATCTTAAAATAATATTAAAATCTATATTTATAGCAAACCTATGGACAAGTTTATTTTTAATTATGGCTGATACCATTAGAGTTATAAATCTAAAAGCAAATAGCAACATTTAATAATTTAAACTATGTAATTTACTAGTTGAATGCAGGCTTTCACGGCCGGTAATCATGATGTTGAGTGATTCCGGGTTCTGTGGCCGTGGTCCATAGTTGGTGTTGATACCAGACGTTTCGCCCTCAACTGCGGAGGGCATCTTCAGTGGCGAGTGCTTCTAGGCGTGTTTCCTGTCGGAAGCTCTAAGTGAGCTTCCGACCAGGAAACACGCCTAGAAGCACTCGCCACTGAAGATGCCCTCCGCAGTTGAGGGCGAAACGTCTGGTATCAACACCAACTATGGACCACGGCCACAGAACCCGGAATCACTCAACATCATATGTAATTTACTGTCGATAATAGCGTTTTAGTATGTCACTAGCTCAAAAACCTGTTAGAAGTACAGCATAGAAAACAATTACCCAGACAAAGTAGCCAGGCATGCGCCATACGTAGGCCTAAATGTGCCAATGTGACAATGAAATTAAGTTTTAATATTGACTGCAGAATACACTAAATTAGACATGAAAATGAAATGTTCATATTTTGAAAAAGTTAAAATTTAAGCCAATTTTAGAATCTTAGAAATTCTATATATGTTAACATACAGTAACAGATCGAATACGAAATGAAAATATAAGAAGAGAACTAAATATATTCAAAGTATTAGATAGAATTACACAATACAGAGTTGAATGGATGGACCACATCAATAGAATGGATAAAAATAGAATTCCGAAACAGATTCTTTTTTTACAAACCACTAGGACGAAGAAATGTTGGAAGATCCAGTAAAAGATGGACAGACCATTTCTAACATGAGAACGGAACAGACCTTAAGGTCTAATCCTTGATGCTGATGCTGATGATCATGATTATGAGAAATACTATAACTAAATTAGGATCTCATTTACATTTAATGATCTCTGAAGAATTACCATCCCAGATGCTACGTCATCATTCTCAAGGAAAAATACATTTGGGCCTAGCTCATAGAAGAACGAAAAGTATTATGGTACATTTAAAATTTGTCACGTTATTATTTATGCATAATTTTGAGTTCTCAGTGCCAAGTTTAAAGAGAATTTAACATTTATTAGAAATAATCTGATTTGTAAAGCATGATTCAATAACAAAATACATCTCTTATTTTCTACATATCAAATAATTTTATTAATTTTTCTTTTACAAAGAATTTTAAGTATCATACCTGCTCAGAGCAATCTACATCAAAGTAAAAATAGAACCCGCCTGTACAATAAATATATTTATCCTTCTTCTTCTAAATATGAAAAATCATACCTCATAATATACAATTCGACAAAACGAACTGGCAATGCTTAGATATTATTGATCTTTACATAGCCTACTGTTAAATTGATGGTAAAATTTCGTGGAGGTATTAGTCAGAGTATATAAAAAATTATAAAATTATGAATCTTATGTGTAGTCTCCTCAACTATTAAAATTATTGAAACATTGTAGGCCTTTCGGGACCAGCTCCATCCTCAGCTCCATCCTCGCTCTTCTTCAGCTACTGATTGATTTATGATGATCTTGTAGAGAGGGATGTGTGTACTGGGTACATTCTCGTTTAAAATCAAATTGTTGTCAACTTCCTTTAAAATATCTAACTCGTCTTGTATGTTTAGGCCCTATGTAAGCTGCCATTCTCATGTAATATTGTGATAACTTTAAATATATCTATATCCTACATATGCTAGATGATCGCCTACTTCTGTGATTAACACATGTGGATGTGAGGCCAGCAGCCGCATGGTAGGCCAAGGGCATTCTAGGCCTGTCGCGCTGGATCTTTTTTATATCCTACATGTTTCTTTCTACATCCTTTCTGTATTATATGTTTGGCGTAACTTGATTAGCCATCTGCATATTTGAAGTTTTTAAAATGTTCTATAAATCTAATATTAAAAATTGTAAATATATAAATATGTAAAATTTGTTATAAACCTTAAACGTTAGTTTATATATGCCTTTGTTGTTAATTTTTTCTTCTTTACGTAAATTTTTTTACAATCTTTAAACGTTAGTTTATATTCGCCGTTATTGTTTTTTTTCTATCCTGTTATTTATTATATCGTTTAGTTTATTTATAGTTTTGTGTGCAATTCTTACATTTTTGTCAAATATTTATAACGTGTTAGCTAATTTTGTTGTTTCTTTTCCTATACCGTAAATGTTATCCAGTTATTTTTTGTTGATATAACATTATTTTTCAGTTGTGATATGTTGAGTACATTTTACCTTCCTTTTTTTGTTCTCTTGCAATGCTATTTATAATTTGTTCATTGTATCCGTTATTTTTTTTCAATGTACTTAATGTGTTTTATTTTCTTTGTAATTTTTGTTGAAGAGACTGCACACAAGGTAAATAATTTTATATTATAATGTTATACACTCTTTACATTCAGCCTATATACATGATTATAGGATTATAGGATATATATTATATAAAGTGTATGCCTATATTTCATTTAAATACACATAAAAGCTCTACAAGTAGACAATTCCTAATAATTTAAAATTGTAGATTGTTATAATTAGAGCTAGGATTTTTATGTGCTAAGGTTGTAACAATACTGTAATGAGAAATAAGACTTCAGACTGTCTTTTATCTTGTTTCCACATACATACAATTGAAAAATAGAAGCTATCTGTGTTAAAATTTTAACGTTCAGTAAATAAAAATCCCAGCCCTTATTATGATTATAATCATTGTGCCCAAAGATAGGATTTAGAAAAAATCACAAAATTCTCATCAGAAGTGAAGAAAAATGTTACATTTTATAATGTTTACAGATGTGCTAGATTTTAAATGTAAGAGTTAAAAGCGTACAACAAAACAAAAGTAAAATCAATGTCTAGTATATATATATATATATTAACACTTATTGTCGGCCGCGGTGGACTAGTGCTTGTGCTCCTTGCCTCTGGTTCCGAGGGTTGCGGGTTCAAACCCGGCCGGGGTCGATGGATTTTTTAGGATGGAAAAATTCAAGGAGCAAGTCCTCCGGGAGGGCCTTTAAGCCGTGGGTCCCGAGTCTGAGGATTTTCAGTCTCGTAAAAGATCCTTAAGCATGAATGAAAAGACCTCTAAGCAAAATTTACCGAATTTTCCCGTCCTAGTACTACCTTGGTTTCCTAGATGCCAGTATGAGGCGGAACGCTGACCACGGACCACTCAAAATGACATCTATACGAAAACAAGTGTAACTAAATTAGTATGGTTCAGATTCTTCCCTGTAGGGGGAGAGCGCCTAAATCTCTGTAAAGGGAAAACATGGGCTTACAATACAATACAAAAACTTTTATTTTTTTATTCTTAAACGATATAATATTAAATAAATAAATAATATTTTTAAAAAGGTCAATTTTGTAATCATGGTTTTCCTCTAAAAGATTTGAACAAATAGGATAATCTGCAGTTTCTTAACACAGGAGAGATTAATCATAGGCTAGAATTTTGAACAATTCTCAGATATATTTTTGACATGTCAATTTCATTGTAATTTGGCATATTCAGAGTTCTTAACATCTGTTAAAATGTAAATTATGTTGATTTATTTTTTTAATGTCTGAATTTTACAGTTCTTTTTATGTAATATGCAAGTTAATGTTAGTTATTCGCTCAAAGGTAATTTCAGCATTGAACAAAATGCACTATTTACTCTACCTTTGTATTTTGCACCTCAGAGGAAAGTGTTTTTTAGTTACATTTCACACCACAAAATTTAAGCTGTATGTCACACATCTCCAATACTAATCTCCCACATATTCTCTTCCAGCATGCTCTGTATATTACACGTCATAATTCTGCAACACTGATACAAGTGTATGCAGTAAATCTAACAACTTATGACCTTGTTGCAACAACCAATAAATTCATATTCTCACCCCTATACTCTGAGTGGAAGCAAAACACTGCAGTAACAGAACGTGGCATAGCAAGTAATTTATTCTAGTGACATTTTTATCACTCATATAAATGGCCCGTATGTGGTTCCATAATAATATGTGTAACCTTAAAGCTTTACGCTGGAGTCAGCCATTTTCATAGAAGTGTACATGAATACATGTGCAAAAGGATAGGGGTGAATGTGTGTTCATTTTACACTTCGGATCCCTCCAATAACTGGTCAGTAAATGGAGATAAACTTTACGCATTAAACATATACATCACTTACTATCACACACATTCTTCGAAGTCGACAATTGAGTATGACTTACAAGTAAACTTTGCGTTGAATATTTTATAGAAAACAATACAGTTATGGTGCAAACTTAATTTATTTACTATTATTATAAACCTATGAATTTATAAGCACAATTTTAATGTACAATGCACCACATTAACATGTCAACTTTGTGTCACTTATTTTAGTGAAATAAGAATTATAAATTCTTGTCTTATTTGAAAATATCGTAATGAAATTCTTTAAACCGAGCGTTTGAATTCATTGGTAGAACATGGGTTCAAACCCCGGTGTCTACCAGCCTGACTGAAGCTTTCTTCTGGTTTCCTTCAACCGTCAGCTAAATGTTTGGTTGGAATTTCATTACCACAACTTATTTAATCATATTCAGCATTTAATAGAGTCATAAAAATAAATAATTGAATAGACGCTATATGGTCTTACATTCTACAAGAATAATAAATGCATTGGGCAGTAAATTCAATTTGTTTTGAATAAAATAAGGGTAAATATCATAAGCATGCAATTTTATATTCCTTCTTATTATATTAATAGGGGTATTTTCATACTACCATTTTAGTTTTAATATCAGTGACACTAAAAATGTAAATTGACCAAAAAAGAATTTAGATTTAAGATAATCAAATATAGCTACAAATTTGCACAATACAAATGACGTAACATGCGAATTCTACCAAACAATTGTCATGTGACTCCCACAATCACTCGCTATTTTCAAAGAATTCCTGGAAAACTCGAGATTGGTAGACAAGTCCTTAAAAAGTTATCTTTGCCCGGTAAAATAAAACAGTTATTATTACTAACACTCAATGGGGGAATTGAGAAGGAAGAAAGAAAGAGGATCTGGACGGATTTCTACTCCACGGACGTAATGATGACAACGGAATGGAGACAGGCAGAATATGAACCCAGACATCTGGTGACAAAAATGGCAACAAACGGTTTCCATCATAAAATCTGCAAGAACAAGAAAGACCACAAACCAGATCCCCAGTGCATTTTTGAGCTGTGCGCTAAAAACTGCAACCGTTATCATATAATTATGTGTCAGAAGAAATACATATCATTAAAGGCATATTACGAAAAAGACTGAACATATGTGAATTATTCAGTGGCATCAGTGTCAAAACTTAACATTATGAACATTATGTGCATTTCTATTACTATTATTATTTTTTGCAAATGTCCTAGGTTTTTTTCGAAATTCCTGGTGTGCTCTCCTTGCATGGCGTACTTGTAACCCACTTCTAAGGTTGGGACGCCTGGAAGGCGTGGTTACGTTGCCCCGATGATATGACGGGTGATGATGATGATAGTGGTCCATCAGGAGAGTCCCTAATCCTAAGATGAATATAAATGATGAGATTGCGATGGCCATATGATTTCGGGAACCGTTTGGGCCTTAAAGTTTTCCTGACATTTGTCTTACGGTGAGGAAAAACCGCGATATAAAAACTTCACCCAGAAAAACTGTCCCGACCGGGGAATGAACCCGGGCCCGCTGCGTGACAAGGCAGCACGCTACTTCGAGACCACAGCGGTAGATTTTATTAATATTATTGTTGTTATTATTATTTCCAATATGCGACGCAAATATTTTCTAAGTTCGAAGACATCACGCGCATGCGCCAGCAGATGAAACTCGATACATTTTAGAATCATGCAATGTTGCCAACATATACAACGCTGGTTGAAAACCATAGGACAAACGCCTTAATATTTAAGCTCTTTAATCTTAAAGTAATCGGCCGCGGTGGACTAGTGGTTATGCTCCTTGCCTCTGGTCCCGAGGGTCGCGGGTTCAAACCCGGCCGGGGTCGATGGATTTTTTAGGACGGAAAAATCCAAGGAGCAAGTCCTCCGGGAAGATTTTCAGGCTCGTAAAAAATCCTTAAGCCCGAATGAAAAGGCCTCTAAGCAAAATTTACCGAATTTTCCCGTCCTAGTACTACCTTGGTTTCCTAGATGTCAGTATGAGGCGGAACGCTGACCACGGGCCACTCAAAATGACATCTATACGAAAACAAGTGTAACTAAATTAATATGGTTCAGATTCTTCCCTGTAGGGGGAGAACGCCTAAATCTCTGTAAAAGGGAAAACATGGGCTTACAATACAGTACAATAATCTTAAAGTTACAAAGATAACCAAAATACTCATTCTAACTGGATTTGTCCTTAGTAATGGTTTGACCATAATTAGTATAGAAAATATAATCTTAAAAGTATATATGTTTGCTGCAGGAATAGAGAGAAGTATGCATTGGCTGCATTGAATAACAATATAGCAGCTATCAGTATGGCTACTGCATCCTGAATAGTCGTCAATGTGTATTATTTAGAATAAAGAAGTTTTAGTGACCTTTACAAAACATTTAAAATAATAAGGGTATAGTAACTCTAAAATTTGACAAAACATGTGCTGAGTATTTTAAAACTTATGTCGCATGAATGCTTATTATTATTATTATTATTATTATTATTATTATTATTATTATTATTATTATTATTATTATTATTATTATAACAAAGGAAAAAATCTACATAACGAATTATCAGTACCAACCTTATAGCGTTTTGTGAGAATTGATACAAATATCGTGTTGGCAGATGGGAAAAATAAAAAAATCAAGAATTTATCACAATGCGATTATAACTGAAATAGTCAGTTGATGGAAACTTTGTTTCAATGTAGAGTGTCTATTTTGGAGAACTAGTGCGCATTTTAATATTCAGTGACACGGAGTTACATGGATAAAGGTAACATTTTCACAAGATGGTCTCAACGACTTGAGATGACTTTGAGACGTGACATAGATAAGAGAGTCACGTGGTTTAGTGTCTTCGAAATCATGTCGTTACAAGTAAAGCATGTAAAAAATCCAGGAGCTGGAATATCATGTCATATCCAAGATTTATTTTTACTGACAAGAAATTGTTGTCATTCCATGAGAATACCTGTTCATATTTCGCTCGCATTCGTCAGCACAGCAAACTTTGAGGTTACTGCAATGGCGAATTAATATTATTACAATTTATGTATTTCTTCTGTAATATGTTTGATTTTCTAAGAAATATTAGAGCCTAATAGAGCATTATGTTAATTTCCATTTAATAATAAAAAATATAATAATAACAATAATATTAATGAAATGAATGCAATAATAAAAGAGTAACTAACTAAATCACTGGCACTATCGAACCCGTAGGTTAATGGCCGCGCGGACATATGCTCTCCATACACCCCTATCCTGAGCTAATGCTTTCCAATCATTACGAGACTTAACTGTTCTTATTATATCTGGCTTCCTATAAAGACCATGCAGTTCATTGTTATGCAGTCTTCTCCATTCATCTGTGTGTTCATCTCTCTTTGCTCCAAAAATTGTAATAATAATAAAATATTAAATTTCAAAATAAACTGTTTTTTAAATATTATTATTAATGTTATTATTATTAGTATTATTATTATTATTATTATTATTATTATTATTATTATTATTATTATTATTATCATCATCATTATTATTATTAACATCTGCATCATTATTATAATATTAATTATTTTTCGAAACTGTTTACGGCGTTTTTTTTTTTACAATTTTCATTGCTTTGCTTTATTCTTGTTTATTATTAGCCCTCTTTCTTTAATATTTCTGTCCATTCTAGGCTACAACTACAAGTTGTAGTTTTAATTCCGTTTCTGCTAACATAATTACGTCTTCACCTGAGTATATATTGACCATATATTCCAATTTATCACTTTGACTTTTTTCTTTCTCTTTTTCATATATATTCATTATTTCATCTTACTTACTTACTCACTGGCACTATCTAACCCGAAGGTTCATGGCCGCGCGGACATAAGCTCTCCATACATCCCTATCCTGAGCTAATGCTTTCCAATCATTCCCTGTATAATCTACTTCCCTCAAATCATAGTTAATGTTGTTCTCCCACCTCATTCTTGGTCTACCAACTGGGTGTTTTCCCTCTGGCTTTCCTACAAGAAGCTTCCATGCACGTCTTTCATTCCCCATACGCGCAACATGTCCTGCCCATCGCAGTCTACGAGACTTAACTGTTCTTATTATATCTGGCTTCCTATAAACACCATGTAGTTCATTGTTATGTAGTCTTCTCCATTCACCTGTCTGTTCATCTCTCTTTGGTCCAAAAATTTTCCTAAGAACTTTATTCTCAAATACTCGTAATCTCCTTTCCTCCCTTAAAGTAAGAGTCCATGTTTCGCACCCATATAATATAACTGGTAGAATAATATGTTTTATATATTTTCAGCTTAACGTTTTTTGAAAGGAGTTGGGACATCAAAAGTCTCTGCAATGCATAATAGCATGCATTTCCAGAATTGAGCCTATGTTTAATTTCTTTTTGCATCTCATTCCTATTTGCGATTATTGTTCCTAGGTATTTGAATTCAGCCACTTCCTCAAAATTTCCCTCATTTGTCATTAGCTGTCCATTTCCATTATATACTGAATTTCTACGTGTGACCATATATTTAGTTTTACTGATATTTACTTCCAGTCCTAATTTCTTAGTGTTACTCAATAGTGCGTGCGTGTTGGCCTTTAGTATCTCCTCGCTATCGGCCAGTAGTACAACATCATCAGCATAAACTAACAGCTTATTAATACCATTGAGTTGTAAGCCTTCCTCATTCTCTAAAGATTTAATGGCATGCTCTAGTACAAAATTAAATAGTAGAGGAGATAGTGCATCTCCTTGCTTCAACCCATTCTGGATTTCAAAAGTGTCTGAAAACTGTTTGCCTACACGCATCCTACTCTTTGAGCCATTTAGACACATTCGTATAAGTCTAACTAACTTTTTAGGAATTCTGAACTCCAGCAGGATACTATGTAACTTCTCCCTCTTAATTGAATCATATGCTTTTTGAAGTCTACATTTAGTTGATGTACAGTACCATTATATTCCCATTTATTCTCTAAAATCTGTCTTAAACTGAAAATCTGATCTGTTGTAGACCTGTTTCTTCTAAATGCACATTGATGATCTCCTAGAATGTCATCAATATAGGGAGTAAGTCTGCTTACTAATATATTTGTTAGAATTTTGTACGAAGTTGAAAGTAATGAGATGCCCCTGTAGTTGTTGCAATCAGTTTTATCTCCTTTCTTATAAATTGGTATGATGATTGATTCCTTCCATTCATCTGGAAGAGCTTCTTTTTCCCAAATCATACTAAGCAACCAGCGTATCTTGTCCATCAAGTTTTTTCCCCCTGATTTTATCAGTTCTGCTGGGATCTCATCTGAACCTAATGCTTTATACATCTTCAATTTTTCAATCGCCATTTCAACCTCTAATGCACTTGGCTCTGCGACTAGCATTTCTGCTGTCTGTAACTTATCCTCCTCACTGTCCTGTTCTGAATGTACATTTAATAGCTGATTAAAGTAACCTTTCCATCTATTTAATATACTCCTAGAATCTACAATCATATCGCCATTTTCATTCCGAATTATGTTTGTTCTAGCCTGAAACCCTTTCTTCTCTATACTAATTCCCTGATATAATTCTCTAATGTTCCTATTTTTTGCATTCATTTCAAGATCATTAATCTTCTCTCTCAAATATTCCCTCTTTTTACTCTTTAGTAACGTGGTGGTTTCCCGTCTAATACTACCCAATTGCTCTAAACTTACCTCATTTGGCTCGTGTAACCATTTCATTTTTGCTAGCTTTCTTTTCTTTACAATGTCGACACATTCCTCATCAAACCATTTCTTGTTTTGCCTCTTTTTTAAACAACCAATGCTTTCTGATGCTGACAATTTAATAGTATCTCTTATAGCCTCCCATTCTTTATTTATATCAGTTTCTTCTTCGTTTGCCACATTGTCATCTGAAGATTCCAGTACTTCAAATCTATTAGCAATTCTGATTTGGTATTCTTGCCGCATTTCATCATTTTTCAAGTTTATTAATTCATATTTTACAGAATCATCTTTAGCGTTCGTTCCTCTCATAAGCGATAGCCGTTGTTGATTTTCACTCTGACCAGATGATGATCCGAATTGCAGTCTGTCCCTCTAACTGATCTAAGATCAATGATGCTACTGTGCCAGCGTTTATCCACTAATACTTCATTATTTCATCTAATAAAATAATATATTCGAACAAGATATCCTCTTATTTCACTCCAAATTCATCTGACATTTCTCCATCAATCCTTACTATTCCTTTTGTAGAATGGATGTTTGATTGATACCAGTTATTAACTAGTTCCTTGCTAATTTTATTCTTTAACATAAATCGATACAATTACTCTGTCACGCAGAAACTGAGTAATCTGATCAAATTCCTCAGCGAGTCTAATTTATGGTCCGATTTTGCTGCTTGACAGAATATAGGCTATATTTATGGGTATTATTTACCATTAAATTGGGGAAACTCAATTTCTTATGTTAGGTTATTTAATATGAAAAAAACGTTCTTATGAGTAAGTGATTACATATTGCATACTGTTGAATAGTTGGAGAAAAATTTAATTAATGTATACTGACTATATAACTCATGCCCCAAAAGGGAGTCAATGACCAATCACGTTACAATGATTTTTTATTTACAACCAATCACAGTCGTGTTCCGCCTAGAATTTATTAACTAAAGTTTATCATAATAAAGGAAGCACCTCCTTTTTAACATTCTGAATAGGTCATAGCATTATTTTGCAGTGACTGACTCACTAAGAAATTCGGCTACCAGATTGTATGTATAGTGCATGAATATCAACACATACCGTATGCGGGAGTTAATACAAAAACATTTGTAGCAATTGATTATACCACCAAAAAAAGAAACCATTCTTTGCACTTTCTTAAATGTAATTTTTCCCAGAAAAATATAATTGTTAATTAAATAAAATAAAACGTAGTTTTATTTGATTTTCATATTTATTATATAATTCAGTGACAGCTGTTTCGGTACACTGTACCTTCTTCAGACATGTTAACAAATATAATTGTCATATTTATATCATAGCACATCAGAAATGAATTAATATACAGTTTGATGTGTTTAATTTTTTCTCCACTAGAGTGTATTCTTACAATATTGCGTTCCTTTGGCAATAAATAATATGATCTGGTTGTAGTGACGAACAAAAGAAGCAAATGAAACGTACCGATCGTTTCTCATTTGTTTTCAAACATCGCCGTTTACATTAAATATATAAATATTTTAAAATAACTATATTTAAATAATGATTTGTGAGTAAACAACTTAATTTTATTCGTTAAATAGTCCTAACAAATGCCACTCTTGATTTCCAAATTCTCTAGATAAATTGGAAATCACTCGTGGCATTACTTATGATTAATTTGTCTATTACTTTATTAAAATATTAAATAAATTATATCGGTGTATATTAAGGATACATTGCCAACTATAGGGTTATTAAATTGTATGTTATAAGTTACATACATTGCGAAAAGCAAACATGGCGGCTGCTAGGGCGATTATTTAATTTCGGGTTTTATGTAAACCCCCAGTTATAATGGTCCGACTTCCCTTATTTTTGGCGAACATCTTTTTCGTTTTATTTCATTACTGCTTTTCGTTGTGAAAAATTGAAAATTTCGACCGCTAGAGCTATTTAAATTTTCGTTTCAGGTAATGATTTTGATCGATCTTGCTGTTTAATGAACTCGTTCTTACTTTTTTTTAATTTATTGCCATGCATGGAGTTTTGTTTCGATAAATATAAGAATTCCGGGCCTAGATCGTTATGTATGTTTTTGTTATGGTTATTTTTTATGTCTAATAAGTAGGATCAGTGAAGATCTGAAATGTTTTTTTTTAATTTGATTCGTGAGAACAACTTCAATAGTTACATTCATTTGAAATTCGATAATAAGTTGTATTCAATTAGTGTAATTTTAAATTAAAATAAATAATTTCCGTAAAATAGATTGCTTGGTGTTAGTGATAGAAAATATTCAATCTATATTACGAAATATATGTTTACATACTCACATTATTTATTAAGAAGAACCTTATAATGTTACTTCCTACTGTAATATCATCATCATCATAGTACATTCACGAATTTAGGCCATTTGTTGACCTGTTTCGGCCTCAAGAGAAACACCATCCAAAATTATTTTGAGTGGACGTCCTGGTCTTCTTCTTCCTGCAAGGTCGATAGCTTAACATTTGTTTGGGTATCCTGCGATCTTCCATTCGATGAACATGTTGCATCCATCTTGACTTGTAATCAGAAATTTCGTTTTCTAAAGGTTCCATGTGTAATTTTTATAACATGTCTTCATTTTTTTGTGATCTCATTTCAGCAGATCTAAGTCTCTGTATATCCTCCTGTTTCAATGTCCATACTTCACTACGACACTAAAGACTTGTAAGAGTCAGTGTAATATATAATTATGTTTACTTGTTTTCTAATAGTTCTCTTTTTAAATATAAAGAATAAGTTTGCCTATTCATAGAATTCCTTTTGAATATACATTAATTAACTTATTTTATTGAGTATGATATAACAGTTAATTCTAATTGTGTATGCAGTTATAGTGAGTGTCACGGTTAAAGGCACATCAAGGCATCATATTATTATGTTGAAGTTGTTTCTTCAGGAAAGGACCACTAATCACAAATGGTGTGTCAAAGCCCGCCATTATGTGCCTTTAACCGTGATATTCCCTATAGACACATTGGCCTATTACAGTTCCATTTCATGGTGTTATTCTATTTTCTACGAAAATAACTTTTTTTAAATTAAATGTTTAATAACTATAATATACAGAGCGCCGAATTAATTAGAAAAAATCTCTATGAAATAATACAATTAATGTTTTTCAATAAATATATTGAATGGGAAATTTCAACTTCCATTACTTACTTTAACATAATAATCATAAATTAAAAAACTCTAAAAATAAGAATTAATAATAATAATAATCATAATAATAATAATAATAATAATAATAATAATAATAATAATAATAATAATAATAATAAGATAAATTAACAAAACAGATAATGAAATTCTACGAAAACAGAAGTAAAGCTCCAGTGGATACTATGAAGTGGATTGATGAAGTCAAAAAGGACTTAAAATTGGCAGGAATTACTAAAGAAGATATCCCAAACAGAATTAAGGTGAATAAGTGGCAAGTTGACCAAGAGGACAGACCGAAGAAAAAAACTGGAACAACTTGGACAGATGATAGAAAAAAAGCTCATAGCAATAGAATGAAAGAAATTTTGGCTCAAAGGAAACGCCTCTAAGTACTTTGCGTAGTCCTACATGGGCTCATCCGCAATAAAAAAAAGATAAATTACCTATATAGAACAGAAGTAAAATTTAATTATAGGGCTCATCTCAAAGACAAACTTCTCGTTCTCAAGAGAGGATTAAAACTACTATAATATTAAGTACATTTGAAAACAATATATGTTATAAAGTTTGCAACACAATTAATAATTCAAAGAAAATGTATAATTATTTAACACAATAATGGCATGTAATTAGAATGAAGTGATCCGATGGACACCAGATAAGACAAAATGGGAAGGAAGACCAAAAGGACTGGATAAACGAACCAAGGAGATGTACTGAATGTAAATGAAAGGCCTAAAAGACATAGGTGAATTGGATAAAGAACGATGGAAAAATGATCTACTATTTTTACATAGCTTCAGGATTATCTACAAAAATGTAGGAAGTCTCAAATAAAAATTCTAAATCATTACAATAATACACAAAAATATGCAGTTCCTGAGTTTCTTACATTTGAATTTGCATTTAATATTAAGACAAGTACTATGCGAAACACGAATTCTTATAAAATGTAATGACTTAGAATTTTAGTAGCGTAGAAAATTGGATAAACTTGGGTAAATTTCTAGACAAACGCGGAAAATAAGAATAACACCCATTCGTGAATAAATAAATATGTAAGCAAAGTGTAAATATCATTAATACTTAACAATTTTACATAACCTAATTAATTTATAATGTAAATGTATTGATATCTAATGTTTTTCTGTTACCTACTTTATATTATTACTAGACATTGTTTTATTGATACGGACTATAAACAGCACGTACGGCTTGCTGCCCGTGCTACCCATAGTTGTAAATAACATTATATATATATATATATATATATATATCTTACTTTTAGTCTAATAAAGTCCTGCTGCTACTACTACTACTACTACTACTACTACTTTAAGGGTGGAGAAAAGGAATAAAGTTCTTAGGAAAATGTTTGGACCAAAGAGGGACGAACAGACAGGTGAATGGTAAGGACTAAGGACTACATAACAGTGAGCTACATGAACTTGATGGGAAACCAGATTTAATAAGAGCAATTAAGTGTCGTAGACTGCGATTGACAGGACATGTGGCATAAACGGGAAATGAAAGAAAGACATGAAAACGATTACAGGAAAACCAAAATGAAAGTGCCCTATAAGTAGGCCAATATGGATTATAATATTAACCGTGATTTGATGTGGGTAAATTTTACAAAGGATAATTCGAAATTACTAGCTCAGGAAAGTGATGTATGGAGAGCTTATATTCGGGAAGTCATGAACCAGTGCCAGTGAGGTAATTAGTTATTTAACATTGAAAAAAGTACAAAAATAAATTTATCAAAGGTACCAAGTTCAATAAACATCGCACTGCATAACTTTTTTTTACTTGTGCCTGTATATACTACTCTTTATATCGAATGGTGAAAAAGTTGCTGAAGAATGGACACTAGGATACATTTCGACAATCCATAAAAAAGGAAAAAAAAACAATGTGAAAATGATAGAGGTATAACAGTAACAAGTACTATGAGTAGACTCTATGGACGTATACTAAAATATTATTTGAAAAGAAACTATAGTGATATGGAATTAGAGGAACAGTCAGGATTTAGAGCAGGTCGTTCCACAACCGACAATTCATTTTGCATTACTCAGGTAATAGAAAAGAAAATGCAATATGGACAACATTTGCACCTACTATTTGTAGATCTTGAGAAAGCATACGACAATAACCCTATAGAGAAACTGTGGATTGCTTTAAGACATATGGGAATTAAGACTATAATAATTAAAGCTATACAAAATTTATATGACAGTTGCATATCTAACATTAAATTGGCAGTAAATTGTCACATGATTTCACGATAAATGAAGGTCTTCGTCAAGGTTGTTGTCTATCGCCGACTCTGTTTAAAATATATATATACATGAAATATTAAAGAATTGGAGGAGAAAATGTTCAAGCATGGGAATTCCTATTTCAAACAACAATACTTTATACAACTTACATTTTGCAGATGATCAACTGTTAATTGCACAAGATTATGAAGATTTAGAATATATGACTAGAAAATTAATAGAAGAATATGAAAAATGGGGATTAAATTTGAACATGAAAAAAACAAAATATCTATCAATTGGTGAACCAGAACAAAATTTAATTTTGGAGTCTGGAGAAACAATAAAATCTTGTAGTGAGATCACATATTTAGGAATTAAAATAAATAAAAATGGGAGTTATGAAGAGGAAATATGAAACAGAAATAATAAACCTCCCTGTGGATTATCACCTTGTCGTGGTAGGGAGGCTTAGTAGCAATGACCCAGACGATCATAACCGGGAAGGCTTGGCTTCCGGTTAGATAAGAGGAGAGGGAACTAAGAATAATCCGCAACGTGGGAGCAACGACCAGACTGGAAGCTGCAAACACGGAAGACCACAATGGTAGACACGGCAGAGAAAGAAATATCGGAACGGCGAAAATGGCGGAAGTGGCAACCCAATCTCTGGGGATGAAATAAGAGACCCAGCTCGGGAAAACATCAGTGAAGTCCTCAACGGCAGAAGGCGGAAGAGGCAATCCTCCTTGTGGGGATAAAACACAAGGAAGCAAGTCCAAAGACTTCAAGGAGGCAGCCCCTCCAAAGGACTAACCCTGCAGTACGTTAGTAACGTACTCAGGGGACATTTCAAAATACTTACAAGCTCCAAAGATATAGCCGGACTGTCCAACCGATGACGACAAACGCAAAGCATAAGGATAAACGTTTTGGAATTCAAGACCAAATTAAAGTAGCAACATGGAATGTCAGGGGAATACATCATAAAGAAACCGAACTGGAAAGAGAATTAAAAGAGGTACAGATATAGCAGTGATAACAGAAACAAAAAAGAAACAAAGAGGAAGTCAAGATCTAAGTAACTACATAATGTTTAAAGTGGAATAGAAATAACAGAAAGAGCTCAAGCAGGAGTAGAAATATTAGTAAGCACAAGATTAAGGAAAACAATAACTGCATACGAATGGATAAATCAGAGAATAATGAAAATAAGATGCAAAATACCAAAAGGAAATCTCACTGTAATAGGCATCTACGCACCAGAGGAAGGCAGAAAACAAGAAAAAACATAATTTTACCAACAACTACAAAAGATAATAGATCAAACAAACAAAAAACCATTATTTAATCATAGCAGGAGATGCAAATGCACGTATAGGGAAAACACCAATTACAAATGTAACGGGAAACAATGGAGAAGAAACGCTAAATTATAATGGGAAAACGTTATTAAATTTCGCATGCTTTAACCAATTAAGAATAACGAATAATTACTTGAGCATAAGGAAATACATAAATATACGAGAAGTGAGAGAGGATCATGCTCTATAATAGATTACATTATGGTTAATCAAAAAATCAAAAATCTAGTCAGAGACACAAGAGTCTTCAGAGGAAGCGATATCCATAGTGACCATTGCCTATTGATTAGTAAAATAGATATACAAAGAAATGGTATAGAAATTGGAATAAATAATTAAAGAAGAAGGGAGAAAACAAACAAGAATTTTATAAATAAATTTGTTAGAAGAAGAATTGATACAAGATTTATGCAAAAGAAAGCTAGAAGGTTATACAAATGCGGAAAGCCAAAAAAGGAAATTGAAGAAGAATGGAATAGTATAAAAGGACTCGTACATAAAACAGCAAAAGAAGTATTAGGAACAAAGAAAGTCGGAGGAAGAAACAAAGGACTAAAAAAATGGGATTCCGTAATCCAGAAATTGGTAAGAGATAAAAAGGAGGCCCAATTAAAATACTTAATCAACAAGAATGACCAAAACAGAATAGAATATAATAGAACAAGAGCATTAGTAAAAAATATACCAGAAAATTAAATAGAGAGCATTGGGAAAGATACATAGCAGAAATGGAACACAATTTACACGGAAGACAAGACAAAGTATATAAATTTATAAGAAGCCTTAATTCTGAAGCAAAAGACAAAACAAATCGGCTAACTATACAAGATATAGAATTAGAAAATTATTATAAAGAACTGTGGAAGGACAAACAACATAAAGAAGAAATAACACTCATAGAAACAAACGAACAATATGCAGAAGTAGATGAATTAGAGATGCAAGAACTTATAGAAGTATTAAAGAAATGTAAAAATAATAAAGCATGCGGGATAGACAATATAAACATAGAACTGATAAAAAATGCCCCAACGAATTTTCAAGAAAGATTATTAAAATTCTATAACAAGTGCTGGAAACAAAATACAATACCAGAAGAATGGAAAATTGGAAAAATAATCTCAATATTCAAAACAAGCGATACATCAAAGCCAGAAAACTATAGAGGCATAAGCTTGCTATGTGCAGCATACAAAATATATGCAAAAATGATCAACCAAAGATTAACAACTCTAGTAGATGCAATAATATCATAAGAGCAGACAGGATTTAGGAAAGGAAGAAGCTGCACAGACAATGAATTCACTTTAAAACAAATAATAGAGAAGCGAAGAGAATTCAACTTAGAGACGCACATCCTCTTTATAGATTGTAAGAAGGCCTTTGATAAAGTGTCTAGACCAAAATTATGGAACATATTAAGTGAAAAAGGAATTCCACTACACTTGATAGCAGTAATTAAGAAAATGTTTGAGAAAACAAAAATAAAAATAAATCAAAGGGAACCAATACATCTAACAGGAGGAGTTAGACAAGGTTGTCCACTATCAACCACGCTTTTTAACATTTATTTCGACGACATGATAAGATCATGGAAGCAAATGACGACTGGCGGAATTAACTTAGGGAATATAGTAATAATAAATAATAGTTTTAAAAAACTAAAACAGCACGCTTTATTCGAAACTCGAACTCAAAAATGAAAAATAATTTTAATTTCCAACACGCTTGGGATAAATTTAAAGTGGTCAACAAAAAAATCTTCTCCAACACATATAGAATAAAACTAGAATTATCAACAAAAAGAAAATAATTTTACCATCAAAAGCGTGGGGTGCTCTATATCAATTAATATATTTGATAATAAACAGATATTGGTAAAAGTAAAGTCTCTAAGAAGAACATGTAAAAATCATAAAAGGCACCCCACGCTTTTGATGGTAAAATTATTTTCTTTTTGTTGATAATTCTAGTTTTATTCTATATGTGTTGGAGAAGATTTTTTTGTTGACCACTTTAAATTTATCCCAAGCGTGTTGGAAATTAAAATTATTTTTCATTTTTGAGTTCGATTTTCTAATAAAGCGTGCTGTTTTAGTTTTTTAAAACTATTATTTATTTTTTATTTTTTAGTTTTAATATTTTACAAAATAAAATAAGAATGTAAATATATTTAAATTCCATACTATTGTAGTATGAGCTAAAATTATTACTCTTCTAAAAAAAAAATCCTCCCCAGCCGGACTCGAACCAGAGACCTATGGATTACTGAAACTATATACCACTAGTTCACCGCTCTACCAACTGAGCTCTGACAACGATTGACTAAAAAGTCGACAAGTTCGTAACCTATTATACCAGTTTTAATGTTTTTGATTTTCTGATGATTCTGGCCAGAAATTTAGAAATAAAATATGAAATTATTATAGTGTCACGGGTCCTTTATAAGTATACAAAGTTGCAAGTCGATCCAATGCTTCTAAGTGGGTGAAAATCGTGTTCAAAGATTCCGTTACATAGATACAAAAACACTTTTTTTGATTTTATGATGATTCTGGCCACGATTTTAGAAAACAAATATGAAATTATTGTATTGTCACGGGTTCTTTACAAGTATACAAAGTTTCAAGTCGGTCCAATGTCTCTAAGTGGGTGAAAATCGGGTTCAAAAATTCCGTTACACAATTACAAAAACATTTTTTTTGATTTTCTGATGATTCTGGCCAGGATTTTAGAAAATGAATATGAAATTATTGTATTGTCACGGGTCCTTTACAAGTATACAAAGTTTCAAGTCTAGCCTATGTTTCTAAGTGGGTGAAAATCGGGTTCAAAAATTCCGTTACATAAATACAAAAACACTTTTTTTGATTTTCTGATGATTCTGGCCAGGATTTTAGCAAATAAATATGAAATTATTGTATTGTCACGGGTCCTTTACAAGTATACAAAATTTCAAGTCGATCCAATTATTTTAAGTGGGTGAAAAACGCGATGAGAGATTCAGTTACATAGATAGATAGATAGATAGATAGATAGATACAGGTCAAGCTAATATAAAGCGTGTAAAAACAGTATCCTTTGCAGATAACCGGGTTTTAATAGCAAAAACAGAAGACGAACTACAAAGAATGCTATATAAACTAAATGAAATATCAAAAAAATACAACATGGAAATATCCTCACAAATATCAAGGGTGCTCATCCAGTTAGGACAAAGATAATATTAGAAAATAATAATAAACCAATAGATCAAGTAGTAACATATAACTTCCTAGGTTGCGAAATATCATATACAGCAGAAACAGATATAAATAACAAAATAAATAAGTTTAATTGTATAACAGGTACACTAAAAAGAACTTTCAAAAATAAAGCCAGGAAAGACTCTATAATGAAATTATATAAGACAATGGCAGTGCCTATTATAACATATGGATCCGAAACATGGACAGTGACAACACAACAATCTGCCAGGATACAAGCTGCTGAAATGAGATTCCTCAGACCAATAGTAGGATATCAAAGAACAGACAAAAAACACAACACAGAAATAAGACAACAACTAAAAATAAAGGAATTAAACTCAACAATAGAGAAATACAGAACAAACTGGAAAGAACACTTGGCAAGCATGACTGACAATAGAATACCAAAAGCAGCATACAACTATTCACCACGAGGAAAAAGAAGTTTGGGAAGACCAAGGAAAAGATGGAAAGAGCAGCAATTTGGAGCCGGAACAGGCTAGTAAATAAGCATAAACCGCGAAGAAGAAGAAGAAGAAATAATAAAGGACATTTTGCAATTGCTTGCCTCAATGGAACATTGTGGGATATAAATATAAGTAATAAAAATAAAATTAATATGTATCATACAATTGTTAAACGCATCATTACTTATGGAGCAGAACTTTGGCCATTAACAACAAAAACAAATAAGTATCTTTTGACACCGGAAATGGATTTTATACGAAGAGCAGCAAGAATTTCAAGAAGAGAAAAATTAGGAACTCAGTTATAAGGGAGAAAATGAAGATTGAAGACACTATTTTAGATTATATTAAAACTCAGCAATTAAGATGGTACGGACATGTCCAGCGAATGGAAGAGGATCGTCTACCAAAATCTGTTTTGGAATGGAAACCTGAGGGAAGACGAGGCAGAGGAAGACCTAAAACCTCCTGGATTCAGGAAATATGTTTATACATGAAGGAGAAACATCAACAACCGACAAAATTGGCTATTAGGAATCGGACGATGTCAAAGACATTAATCAACCAATGATGTGTCTATCTATCGATCCCTTTTTAAGTAGCTAATTATCAGAAAACAAAATAGAATGAAAATTCTTTTTACACGCTTTATATTAGCTTGACCTGTATCTATCTATCTATCTATCTATCTATCTATCTATCTATCTATGTAACTGAATCTCTCATCGCGTTTTTCACCCACTTAAAATAATTGGATCGACTTGAAATTTTGTATACTTGTAAAGGACCCGTGACAATACAATAATTTCATATTTATTTGCTAAAATCCTGGCCAGAATCATCAGAAAATCAAAAAAAGTGTTTTTGTATTTATGTAACGGAATTTTTGAACCCGATTTTCACCCACTTAGAAACATAGGCTAGACTTGAAACTTTGTATACTTGTAAAGGACCCGTGACAATACAATAATTTCATATTCATTTTCTAAAATCCTGGCCAGAATCATCAGAAAATCAAAAAAATTGTTTTTGTAATTGTGTAACGGAATTTTTGAACCCGATTTTCACCCACTTAGAGACATTGGACCGACTTGAAACTTTGTATACTTGTAAAGAACCCGTGACAATACAATAATTTCATATTTGTTTTCTAAAATCGTGGCCAGAATCATCATAAAATCAAAAAAAGTGTTTTTGTATCTATGTAACGGAATCTTTGAACACGATTTTCACCAACTTAGAAGCATTGGATCGACTTGCAACTTTGTATACTTATAAAGGACCCGTGACACTATAATAATTTCATATTTTATTTCTAAATTTCTGGCCAGAATCATCAGAAAATCAAAAACATTAAAACTGGTATAATAGGTTACGAACTTGTCGACTTTTTAGTCAATCGTTGTCAGAGCTCAGTTGGTAGAGCGGTGAACTAGTGGTATATAGTTTTAGTAATCCATAGGTCTCTGGTTCGAGTCCGGCTGGGGAGGATTTTTTTTTTAGAAGAGTAATAATTTTAGCTCATACTACAATAGTATGGAATTTAAATATATTTACATTCTTATTTTATTTTGTAAAATATTAAAACTAAAAAATAAAAAATAAATAATAGTTTTAAAAAACTAAAACAGCACGCTTTATTCGAAAATCGAACTCAAAAATGAAAAATAATTTTAATTTCCAACACGCTTGGGATAAATTTAAAGTGGTCAACAAAAAAATCTTCTCCAACACATATAGAATAAAACTAGAATTATCAACAAAAAGAAAATAATTTTACCATCAAAAGCGTGGGGTGCCTTTTATGATTTTTACATGTTCTTCTTAGAGACTTTACTTTTACCAATATCTGTTTATTATCAAATATATTAATTGATATAGAGCACCCTACGCTTTTGATGGTAAAATTATTTTCTTTTTGTTGATAATTCTAGTTTTATTCTATATGTGTTGGAGAAGATTTTTTTGTTGACCACTTTAAATTTATCCCAAGCGTGTTGGAAATTAAAATTATTTTTCATTTTTGAGTTCGATTTTCGAATAAAGCGTGCTGTTTTAGTTTTTTAAAACTATTATTTATTGAATCAAGTTCAACATTTACATTAAACTCAAATGAATAGCACAATGAATCTCTCCAAGAAAGCTTGATACGTAAAAGTCGGTTGTAATAAGTTTGAATTTTTCTCATCTTGTATCTAGTAAGTCCATGTTTCCCTTAACAGAGATTTAGGCACTCACCTATATATATATATATATATATATCAAATCTGTAATTTCCTTCTTGTATTGCAAATATCCAGTTTTCATTTACCATTTTATCTGCATGGAGTAGCATAAAACATCACATAGTAAACACAATTATTTTTTTAAGTTGACAAAAGTATAATATTGAATATAGTATAATCTGGAGACAGGTAAAAATAAATATACTGCATGTTTATACTTCATTAGCAGTAAAGATACATTGTGTTTATTAAAAAACTGTTTATCTATCAAACCCGTTCACTTTGCATATAAAACATTTTTACATCACTGCCCAGTTAATTGGATTGAGGTTTGCGAGGGAAGGTATCCCTTACAGTAACCCCATCAGTCAGTTAATCAAATCCCATAAAATCGATCGTTGACTAAACATTTTATAACTGTTTAAAAATTGCCACTTTTTTATAATCGCAGACATGAACAACATTTACATAACGCTTGCATTATTTGATTTATCACGAGTAAAGTTCTGAAAGGCGCCCGGAGGTGTCGTGTTGGTTGGTTTTTAGTACCGGGCGTGCCGTATCGTTTTAAAAACACCGCTGGGACCAGTGTATCAATGCTAATATAATATTCACAATGTGATATGCTCTCTTCTCTATACGACACTGTCTTTCTCCCAACATTTTTCTAACTCATTAATTCAGTGGAAAAACGTCTCATGTCTTCTATGTGTTTCATTTTAATTCATTATTAGTTGGTTTATTGGTTTTAATGCCAACTATTTCTGCTGTGGTGGACTAATTTCAGTACTTTAGTGTGACGTCAAACTTCCACGTAAAGACATACCAGGCGTCTAATCGGGCGATAATAAAACATCTTTACAATTTTCTCCAAGTACAATAATAATATTGTAATGAATAATATGGTAACTTGTCTACATTTGTGAAATAGTGTTTAAAGGTAAAACTATGTGAAAAATACTCATTAACGTAAAAATAATTTATTTCATTTACATATTACAATGAACAGTAATATTTTAATCTCATCCATTCAAAAATAACTTACTCACTGGCAGTATCAAACTCGTAGTTTTATGGCCAATGGGATATAAGCTATCCATACGTCCCTATCCTGAGCCAATTATTTTCAATCATCCCCTGTATAATTTACCTCCCTCAAATCATGGTTAATGTTATTCTCCTTATTAGCCCAACTTTCCCTCTGGTTTTCATATAAGGAGTTTCCAAGCCTCTCTCTCAACTTCCCCATTCGTGTCATATACTATCCTATTTATGCCAATCTACGAGACTTAACTATTATTATTAAACATGGATTCCCATAAAGTCAATGCAGTTCAATGTCAATAGCGTTCTCCATTCACCTGTCTGTTCGAGTCTCTTAGGTACAAACAAATTCTAAGAACTTTATTCTCAAATGTTATTGAGCTACTCTCCTCCCTTTAAGTAAGAGTCCATGTTTCACATCAATACATCTAGAAAAATAACAGTTTTATATATTTTTCAGTTATATATTTTTTAAAGGAGCTGGGATGACAAAAGTCCCAATAATGCCATAATTGAATTGAATCTGTTTTCATAAACAACTAAATAATAAAAATGTAGGATATAGGCCTATGTATGTTCCAATGGCACCCACTGCAATTTTACCTACTTCGATTTACGCTGTAGGCTTAGGCGTACCACATCGGAAAAAAAAAAAGTTTCGTGCGTAATATGTGCTTGTGTACAGAGAGGAGGTAAGAATGAGTATATTCTAAGCGTTTGTGTAAAGTAACTATTTCAGTTCTTTCTGGATTTCTTTGTATTGAGACTTGCAAGTAAAGTTGAGATTCCTTAGGACGGGTTACTGGCCCGACGCTAAGTATTCCAGAGGTAGGGCTGCTACCTTTTACTCTATGAACAGACATTAGCATACCGAATTTACTCAGTACCCGATGGAATGGTTATACCGCCAGAACTCGGTCCTCAGAGCCTCGTTTGTGAAAACGGGTGTACCACGAGAAGGCGAGAATGGGAATTGGGTAGGAGAGGTTATATACACGTCACTATCCCTTACAAACCTGATGTCCCTGACCAAGACGTCCACGCAGAAGACTGTTGGATGGTGCTTCTCTTGAGGCCAAAACAGGTCAACAAATGACCTAAATTCGTGAATATAGGCCTATTACGATGATGATGTGTAATATAACTAAGATGAATGATGGATAATGAAGAAGAGAAGAGAGAAGGCGAAACAGCATGTCGGCTTCTGGTCTATCGCTGTTGAAAAGCACCAAGGGGACCGCCAGTGTTAAAGTCGCCATCGGACGAAACTGTAGATAGATGTTTTAAATGCAGTGAACACTTTTACCGCTCCGCAGTCTTTCTGTAAAGCTACTCGTAGTACAGCTCCGCTAGTGACTGGAAGAGTGCTAGAGATGGACTAAATATTAATGAGCAACTTGCGATATCACGAAATATTGTTGCTACTTATATCTGATGTTTATTTTTGTTCAAACATATATGTTATACATAACTGATGCATTTTAACTTCCGGTGATTTTCTTTCAAACCTTAAATGTGCATTATGCTATTATTTTATTTAACTGCGCTCTTTAATAGCTATTCAGAAGTGTATAAAAGTCAACAAGTTAGCTAAGCGTGTACAAAAAAGTGCTAAGATCTTCGGTGTCGCAATTCAAATTGAGCGTGAAAGGGCTGACACATTTTGCCCAGAGGCCTCTTTCTTCAGGCTTACTTACTTACTTACTTACTCACTGGCACTATCGAACCCGTAGGTTCATGGCCGCACGGACATAAGCTCTCCATACATCCCTATCCTGAGCTAATGCTTTCCAATCATTCCCTGTATAATCTACTTCCCTCAAATCATAGTTAATGTTGTTCTCCCACCTCATTCTTGGTCTACCAACTGGGCGTTTTCCTTCTGGCTTTCCTACAAGAAGTTTCCATGCACGTCTTTCATTCCCCATACGCGCAACATGTCCTGCCCATCGCAGTCTACGGGACTTAACTGTTCTTATTATATCTGGCTTCCTATAAAGACCATGTAGTTCATTGTTATGTAGTCTTCTCCATTCACCTGTCTGTTCATCTCTCTTTGGTCCAAAAATTTTCCTAAGAACTTTATTCTCAAATACTCGTAATCTCCTTTCCTCCCTTAAAGTAAGAGTCCATGTTTCGCACCCATATAATATAACTGGTAGAATAATAGTTTTATATATTTTCAGCTTAACGTTTTTTGAAAGGAGTTGGGACATCAAAAGTCTCTGCAATGCATAATAGCATGCATTTCCAGAATTGAGCCTATGTTTAATTTCTTTGTGCATCTCATTCCTATTTGTGATTATTGTTCCTAGGTATTTGAATTCAGCCAATTCCTCAAAATTTCCCTCATTTGTCATTAGCTGTCCATTTCCATTATATAATGTATTTCTACGTGTGACCATATATTTAGTTTTACTGATATTTACTTCCAGTCCTAATTTCTTAGTGTTACTCAATAGTGTGTGCGTGTTGGCCTTTAGTATCTCCTCGCTATCGGCCAGTAGTACTACATCATCAGCATAAACTAACAGCTTATTAATACCATTCAGTTGTAAGCCTTCCTCATTCTCTAAAGATTTAATGGCATGCTCTAGTACAAAATTAAATAGTAGAGGAGATAGTGCATCTCCTTGCTTCAACCCATTCTGGATTTCAAAAGTGTCTGAAAACTGTTTGCCTACACGCACCCTACTCGTTGAGCCATTTAGACACATTCGTATAAGTCTAACTAACTTTTTAGGAATTCCGAACTCCAGCAGGATACTATATAACTTCTCCCTCTTAATTGAATCATATGCTTTTTTGAAGTCTACATATAGTTGATGTACAGTACCATTATATTCCCATTTCTTTTCTAAAATCTGTCTTATACTAAAAATCTGATCTGTTGTAGACCTGTTTCTTCTAAATGCACATTGATGATCTCCTAGAATGTCATCAATATAGGGAGTAAGTCTGCTTACTAATATATTTGTTAGAATTTTGTACGAAGTTGAAAGTAATGAGATGCCCCTATAGTTGTTGCAATCAGTTTTATCTCCTTTCTTATAAATTGGTACGATAATTGATTCCTTCCATTCATCTGGAAGAGCTTCTTTTTCCCAAATCATACTAAGCAACCAGCGTATCTTGTCCATCAATTTTTCTCCCCCCTGATTTTATCAGTTCTGCTGGGATCTCATCTGAACCTGATGCTTTATACATCTTCAATTTTTCAATTGCCATTTCAACCTCTAATGCACTTGGCTCTGCGACTAGCATTTCTGCTGTCTGTAACTTATCCTCCTCAATGTCCTGTTCTGTATGTACATTTAATAGCTGATTAAAATAACTTTTCCATCTATTTAATATACTCTTGGAATCTGCAATCATATCCCCATTTTCATTCCGAATTATGTTTGTTCTAGCCTGAAACCCTTTCTTCTCTATACTAATTCCCTGATATAATTCTCTAATGTTCCTATTTTTTGCATTCATTTCAAGATCATTAATCTTCTCTCTCAAATATTCCCTCTTCTTAGTCTTTAGTAACTTGGTGGTTTCCCGTCTAACACTACCCAATTGCTCTAAATTTACCTCATTTGGCTCATGTAACCATTTCATTTTTGCTAGCTTTCTTTTCTTTACAATGTCGGCACATTCCTCATCAAACCATTTCTTGTTTTGCCTCTTTTTTAAACAACCAATGCTTTCTGATGCTGACAATTTAATAGTATCTCTTATAGCCTCCCATTCTTTATTTATATCAGTTTCTTCTTCGTTTGCCACATTGTCATCTGAAGATTCCAGTACTTCAAATCTATTAGCAATTTTGATTTGGTATTCTTGCCGCATTTCATCATTTTTCAAGTTTTTTAATTCATATTTTACAGAATCATCTTTAGCGTTTGTTCCTCTCATAAGCGATAGCCGTTGTCTGATTTTCACCTTGACCAGATGATGATCTGAATTGCAGTCTGTCCCTCTAACTGATCTAATATCAATGATGCTACTGTGCCAGCGTTTATCCACTAATACATGATCTATCTGGTTCCGAGTTTCTCCATCTGGGGACGTCCAGGTGTATTTATGAATATCCTTATGCTGAAATGTTGTGCTCTTAACAATGAGATTCTTTGATGTGGCAAATGTGACTAATCTAACCCCGTTGTCGTTACTATCTTCATGAAGACTGAATTTGCCTATTGTTGGTTTGAATATATCTTCCCGCCCCACTTTTGCATTTAAATCTCCTAAGACAATTTTCATATGATATCGTGAAAGGCTATCAAATAAGCATTCTAATTCTTCATAGAACTCATCCTTGATCTTGTCATCTTTATCTTCTGTGGGGGCATGTACATTTACAATTATAAAATCATGTCGTTTACCCTTTAGAATTATGTATGATATCCTATCACTAACAAACTTAATATCTCGGATAGCGGATAGGATCCTCCTTCTGACTAAAAAACCTGTTCCAAATGCAGGTCTTTCTGCACCCCCATAGTATAATGCAAAGCTTCCTGATTCCTGACTACCTTCTCCTGGCCACCTAACTTCCTGTAAAGCGACTATATCCAAGGGCGATTTATCCAATTCCCGCGTTAATATCTCTAGTGCCCCGCTATTGTATAAAGTCCTAACATTCCATGTTCCTAGGAACATGTCCCTGTGTTTGAGCCTTTGGCATGGGTTCCCTGAAGTAGTCCCCGCCCGGAGAACCGAATGGGGGACTATTTGACCTCCGGAAAATTTTACCCCAGTAGAACCCATGTCCTCATTTCTTGACGGTTGTATTTTTACGGTGAAAGATCGTCACTCTTTCGACCAAGGTACTTACTTTCGTCTGGCTTATCACCTTCGACCAGTCCGGCATGGGTAACCCTATCGGCAGCAATGCTACCGCCGGCATAGCTCTCAGGATCATTTAAGCACACAAGCCACTCCACCACGACAAGGTAAAGATACCATGGAGGGTCTTTCTTCAGGCTACGCTCTATAAATCTGCGACACGTCACTAACGGCTTTAGTTCCCTTCCAATGAACTCGTGTAGATGATTTTTTTTTCATTGATGCAGTTTAACTTTTCGCCTTATAGGTAGCTACTTCCACGTGTCACACGCCACTCTGGCCTTACAGTGACAAGACCTGTTGAGAATCACACACATACTTTTTTGACCACACAAGGACATGGAGGGTCTCCTGAATGAGACACAGGCTTTTTAAGCCCTGAAAGATCCATGGATCCAGGCCTGATTTGAACCTGCGATCTCTAGTACCCGAGACGAAAACACTAGTCCAACAGGATCGACTCTCCAATCTTATAATCAATGTAGGACTTTATTAGACTGAAAGTAAGATACATACAATGTTACTTACTAATATGATCCGCACGGGCAGTAAGCCGTACGTGCTTCAGGCACTTCACCCAGAATACCGAATACACTGTTAAGTTGTCCCTTCCTTTTATATAATGCTATGTCAATACATTTTTTCCACTTTCCATTCAATTTCAACGTCGTACCATGAAATATTCAAAATGTTTCACGTTTTTTAAGTACTTGATCTCTGTATTTCCATTCCTCTGCTCTACCATAAACCGTCCCATTTTTGAAAGTCATCTCTCAATCTTAAAAAAATATAGTAGGCTAATAAATAAAGAAATAGGCTACTTAACAGTCAGGTTTGTCTAGGTCTCTAGTAACATTTGAAATTAATCTAAGCCTATTCCTATTTTGATATCTTTATCAATATCAGATTTCACTTACGAAGTCCCTTTTAACTCTGGTATTTTCCTTTGCCAATCATTGCTTCCTTATCACTTATGTTTTTTTTCAATGCCACTAGATTGTCTTACAAGATTTCTGCCGTTATCCCCTTGCATTGGCGGAATTGTAACCCACTTCTGAGTTTGGGGCACCTGTAATATCAAGTTACCTTATCCCGATGATATGATGGATGATAAGTTGATATGGAAGCATCAGTTGAATCGTTAACCTAAATCCCACACTATGAGCGACCTGAGGAAAAATTCCCCTAATCTTACATATATTGAAGCGCACCCACCCACACACACACACACACACACACACACACACACACACACACACACACACACATATCAATTTTACTTTCAGATGATTTATATCTCAGATAATATCGCGTCTAAGCGCCTAAGATATTTTTGTGCAGACAAAAAAAACTTATTTTCTTCATCATCAGTAAAGTCAACAGTTTCATGGATTAATCCTCATAATGTTTGTTCCGGTCTCATTCTCTTTAATCCATCTAGTATTCGCTGTTCGAACATTTCTTCTACACTTTTGGTTGTAGATAATCAGTTTTGATATGCGGACGCCTTTCATTCTCTACATTGGCCTATGTTGTTTTCAATCATTTCTATCTTTTTTTATTCTCTTTATTAATTTAAAGATATTTAGTTCCATAAATAGTTGCCCTTTTTTTATCCAGTAAGGTATATTCCGCAGCAGATGTAAAAATTGTTGTTGGTATAAATGATTCAGGTTCCTTCTCGAAACATGGACTCTTACTTTAAGGGATGAGAAAATACCACGTGTATTTGAGAATAATTTTATAGATATTTTTGGACCAAAAAGACAAACGTACAGGCAAATGAATGAGGATTACATAACAGTGAACTACATGATTTTTATGGGAAAGCAAATGTAAAAAGAACAATTAAGTCTTCGAGATTGTAATGGACAATACACATGACACGAATGGGAAATAAAAGAGAGATATCAAAACTCCTTGTATGGGAAAACTAGAGGATAAGTGCCCAGTAAGCAGGCCGAGAAGGAGAATAACATTAACTACGATTGAGGGAGGTAAATTATATAAGGGATGATTGGAAAACAGTAGCTCAGGATAGAGATGTATGGAGAGCTTATGTCCGCGCTGTCATAACCTATGGGTTCGATAATACAAGTATGTTAATTAGTTAATACCTTCTGAAATTCATAAGAACATTAATTTTTAATGAAATATGAAATTATCATTAATAAAGAAATGGGCAATGGCTTTAAAATAATTTCGAAATAGGTTTTTACTGTCACAACTGAAAAAAAGTATAGAAAAAGCTTACTACCGTAAGTCGATTCCGAACCCAGGAATCAGAATCACCGCAATACGAATTTGAAACGTTACCGTTTGAGTCAATTTGTCGGCTTTTTACGTTCCAGACACTGTATCTTATTAATATTACATACTTTTATTTTTATTTTCCCTCTTTAATCTCTCCAGTCCCTACATATAATTAAAATTTTATTTTTGCCTTTAATGGATATTTTGAGATTTGTCCCGTGTCGCATACGAATAGACGCTCGGCTCTCACCACTGGGGTTCCAAGTTCGCATCTTAGTCACTCCATGTGGGTCTTGTGGTAGACGAAACGGAGTCAGGAGAGCTTTTCTCAGGATTTCTCCCTTTTCCTCTGTCGCAAATTTAATTTCATAATTTCCCCACATTCATTCATTTCGTTTAATTTAATTAAATTTTACCTGCTCCTGTCATGGTGCGTCAGGAGTGGTCGGCCGGGATCCTTCTTATTCACAGATCTCCAATGTAATAGGCTTCATCATATCTCATCCTTCTACCGTCCCTGAGTCGGACACGAGTTGAGGAGGATCCTTTGATAACAAAATAATATTATAACTTCCAAATACAAATTTTATCTTGGAGGTCTGGATTTGAGAATTTTTATGCGAGTACAAAACTGTTTTGGATATTTATAATTCAGTTTTTGTGACTTAAGTCATAAAACAGCAAAATTATGAGATTTCTTTACAAAAAGTGAGGAGCAAATTTTATGAATTTTGCATCGGCCTCATGTTATAGGAATTAAGTTTCTTGTCTGTGATCACGAATGCCGCGGGATCAAATCCGGTTGAGGTAGATGAATCTTTAGGATGGAAAAATCCAAGAGACAAGCCTCCGGAAGGACGTTTAGGCGTACGTCGTATAAGAACATCAAACCGAAATTAGAGCCTGCGAGCAAAATGTAATCAGCCTTTCCCAACCAAGTAATAGCAAAATGTCGTACTATAGGTCTACACGTTAGGAATATACCCTGGAAGTTGAAAGTACTGATTTGATCGTTGTGGGTGGGACAGAATCAGTTGTTGGGCGGTACAATATACTGGGTTATATTAGTTACACTCTGAGTCGACTCCTACTTCTTCTTCTTTTTTTTTTTTTTTTATTTATTTATTAACAACATGCTCCATTACAGAGTAATACTACATGTTTGGAGTATTATTTTACAAACCAATTAAAATTTACTTAAAATACAGTTCTATGAGTACAATGTTATAATGCTGATAAATAATAATAATACTAACAATATTAACAATAATAATAGAAAAAATAATATTGAAATAATTAATAACATGATGCAGACTAATTACTAGGTATTAATGTAATGGATTTTACAGTTTAATAAATTGTTCTTAGAATATACTTATGTCAATAATTATAATTATGTGTACAAGTTTATGTAATTTCACTATTGCTTGTTTTTTTTTTATTTATTTATTTATTTATTTTTTTTTATTAGGGAATATCTATTGTATATATGAATTTATGAAAAGCATGAAGATGTTTATGTGTGAGATCTTTGTTAGTAGTTGGCCACTTTCCTCCACTTGCCGTTATTTCGCGAATCATGGTTCTCCTTTGTTTTTCCAGAATTCTGCACCTGTATATAAGATGTTCTGAAGTTTGGTCTTCCTCATCGCATGGACACTTTGCGTTATCTAGAATCTTGAATCTATGGAGATAAGACCTCGTTTTGCCGTGTCCTGTAACAAGTGCTGTAAACTCCGGAGAACTTGGTATCTGCATCTTCACTCTCTGGTCCACCCTCGGGAAGAACGTTCTGCAAACGCTTCCTTTGTTGGTGGTGTCCCACTGAATTTGCCAGCTGGCAAGACTTTTCTTTCGCTGTTCCGTCGTGATTGTTGTCATAGGGATTTTATTATACTCTATGATTAGGTCACTCTGCGCTGCTGCTTCCTTAGCTAGTTTATCAGCCATCTCGTTTCCTTCGATGCCGATGTGAGCCTTGACCCAGCCGAAGTGTATTGTCTAGTTTGCTATTGTGAGTTCTCGAAGTATTTGTCTGATTTTTTCAACCAATGGGCAATGTATGAGTTTGTTGTTTATTGAATATAGTGTCACTTTACTATCAGTGTAGATGGCCACAGTTTTGTTACTGTCGTTGCAAGCAGGTAGGAACTGTATATTTTCCAATGCTTTTAGGATGGCGATTTTTTCTGCTTGGTTGTTTGAGCAATGCTTCTCTAGTCTGTACTTATATTGTTTAATTAGAGTATTATCCCTGTAGATTGCTATTCCTGATCCTACTTTTTCTTCTATTTTGCTACCATCTGTATATATCTTATAGGAATATCTTATTTGTTCATTTGTTTCACTTACATTCATTTGCTCTGCCGGATGAGTCCAGTTCTTGATAGGAATTGGTAGTTCGCATTCATGTTGAAATTGAACATAGCCATGTTTGATCTTGTAGAGTTCCACCTTTTCATTAATTACATATTCTGTAGGCAGGACACCAGCCATTACACAAGATGCTTCATACGAAAGTGTTCTGTAAGCTTTTGCAATCTTTATATTTATCAGTCTCTGTACTCTTTGCAGCTTGTTGAGGTTTTTTCTATTATGAATAGCTTCTTCCCAGACAGGCACCCCATACGTTAACATTGGAATCAGAGCTCCTTCGTAGATGGTTTTCAGAGATTTATATCCTAATCCCCAATACAGTTTCGCTGATCTGCTCAACATGTTTATTAGGGTAGTAGCTCTTTCAGATATAATTTCTACGTGTTTGCTGAATGATAACTTAGAATCAAAACATATGCCTAAGTACTTAATTCTGTCTACTACTTCGATAGGTTTGTTGTGTAAATAGATCTTTACTGCCCTGTTAATCTTCTTTCTTGTTTATCACCATTGCTTTCGTTTTAGTGTCGTTGAACTCAATTTTGTTGTTTTTGCCCATTTTTCTCTTTTTAGCAATGTCTCCGTTAGAATACATTTCCGCCTCAGCCAATGAATCTCCTTCCGTCAGCATTAAGACATCATCAGCAAAAGCAATAAGTTGGGTATGTCGCGTATATTTCAGATTGAGAAGTCCGTTATACATGATGTTCCAAAATCCTGGGCCGCAACATGATCCTTGTGGACATCCCTTCTGTAGTTCTCTGTCGACTTTTTGGCTGTTAATACAAAGTGTAGCTTTCCTATCTTTGAAGTAATCTTTGGCGAGGTAGAATAGATTTTTTGGGCACTGTGATTCTCTCAGGTTGTTAAGTATACTTGGCCACCAAGCTGCATCAAAGGCTCCTTTGACATCCATGCTAATGAATATCACACATTTCTTTTTCTTTAGGTTGTCTGTTGCAAATCCTTTGGCGGCCCAAGCAGCATCTATTGTGCTCTTCTGAGGACAGAATCCAAATTGATTGTTGTTGAGAAGGTTCTTGGAAAAGACATGATGGTATATTCTATCGATTAATAGTTTCTCTAGTAATTTACCACCGAAGTTTAGTAGACTTATAGGTCTGTATTTAGTCACTTCTGAGCTGCCTTCTTTTCCTGGTTTGATTATTGGGATTATGGTGGACCGTTTCCATTGTTTTGGAAAGATTCCTTTTCTTAAGCACTCATTGTATATCTCAGCGAAGGAATTTAGGAAATAACCTGAAGACCCTAAGTATTATGTCACTGTTGAGTCCGTCTTCCCCGGGTGCCTTAGTTGGGTTGAATCTTTTTAGCGTAGTCTCTATCTCCGCCAGCGTGAAGTCATTGTCATCTGGTTGTGCCATGGTTCGAACATCTTCATTCTTACTTCTTTATGATACCCTGTCTCACTATTTTCATTGTCCTCTGGTGTAAAATTGTCAATCATGTGAGTAATGGTGCTCGTGATATCCGTCGTGTATGTTCCATCAGGAGTCTGAAGTGTTGACAATGTAGATTTATTTCGTAGTTTGCCAGCTGCTAGTCTATATACAGCGTTCCATGGGTTTGATTCTGACTGTGAGCAGAATAGTTTCCACGACTTTGTCTTTTCTTCTCTTATTTTGTTCTGGTAGAATCTGTTCTCTTCTCGGTATTTATGCAGCCTCTCCAATCTTAGTAAATCATCAATAGTCGTTCTTTGGTATCTTCTTCGCAGTGCAATCGACTCCTACTGGGAGTTACAAAATCAAGAGTAATTAATACAACACAGTGTAACTCGTGCTGGGAGAGAAACGATCTGACACACAGAAGCTCTACAGCACGACTGACTCCCACTTCTACCAATTTGCGCAGAACTTAATAGTCGTCTGCGACGCAGGCCAATTTCTGTGGTGTTTACATATGGCGTTTCTTTGAGAAGATGAGCTAACCACATACCACTAGCTGAGAACTGTGCGGAAATAAACGTAAATAAATTAGCTTAGTTACGCGACTCCTGCAATATAGCACCCTTGTCCCACATGGGGATGTACTGGTATAGACAGACAGTTCTATTAATATTTTACGATTCATACAGTGCTGCCTACCAACAAGAACCTTAGAAATAAAGTAAAAAATTGTGGAGAACAGTTATGGAACGTCGTTATAAAAGCAATCACAGCTATTTTTAGTTTTTTAGAGTGAGAAAAAATCAACTTCTCAAGTATCATATAGAGAACAAAGGGCCTAAGGAGCTTAATCTCTTTACTTGCAAGAAGAGTAGTTAAAAGAGAAGCAGAACACGCAATTAACAAATAACATATTATGGTACGAGTGACAGTGGAAATGGTACTTATGCCAATCTTGAATTAAACTACCTGTGTCAACATTCTGAAATTCTGAGCGTGGTTTTATATATTATGGGCGAATACGTGGTCGGATTTTTGTAACTTATGTGTGTGTGTATATATGTATACATAGAGGCAAATACAAAAGAAAATATTCCAGGATAATCGATTTAAGTAGAAATCCTTGACACTTAAGGTAAGCAGCCGCTTCAACTAGTACACGTACAGAAGCATTTTGCATGCAATGACTGCAGGATATGCGACAAAAATGCTTCTGCAGCTGGATTTATATTTTCTCATATTTTCTTTTCTCTACCGTAATAGTTGTGGGGGAGATAGTCCCTGGAGAGCTGTTTGGAAAATTTCAGAAGATATCAAGCCACTAAGCCTATCGCAAACTTGAAGAACGTTGTAAGGCAAATCCGTCGTGTCATTTGATTTAGTGCATAGCCTACATGCAGCAGCTCAAGCTGAACGAGAATTTCAATACACTAGTCCATTAGCTTTCATGTTTACATTTATTATTATTATTATTATTATTATTATTATTATTATTATTATTATTATTATTATTATTATTATTATTATTATGTACAAAATCCGTCTCGTAGGAATGGTTAAGCAACCTAATTCTTCAGCATTTCGAATTTATGGTCCTATTTTGCTGGTTTACTTTTGTTAATTAAATCGTATTGCTAGAAAATAAGCATGGCTGCTGCTAGATTGATTTTTTAATTTCGGGTTTTAGGTAAACCCTTACTGCTAATTGTCGGATTTCGGTGTCTTTTAAGAATTAATTTATAGTTATATTTAGATGAAAGGTACCTAGTTTCGTTGCGAAAAATCGAAAATTGCTGTTTGCTTGAGCAACTTTTAAATTCTAGCTTAGGGTTAATCATCATAATTATGTCTGATTTTGCTAATTATTTAACTCGACCTTATCTTATTAGTTGATCGTTTTATGCAGAGTATGTTTTCCAAAAAATAAAACACAAATTGAGACCGAAGAGCATCAAAAGATTTAATACTACTACTGCTACTACTGCTACTACTACTACTACTACTACTACTACTACTACTATTAATAATAATAATAATAATAATAATAAATCATCTATACTCATATAGGACGTAATGCTAAGATGAGATGAGATAAGATGAAGCACCTATTATAGAAAGTCTGTAATTTGATGCCAGCTGATCTGGTCTAGTGCATTTATAGGGGCAGATGAAATGAAATGGGACCAAAAAGATTATAGGAGTATGGATAATAGGTTGAATAACGTTTCAGCAGAGGAAATCGGGGGAATCCCCCAGTAAAACCTGCCCTGGCTTCAATTCATTCAACACGAATCCCACATGGGAAGACCGAAACACGAACTAGGAAGGGCCAGAATCTTACAAATTAGTTAAGGAAACGCCAATAAAAATAATATGTTTTCCATTGTTAATTACAGTATATATATATATATATATATATATATTGTTAATTACAGGAATTTCTTAATTTTAAAATCATATACTCTAAATATAAAATGTATTATTCTTTCCGAGCTAATGAAGTCTTACTTCAAGTGATAAATGCATAGGCCTGAAATAATTAACTAATGAATTAAATTTAAATATTTCGGGAGTAAATTCTTTTTTGGTTTTTCCTTAATAAAGAAATATACTTTAACTTGCTTTATTTTCTATTATTGTGATTAAAAAAATACATACTCGTATTTCCTGCTAGTCATGAGTTCGATATAATTGATGTATATACTGTATTCGTTCGAAAAACGAGCTACAAAACTAGATGATTATATGCATCTTGATTTATTGTTGAACTCGTTCCTTTCTGTGCACAAAAAAAAAGGTGGATTGACTATGTCCGATTGCTTCAACTTGTTTTACAATTGGTTTGTCTCTTTACTACTAGATGAGTCTTCCCATTCCACATCTTTTCTTATTCTTTTCTTAGCAAGATGACATTTCTTATGCAAAATATAAGGGTAGAGATCTCGGAAAGGCAGGCAGCTTTGAATTCTTTATCCGACCAATCCTTCTTTTCTATGGAGGAATTTATCCGTTCCACACAATGCCAACTGTACAGTTATGCGAATGAAAAATGAATGGATTTTCTATATAGATATTAAATAGGGAAATCTAACGTATTTTCGACGGTCAGTAGTTTACTTTTCTCAGGTTTTCTTTTAATAAAGCTTTAAAATATATAATTATGCCATATAGCTTCATTGCATATTCAGTACAGTAGTAACGTAAATCGATGTTACTTTGTCACTGTAGTTTAACTTGATGACACGTTTTAATCTTTTTGAATGTATATATATATATATATATATATGAAATGCGTTCGTAGCTTGGCCAGACCGTCCCGCGGTGGCCTTGTACTGGGTGAGTATTGGTCAGCCAAAGTTACACGTACACTCATTGGTATGGAGCACTACCTACTGTTCTAAAATTATTATTATTATTGTGTCAAGGTCATCACGTTCAACGTCTGTTGTGATGCAGGTATGCCTAATGTAAGTTAGTACAGTAGTAATTTTTAATTTTAGCTCAGTAGCTAGTATTACGTACCAATGACTTGCTGGTCGTTTGCGTGTAACTCTGGCAGAAGTCGCGACAATACTCACCCAGTCCAAGGCCGCCGCGGAACGGTCCGGTCGAGCTACGAACGCATTGTGTATAAAGATTGTCCAAAGACACTCTCTCCTTTCTTCCAATCACAAAACAATCTCATTTAACGATAGATGCGAAAAGAAAATAAATTTAATATATGAAGGGTATAGGGAAAAAATTAGGGATATAACATTTTTTGTCGAAATGGAGTTTGAGATGTATTTCAGATTTTACATGGAAAGCACTACCAATTAGTAGTTTGAAGCAGTAAAAGAATGCAGTTTAGTCATGGGTTTATTTATCTCCAAAACCTGGCATACAGGTAAGAAAATTAGATGTTGCCCTAAAAGTATGTTTTGTAGGTTTGAAGGAAAAAGTGATTTAGGCCCTGCTTGGTTCTTTGCCTGTACCATTCATATATGCCAGACGTCCTCGCATCGCATTTTAATTCCGAGAAGTCACATCACTATAAGCTGTAATTCGTTGTTTTCACAGTATTTGTCTGTTATCAAGTTGCAGCGTTGGCCGGTCTTTTTAGCGCTAATATTTATTTAAATTCTGACTTCGAAATTACATCCAAAAAATAAGAGTGTGCATATATAATTTTTCTGTCTATAGTAATTCTGTCCAAGGACAGGTCTTTCACTGCAATAATAGCATTTTCATGCTGTGCTTGCAGCTTTTACTGGGTACACAATATATATATATATATATATATATATATATACACATTAAAAGCTCCTTATTCGCGGTCGACGTGTTCAGCTAATATGCCGTGAATATAGAAACCGCGAATATGGAATGGTAATCTGTATGGTATATAGGGGATACGTTCAAAGGTTCCGAAATAAAATAAAAATTATCAAAAAATCAATTAATTAAAGTTTATAAACCATTTCTATTAATTATTACTGTTAGGATTAGGCAAGGGCTTAAAGAACTTAGTAATGTTTTCCTGTTTTGCCGCTTTTGAAAGGTTTTTCAATTCAGATTGGTTTTCAGTTATGAATTCAGCGATAGAATTCCTAATTTTGTCTTCGGATTTCTTGATGAATCGTATAGTTGATTCATTAACATTGGAGCAACATGATATAGACGCAAAACGCCTCGCCAACTCGTAAGCGGTCAAGCATTTCTATTTTTACTCTAAGCGACAACATTACTTGTTTCCGCTTCGGAACTAATTTTCTTTCCTTTTAATCGACATTATAAATTGGGAACAAAGCAGAAGAGACACGTGTTATTCAATCTAAATTATTGCAACGAATGACAAATTCAAATAATAAAACACTGATCGTGGCGCGGGCTGTATTTATCAACGGACATAGCGGTACGTGAAATACGACGGCTATGGCTTTTAACAACGAACTTTAGGCTTAGTGACAATAATGTTTGTTAACTTTGATATTATTGTCACTGGGTTTGAATCGCTCTTTGTAAAAGCCGTCTTGGCACGTGCCTGCAGTACAAAAAGTTGCCGATGCGTTAATAAAGGATACTAATTCTTCTACTATACCGACTGGATTCGCGAATAAATCAATTTTTAGCCACGAAACAGAAACTGTGTCGCAATTTTTTAACCCGCGAATAATGAAAACGCGAATAAGGGAATCGTGAATAAGGCGCTTTCACTATATATATCATCATCATCCGGTATCATGGCAGCTGTCGCCGTCTTCCGGAAACCAAACACCATTCCTCTCTGTCCATCCATTGATCTTCCTCCAATCCTCTGATATTCTTAGCTGCTTATACCCCTTCTATCCAAGTTTTCTTCGGTCTTCCTCTCTCCTCCTTTCCATTGAGATCCATTCCATAACAATTTTAGGCAATATTTCCTCTGGCATTCTTTTGACCTGGCAAAACCACTGTAATATTTTATTTTCTATAATGTCTATGATGTCCGGCTCCTCTTGTACACCCATAATTTCCCTTATTTCTTTATTTCGTATTCTATCCATTCTAGATTTTCCAGCTGATCTTCTTAAAACGTCCATTTCTGTACTTAAAATTATTTTCGATTCTCTGGCAAGAATTTGCCAGACTTCAGCATCATATGTTAAAATGCTTTGAATTATGGTTTGATATGTTTGTAATTTTCTTTTTTTTTTTAAATATTTTTGCTCCACCAACCAGAGTTTAAAGCATTTATTGCTTGTTTTGTTTGAGCCATTCTATTTTTTAATTTCCACTGTGTTATCGCCTGAATGGTCTAATTTTGTTCCTAAGTAAGTGCATTCAATACTAGGTTTTAGTTCTTCTCCATTGTTCAAATTTATATTTTCCATTTTTTCACTTTATATATATATATATGACATGATTCCATAGTGATTCTGCCCGAGGGCAGGTCTTTCACTGCAATCATAGATTTTTCATGCTATGCTTTGCAGCTTTTTCAGGGAATTATAGTTGTGGTAGCTTCCCGTTGCTTTCCACACCGGTGAAGGATGATAATGATAAGGAAGATGATGATGATGATGATGGCCGGATGAATTTTGAGGACCATTTGGCCCTATGCTTCCTAACATTTGTCTTACAGGTTAGGAAAACCCCAGAAAAAAACTTCACCCAGGAGCCTGTCCCGACCGGGAATCGAACACGGGCCCGCTGCGTGACAAGGCAGCACGCTACCTCGAGACCACAGCGGTACTTCAGTGTGCTATCCATTACACCACCGCGCAAATCTAATACAAACATTTATTTTTCTTATATATATATACACTCTAATTATTACGAGATATAGTTGGAACTGGGTCTCCACTGCCATCTGGTAGCTACTATAGCAAGTAAGCAAATTAAAGAGAATATTTTTACTTTATAGCAGTGACGCTTTATCGATGTTATAATATTTAATTATAATATAATTATAACATCGATAAAGCGTCACTGCTAAAAGTAAAATGTTCTCTTTAATTTGCTTACTTCATATAGTAGCTACCAGATGGCAGTGGAGACCCTGTTCCCACTACATCTCGTAATAATAAGAGAATACATATATGTATATATATATATATATATATATATATATATATATATAAGGAAAATAAATGTTTGTACTAGATTCGCCTGGTGGTGTAATAGATAGCACACTGGAGTACAAATCCAGATATTCTATATATATATATATATATAGAATAATTATTTTGTAGAGCTACTAAGAAATGTTTTAATACTATCTAATTATTGTATCTTATTTATAAGGTTAATGAAAGAGGGATATGGGCAAGTCCACCAAGGAAAACCAGAGGGAAAACTCCCAGTAGGTAGCCCAAGAATGAGGTAGGATTATAAAATTAACTATGATTTGTGGGAAGTGGATTATACAGAATATGGGGACGATTGGAAGACAAAATATTTTGATAGGGGTATATATGGAGCTTATATCCCCGCGGGCTTCAAACTTCGGATTCAATAGTGTCAGTGAGTGAGTTAGTTATAAAAATAATTTATTTAGTTCAATTTACAATAATAATTGTAATCTGGTTGAGTATAGAAAATATCTTAAGTCAGCCAATTAAAATAAAGTGTTTACATATCCAGTATATATATATATATATATAGGCCTATATATATATATAATATGTATAATCATTTGAATCCTAAAATAATACTAAGTTATTTTATAATTTCGATATGAGAACCTGAAAATTTCTTGTTGACATATTTTTCTTCTACGCATTTAACTTAATTTCATATCTGGAAGACGTTTTGTTAGAGCAATAATTTTAAAAATAAATAAAATCGGACTATTGTAAAATTGTCCCGTTGTACGTATGATTATCCACCAGCGTGGATCGATACAAACTTGTAATATTTAAAAATGAATACTTTTAATATTCAAAATATGTACAGCTACATTAAAATAAATTACGGTATATTTAATCTGATTGGATATTCAAATACTCGTATTACTTTTCCAGTAATTAAATATTAACACATAAAATGAATCTATTCCAATTTGAATTAACAAGAAAAAGTCGACGCATGTTATGTACTGTTAGTAAAATAAGAAATTAACTACTTAAATTGTGTTTCTGTTGTTAAGTTAATTTTATTAAGAGATCTTAATACCTACTGATGAGATTCAATTAGTCCCTTATATTAAAGGTCTGTGAAAACAAGGATGCCGGCCGACAACGTCGATTTGTATCATCACAAGAGAAGATAAAATGAAATAAAAAATAAATAAAGTAGATGAGTTTAGAGAAATGGTGAAATGAAATCTGTGGCAGGGGAAAACGGAAAAATCTCGGAGAAAAATCTGCAGGGTCCATTTCGTCCATTATGGAACCCACATAGAGAGATCGAGACGTAAACTCGAGACTGCAGCGGTGAGAGTTGTGTGTCTAACCGCTTGCGCGGAGCCGTCTCTTTTTTTTTTTTAAGAAACCGATTAACTTGAATTTTATTAGTACTATGCAATTACGATTGTATTTAACTGTAATGTGGTAATGCATTTTCAAACCAGCATTTATCTTGATGAATGAGAAAAACCGAAAGAAGTCTCGGTCCTATATGTCGGCACTGAGGTTTGATCTCGGGGGCTCCCGAATACGAGTCTCTATCGGTACCCCCTTGTATAATATGGATGTATGAGTGAACGATGTGCTTTGCCTTAAATGTTCGTGTTGTCTCGGAGGAGACCCTGAACTGATCACTCAACCCTGGAAGCTCTCCAAGTGCTTGTGTGGCCAAAAACTTTATGTGACCTAGAGCTTAAATTCCTCTCCTATCAGCCCCTGGAGCCGTGGAACATGTAATAGTAGACTATTTACAAATTGAGAAATTAAAATAAAGAGAAAAGAAATTTAGACATATATTAAATAATTTTAACATCCGGCGTCCCAGATTCAGTAGTCAGAATTCTCAATCGATATGAAGACGTAATCTAAATGTAATAGAAATTAACATAAAATGTTTGAAAATTTATTTTCAGAATCAACAGGCATTAAATTGAATTAGTAAACACATATTAGCATAAATAAATGTAAATGATGTTTTCAACTTAACGTTAATTTCGTTAGGATTCAAAAAATACAATTAATTGTGGGTAGAAGATTTTTGTCGTGCAAAACAAACCCAATACGGGAAAAACAAGGAGGGAATGGAAGCGACTTAAAGAGAGAGAAGTTCGTCTGAAAAGCTGGTCATGTTCGCACATAAATTGTGAGATTCCAAGTTCAATCCTATACCCCCTCCCTCCACCCTCTGCTCCAGGTTACACAATCCAGATAAATTGTCACCGAGTCCATCAAGTTTAGAAAAATATATAGAAAATCTCTTCTATACTGTATAAGGGGATGAAAGAAAATATATTTATACGAATATACTACTTTCCTTCTTTTCTTTCCGAAAGAATAATAAGATTTATACTTGAGGTATCAGCCGTCAACTACTCCCATAACATAAATTTGTCTTTTTATGATGACAGATATCTTGCCAGATATTTTACAAAATCTAGAAAAACTCCACCAAAAAGCAAAACAGTTTTCAATCACTCTGAATTTTATGAGTTAAACATCGCATAATTATTTTCGAATGATATTTTATGAAAGTACCACAAAAAATGATATTTCATCAGTGCGTTCCAATATTTAAAATAAATCGTTTAATAAACTATCATTATGTTTAAACAGAGTATACCCATTTAAATTGGCACAAAAACTCCGGGATATCCACATTTTCATACATGATTTTCTATTAAAGAAAGAATAGAGAGAACGTTTTAAGAAAGGAAAACTTGTAAAAATCAAGGTAACGTACTCGTATTTTTCATGTTTTATGAGGAATTATACTTTCAATCCAGAAAGTAACGTTTCCGATTCCTAATGGAGTCATTTTATTCTTAAACTGGCCTAAAACTGGTAGCGGCCTGTTGAACTTGGATCGTGTTAGCCTCTAACTGAAATGAGTACCAGACGTTGGTTCTGTGCTGACATCTTTTGCCGATTTTCTACGAGGCTTGTAACCTTAACCTTCTACTACGCCAAAGCCTTCTTAAGGATGTAGTGGGAACACTTTATATAATATAGAGCCTATATATGAATAAATCGTTGATGTTCCCTAAAGGAGTCTGGCCTCCTTTACAAAGTAGCTTATTGTGAAACTCTCGCGATTTTTTTTTTTCGGAAGTCCATGTGTTTTTCGTTCTACCTCATCATTCTTTACTTTTCCGAGCTCCCCACATGGCTAAGATGTCTGCCCATTTGTAATTTAGTAGCCTTGCTGTATGCCCCTCCCATAGTTCCATTTTAAGTTATTTGCTCATGAGTTAAGTCGTTAGATCTGATATCGTCCTTATTCTTTTGTGTATATTTTTATCCCTGAGAGACACTCTAAGTAATTTGTTCTCTAATTTTCGTTAGCAAATTCTGATTGTGCTCCACATTTGGTAGCCGTATAATGTACAGTAATACCAAAATTATAAGCATTAGTTTTTTCTGCATCTTTCATTATCTATCAAGTCAACAATTAGACCTACTGAAAATTATTTATCAAAACATTGTAAGGTGACGCGAACTGGTATTGGACTGATTTTAACATTGTAAGCGTGCTGGATCCAAAACCCAGAGGTCCGTGGATCCAAACCATGCTCTGCTTCAAAAAGTGAGAACGAGGAATAATTTTCAGAATTGTTAATAATAACTAACCCACTGGCACTATCGAACCCGAAGGTTCATGGCCGTGCAAGTGCTAATGTTTCCCAATCATACGATGTATAATTTACCTCCCACACATCACCTACCTACTGGGCGCTTTCCCTCTGATTTTTTACAGAGTTTCCAAGACCCACTTTCATTCTTTCGAATTTCCACGACCTACTTTCATTCTGTATTCGTGCCACATGTCCTGAGCATCACAGTCTAGGACACTTAACTGTTCTTATTGCATCTGGTTTCCTATATAGATCATGCAACTCACTGTTAAGTATTGTTCTCCATCCACCTGTCTATTTGTTTCTCCTTGATCTAATTGTTTTCTAAGAACTTCATTCTTAAATACTCGCAATATTCAATAGTATTACTATTAGGATTATTTATTATTATCTGGCTCATTATTATCATTTATTTTACTTTATTTCAAGATTGTTTCTGTTACATACAACAAAATATAGATTTTGTTTTTTTAGCATTATTTTTGTTACAATATATGAGGGACTGACCCATAGCATCAACCCCCAATCTGGAGCACCAGAGGCTTTTTCTGGAGTCCGCTATATATCAGTTGCTTTCACTGCACCCACCCTTTACTGCCTCATCCGCCGTCTGCACCATACCGTAGGTCTCTTACTCTGGTGCATCGCCGTTGGGGAAGACCCCACCGTAACCCTGGCTAGGGACCCTTTTTTTTTTTTTTTTTATTTACATATATGTTACAACCCGTGTTTCACCAATGGTATATCACGGGATATTTACAGTTCTACAATTGTTCAATTATTGTTCTAGTTGTTCTTGTAGTTGACGGAAGATCCCCGTAAGAAATTCTGCAACGTTGACTGTGTTAAAGTGGAACTTCAGAATATTTGGCGGAGTAGCAATTTGTAGTATAGCTGGTCGATCTCTGGAGAACATGTTGCATTCAGTACAAGTACTATCAGCGGGGTCAGCTCAACCTAGGTTTTAATGAGGTGTTATTCCTCCCCCTCCTCCTTTCTCATCCGGACTTGGGACCGGCAATGGTGGAGTTTATTACAATAATAATAATAATAATAATAATAATAATATAATAATAATAATAATAATAATAATAATAATAATAATAATAAATTATTATTATTAAATTATTATTATTATTATTATTATTATTATTATTATTATTATTATTTATTATTATTATTATTATTATTATTATTATTATTATTATTATTATTATTATTATTATTATTATTATATGAACGATAAAATTCTTGTATGATTTTGTAAAAAGATAACAGTTTTTGGTTTAGACATGCAAAAAGGAAGACAGAAGATAGATTGCCCAAAATAATGTAGAGTGGATTTTAACGGACAGAAGGAAAAAAGGAAGAGAGAAGATCATAATTTAGATATATGAGAATTTTGACCAATATGAGATAATAGGAATGAAATATGTAAATTGGAAATGACACGTCACTTTAATTGGGAGTGACATGTTGTCAACATTGACCAAAAACTTTCTAAGTAATTAGTGTAAATAAACAAACAAGATAAAAATGTATAATGTTATGGCGGTTCCCACAATATTGTATGGATGTGAAACTTGGGCTCCAATGAAAAAACAGAAGGATATAATACAGACGGCGGAGATGAGGTTCCTAAGACAAGTAAAAGGATGTACAAGACTTGATAGAATAATAAATGAGGATAGGCTATAAGAGAAGAATTGAAAGTACAGCCTTTATTTGATAAGGTCACGAATTACAGACAGAAATGGATTGATCATATGGATGGAATGAGTAAGGAGAGATATCCATTGTTAGCAAGAAATTATCAAACAAGAGGAAGACGTGATGTTGGAAGACCTAGAAGACGTTGGGCTGATGCATTATGAAATCGGAACGGGCAATTGCCTAATCCCTGGAGTGATGATGATGATGATAAACAATTATTATTATTATTATTATCATTATCATTATTATTATTATTATTTTTATGAATTTATTACTAATATCATCATCACCATAAACATAAAATTCTTTAAACCGGGCGAAAATGTTATTCTGTGAGAGATGATCCTCATGAAACTCAAGACAACTCGTGAAGTTGGAGAATTCTGAGCACAGCTAGAAGAAGGAAAAGTTCTGGCAGAAAGCCCAGGGATCTGGTAAAGTTTGCGATTCCACTCGTATATTGATGAGAAGATCCAAACTGAAAGATGGACATAAATCTAAAGGCAAAGACACATGGAATAAGGAGGTGTGGGGTGAATAGAAACACACGGGGGAATATATATAAAAAAGAGAGATGAACAGAGGTCGGAATCGAGTGGTTTAACTTCTTTATCCAACACAGGACCTCTTGAGAATGTCGCTAGCATCGGACACATCCCTTGGATTTATCTGTTATAAACGCATGTATGTATACAGCAGGAGAAATCCAACCAACAAAAGTAGCAAGAAAAAATGTTGTGGGTATTCTATCCAACACTCCAAAGAGATTTATTTGGATCACTTACTTCGAACTATAAAACCACATGCATCACCTGCAATACATTTACTAAGTTTTATTTTATTATCATTATAAGTCAATTATTTGCAAGCCTATACAGTGTATTCCAGAAGTCAACCAAGGCAATGTATATTTAATGTTATTAATATATAATTTACATAAATAAATAACCACACACTATAACATATAATATAATATTCTTTCTTTAATCCGTCGCTGTGGCGTAGTCGGTAGAGTCCCTACCTTCCACTCCGGCGACCTGGGTTCGATTCCCGGCGGGGTAAGGGATTTTAAAATCTCAACCTTGGGATTGGGTGTGTGTAGTGTCCAAGTTGTACCCATTGGGTTTAATTCCTCTAAAAAATATATATATTCTTTCTTTACCTTAATTTAACCTCTCCCTTTGTAACTACTTTTAGATGTCCCACATCACCTGGGTCTTACTACCCATCCAGAGAGGCGAAATACATAATCTTGATTTAATATAATTAAACTAAATTATTAAGTAAATAAATTTAAACATTTTATGAGACGAGAAGAACTTTTAAACTCATTACCACACATACGGTTTTTACCACATATTTCATAGATAGCCTCCCTGAATGAGAGATCAGCTCAATTCCATTCTCAGTTCCGAGAAAACACGATATTTAAAACAAGATACAATATTCACTAATATATTTATTAAACAAGGTAAACATGATATATTTGATTGTAAAGGCCAGATAGTGTTCAGGGGAGTATATAGACTATGGGCCTTAATGTTTCCTGACATTTGCCTTACAGATGAGGAAAACGACCGAGCAGGGAATTCCACTGGGGTCGAATCGGGGCCTCCGCATCAGAGGGAAAGACATTAATAGTATGTTAATTAAATAAAAATAAAACTTAAAATTTTATATGATTTTAATGTTTATTAAAATACAAATTCGTTTCATTACTTTGTACCTTCTTGAGACGAATTTTATCATACTTACAAATGAATTTTGTTATTACACTGCTCAAAACAATTAGAGGAACACTATGGAATATGCAAATATTTTTTCATTGGATAAAGGTACAAACATGAAATTAATGAAGTACATTATTTGTGGTTATTTATTTATTTATTTATTTATTGCTCATGGCAGTAAAAACAAATGAATAACGCTGACAATTAACTTTTCAAATAATTCCGCTATGTAAGCAATTGAATCTTGTGCTTATTTTTCAAAGTTAAACACTCGTTATATAGAGTTAGTATCATAAATGGCCTCCACGACATTCCATGACACTTTGGCACCTTCGTGGCATGCTCCCAATAAGATTCTGGATTTCCTCTTGCGGGATATTCTCCCATTCCTCCTTCAGAGCATCTCCAAGTTGCTGCAGAGTTTGTGGAGCTTGATGTCGGTTCCTGACCTTCCTGTCTAGAAGATCCCACAAGTGTTCAATAGGGTTGAGGTCTGGGCTGACCGCTGGCCACTCCATTACCTCAATTTCATTCCTCCTCAGGAAATCCCTGGTGACAGCCGCAGAATGTGCCCTGGCATTATCCTGCATAAACAGAAATCCAGGGCCTACTCCAATGGCAGCAGGTACTACATGCTCTTCCAGAACGTGCTCGATATACCGGACAGCATTCAGTCGCTGGGGAACAAGTACAAGGTCCGTACGATTGTTGTACATAACTCCGGCCCACACCATTATGGAACCTCCTCCGAATCTATCAATTTCCTGTACAGCCTCTGCAGAAAATCTTTCTCCTGGCCGTCCCCACACCCTCAATCGACCATCACAACGTGTAAGACGATACCTGGATTCGTCCGAGAAGAGCACAGACTCCCACTGGTTCAGGTTCCAATCACCATGGTTTTCAGCATACGTACGTCTTGCTGCCTTATGCCCATTTGTTAAGCGTGGTTTATTAACGGGCCTTTTTGGACGAATATTCTCTTTCCTTAATCTGTTCCTTATGGTTTGGTCTGAAACCCGGATTCCGGAAGCCATATGAAGGTCATTCTGCAGGTCTTTTGCAGTTTTTGTACGCTGTCGAAGAGCAGAAAGAACAACGTATCTGTCATCCTGGGGGCTTGTTTTAAATTTACGGCCCTGGCCACGTCTTCTACAATACTGACCTGTCTCTCTGTGCCTGTTGCGTAACCTGGACACCACGGAAGGAGAAACCCCAAGCTCTCTAGCCACTTGTCGCAGAGATTGACCTTGTCGTAAAAGATGTAGAGCATGATACACTTCAAACTCATTTAAATGCCTCATTTTGTCAGAGACTTCAATAAACAAGGCAATAATCAACATTCGTCACTATAGCAACATCAGGAAGCTTACCAATTAGAAGTGGCCAGTGCCTTCCAAAATAAAAAAATTCTCTATATTTGTTATTTGAGGTAATTTCTCTGTATTTAGGCCATGGATCTTTAAAATTTGTGTCCAATTATAAAATTAATAATTCAATTTACATATTGTCCAACTTTCAGCATCACAGCTTTAAAAAACAATTACTTATTCAATTTATTACAAGTGTTCCTCTAATTGTTTTGAGCAGTGTATATATATACTCCAATACATAACTACTGTAAGTGTGCAACTGACTGTAAAGAAACAAATTTTAACGATCAATCTCTTATTATAAATTTAAAAGAGGCGATTCCTTTAAATCTAGTTCTCAACTACATACAAGTGAATCGCCTCTTTTAAATTTATAATAAGAAATTGTTTGTTAAAATGTGTTTGTTTACATTCAGTTGCATAGTTACAGTTGTTATGTACACGAGTTTATATATCTGTGACAATCCATGCGCTGAATATGGGCTAGCCAATTGTTTCTATATTCTTGGAGGTATTCAGATATTGGTATGATGTTTAACTCTCTGGCTATTGTTGAATTTCTTTGGTGGTCTGGAAGGCTACAACCTGCAGTTCGTCGCAGAAATTTCATCTCCGTGGCTGTAATATGACGATCATCCTGAGTTCTGATGGTCCAAGCTTCACTGCAATAACAGATTATGGGTCTAGCGAGAACTTATAGATTTTCATTCTTGTATGTCTCTGCATTTTGATGGTTTAAAAACTTGGTTGATAATTCTTAAACCTTTATTATAGTTTTGTTTTTTAAAGGATATATCACATTCCTCATTATAAGTTAGATTATATCCTAAATATTTAAATTAATTTACTTGCTCTAATATTTGTAACAGAAATAACTACACTAATTAATTTTATTATTAAACATGATTATTAAATATGTAGTTACACTGTCCAAAAAAAAAAGGATCGTGAGAAACTTTTACTAAACCTGTCACGCTTGAGTAAATAATAAAGGCAGTTGTGTCCTGTGTATCTCAAGTTTTTTTGAAGATGGACACATGTAAGTTAAATTGTTTTACAGCCGGGACAAATCGTTCCCTAGTAAAACGGCGTCGCAGCTGGAGACGGAACGTCCCTTGTCCGGCTCTGGAAGTCATCCTTCCAGAGAGATAAATGACGGTCAGTCTTCGGTGTCGAAGACCAGTAGACCGTCTGTTGAGATGGTGACAGTAGCCAAAAACTATGTCCAAATGTGTCTGTAAAATAAAGACCGATTTCCGGCGTCATTAGCGAACTTCCCACCAGCCGTGTGAAAAACACATCCTGGAAATACATGGACCAATGATTGTCCCGAGATTCTGGTTTAACTATAGTGGGAACCATAATTCCCAATCAGAGTCCATAAGTAAATATTATTCTGCGAGTAAGGCGCTTTTATATATGTTAATTATATGTTCAGCCAATGAAAATATTGGTTTTGTAAATTGTATTTGTAAGATGGATTTGGATATATTCCGAATATCGTCAAAGCAGTCTGCTCCGGGAAGAATTCCCGAGAGGACCGACATTAACATAAGACTCCCGCGCAGGATTAATTGTTTGAGTTCCGCGGCAGTGCGGACTCGTATATTTCGCCGGTCGCAAGCAAGCGACCTATATTAGACACTTAATGTGTTAGGCTAAGTACGGCAAGTTTTAAAAGTTAATCAGTGCTAGTGTTATATCACACTTTAGGTCGAATGACGATCAGTGATTATCAGTGTGTTAAATCGCGATAGATTCGCGTTAATATTAATAAAATTGGTCCGGTGTCGACCTCCATTAGTTCTTGATATTATTCCGAATAAATCCAATGTTCTGGATTAAGAACTGTAACAGTGGATCGCCTGTGCTACATCTTTAATTAATAAAGATATATCTACAAGAAGTGTAAGCCTCCTGATTGTACTCAGTATCCTTATTTCGCTCCTCGCCCTATTCCACGGTGAAAATCCACAGCCCTGAGATATATATAGTCCTTGCCCTGCCCAGGCACTTACCGCCCTAAACGTTCCCATTATATATTGAATTCTGAATACAAATTTTACTTCTTACTGTGAATTTCCCTTGAAAGGCCATAACTTTAGATTTTGTTGTTGATATTTCCATGTTAAATCGTTGGGCTATTATATTAAAATGATGAGTGGAATATTGTAATTCATCTTCATTATTGCCGAAAAGAGCCTGATCATCTGCATATAAGAGTGTGTCTAAAATTGTGTGTCTTGAGAGAGGAATATTACCATGAACTGTCAATCTCCAGTGTCTGATGATAGCATTAATGTATACATTAAATAGAAGTGGTGATAGAGGGCATCCTTGTCTGACTCCGCAATGTATATATTTCCAATCTGATAATTCTGTTCCTGCTTTGTACTGCTATGATGTTATTTTTATACAGATTAAAAATTGTTTGGATCAGTTGATTTGGTGTTCCATCATCAGTTAAGATATCTAAAAGTTTTTTCTGTCAACTCGATCAAATGCTTTGATAAAATCTATAAACGCTATATGTAGTTCTTTATTGAATTCTTTGTGCTTTTCGATAAGACGTTTTAAGGTGAAATAACCATCGGCACAGGATCTTCCCTTACGAAAATCATTTTGTTCTTCCCCTAATAAGTTTTGATAGTGTTTTTGTAATTTAGATGCTAGAATTTTTGTAAAAACTTTATATCCACTGTTGAGAAGGCTAATGCCTCGATAATTATTACAATCTTTGAGGTTACCTTTTTTAAAAATTGGTATGATACTGGCTTTCTGCCAAGATGAAGGTAGGTCTTCTCCCAAGATTATTTTGTTTAGTAAGTGCAGACATTTTTGTTTAAGAGTTTTGTCAGATTATTAAAACAATTTTATATGAATCCATCCTCACTAGGTGCTTTATTATTTTTACAGGACTCGAAAGCTGTGTCAAGTTCTGCTTCAGTGATATATAGAAATTCGTCGTTCTGAGATATGGGTAAATCAAAATTAGTCTGGGAGATGGACCATAAATTTTGAAAATATATAACCCAAGTGGTTTTATCAATCAAATTTAATTTTACACTTTCTTTACACTCTTGGCTAAGATTATTTAAAACTTTGTAAGTTTTTGGGTTCAGTTTGGTGAGATCCCTCTCTAGATTAGAGACGAAGGTGTCCCAATTTTCTCTGTGTCTTCTTCTAATTTCTCGTTTTGCAATAGCTCTTTTATGATGATAATCAATTTTGTCATTCAACAACCCAGTTGCTATATATTGTTTAAATGCTTGTCTTTTTCAGCAATAATTGTTGCTATATCATCATCCCATTTTCTGAGACCTCTTTTCCTGTGCCATTTTAGTTTTGTCCCTAAACTTTCTAGAGCTGCTTTTCGTAATATGCTACAGATGTTATTCCATTCTTCTTCTACGGAATTTCAGGTATCAGAATTAATTAACAAAATTAATTTGTAATTATGATAAAATTCGTCTGAAGAAGGTACAACTACTGAAACAGCTGTTACTAATTTGTATTTTAATAAACATGAACATCATATAAAACGTTAACTGTTTTATTTTTATTTAAATTAACATAAATTGGATTTTCATCAAGTAAACGTCAAATCAATTGATTGCATTAATAGTAGACCACAGCAGTGGACTATTTTGAACATAAAATAAAAAAAATGAATATCCGTAGGTTACCTTCTTCCTCAACTTGGTTTATATATACAGTAAAACTTCTTTAATCCGGAACGTGAATAATGCGGTAATCTGTCCAATGTGAACAAATGTATTGGTCCCGGCGAAATAAAAGTAATATTACGTGTATTTATTGTGTATAAAACGGAGTCAGTCCAACGCGGAAACGGAAGGATATTTATATACAATTCATAAAAAAAAATGTTTATAAGGCGGAAATACTGAGAGAGAAATAAATTAGTTCCCACTTCACTGAATTCCCATTTGGCGAAATAACAATAAGGGATGATTTTTGCCGCCGGCTGAAGTACATTTTCTACTTGTATCCGAAATTTTCTTTCTGTCTCACTGCATACGCGTTATGCAAATTACAGGTTCGTTTAACAAATATTTGGCGTGTAACATCTGCCTTACACATAACCAGTACACTGTAAAATCATAAATTAGTTTAAGATCTGAGAACGATTGTGTACGTATCTTTCACAGGTAGCGTTCTGAATTTCCGGAATAAAGATGGCTAAATCGTATGTATCACAGTCATTACACGGAAAAGTGAAAGTGATTGAAGATAAAGAAAAACAAACTCTCAGTACGCGAAATAATGACTAAATTTAAATGTGGAAAAAACGCAAGTTTATGAGATTTTAAAGAAAAAATTAAAGAATGGCAGCAAGAAAATGATTGTACCGAAAGTACAATTTCGGTACATAACATCTATGTGCTGTTATCCTCCCTCTTCAGTGAGATTTATGAACTGTGCCAATTTCCTTCCTCTTTGTGTTTACTGCCACTCACCTTCGTACCCATTCTCTCTGCGCTGTCTGTAAGTGCGCAACTTCCCATCTCCCTTGGAACACTCAAATATGCGAAGCAAGTTGTAAACATGGTCATTCATCCATTCATTTTCTTTCATTCCTTCGTTCATCGTCTGGTTGACGTCAGTCAGTTCGAGGAGAGCTGTGTTGTTTTGTGTTTGATCCGGTAAGCCAGGGTAGGGTATCCGGGGTATGGACCCTAACCCTCGGCTGGACTAAAAGGTATCCATGATTGCTTATGTGAGTAAATATTGTTATTGTTCTTATTATTTCTGTATTGTCCACAAAACTGGATTCAAATAATGACCAGGTTAATTGATTTATATTTATATTATTTATGTATTCATATTTTCTTTAGAGTTTTGTAATGGTCAAGAGTTATTTCTGTTTAAGCATTTTTCATATTTCAACATCAGACTAATAATTGGAATATTAAATTCTATTTTAGAGAACAAGAATGTTTAATTACTGTGCTTGTTAGCTATGCTATTGATGCCTTATATTTTTCCTTTCTCAAGGTTATATTAGCTCCCCTCTTCCTTCTAGCTTTCATGATTGTAAATATTATACTGAGTTAAATACGAGTCATATAAATTACTACAGTGTTTAAGAATTCTTGTTAATACATAATATATGTTATTAAATCTACACAGGAAAGATGAACCAATCTTTGCCTCTGATGGGCCCGGGTAAAGGAAAATAGAGAGCACTTACATTTATGAACTGGACGCTACAATTAGGATAGCTAAATATATTAGTAGATTCTCTCTCTCTCTCTCTCTCTCTCTCTCTAGGCCAGTAAAGATCCAAATATGGTAACGGACTCTTCTGGGTTCAGAGACCAGAAGGATCGACATTTCAAATGGTAGCAGATCGTGGGTTTTGTTTATTTTTGGCGAGAAAAAAAAATTGGTGTAAAATAGTAGCAGTTCATATGTTTATCAATTCAAAATTTAAGCCTTTGTGTAGAATATTTGTTCTGGATTCAAGTGCCGGTTCAAGAAATGTTTAAACTTGTAATATATTCTATGGTCTTAAATAGTTTTTGGAATTGTAAAATTTTTGACATCGATATAATTCAGAGAAATTCCTCCGTGGATATTTGTTTGCTTTTGAGATTAATTATCTACATTAAAGTAATTGAAGTAGTGCTTATTTACGGAATTATTTGTATTACATGAACAAATTGACTCATCTGTTCTGCTTTATAAAATACAGTGTAATTTATGTGTAACAAATTAGGCTCTCTTACAGTTGTTTATATGTTTTGTTTACTCTGGTATCTGTTGTATTTAGTAAACATGCCTAGTTGGATTGATATTGTCTATAAGGACAACTTGGTCCGGGAATTGAGCTTAATAGGCATAGATACTGAGGGAGACGTAAATATATTGCGTCAGAGACTTCAGATCCATTTGAATTCTCTATCTCCTTCTGAACAAGTATTGGTTAAGCGAAAGTTTATCGTAGATAACTCCGTTTGTGAAGATAATTCAAAAGGCAGAATATAAATCTTGCCGATCGTAGAATTGATTCTATTAATGATTTTTCTAACAGAATTGTTCCTTTAGTTAACTTTTATAGTAATTAATCACCATGAGGTTTAATTTCACCAAGAATTGTTCCTACCGTTTCTTCTGACATGGAAGAAATTAACCAAAGAATTTTCCATGAATTAATTAGGAAAGTCGATCATTGTGATGGGAGTGATTAAAATTGAATATTTCGTCAATTCTCTTTTGAGTTGTGTTGGAGGAATCATACTGAAAGTATGAATAACATTGTTAAATTACGTTTAACTTGGATCGAAAGTTTGGAACACGTAAAATGTTCGCTATTGCCTTCCAGATTGTTGGAAGATTACAGGATTAAATTTATTTCTCGTCGATTCCAACTACCCGAGGAGTCTTTATTAGAGTTTATTTCCGAAATTCAAGGAGCTTCATTAAAATTAAATCCTCAATTTTGGGAAGAAAATTTAATAGATATAATTCTTCAAAACATGTCTCCAGCCAATAGACAGCATTTGATCTTCGCTACAAAACCTAGAAATGTGGCAGAAATGTATGTCTTGGCAAGAGAAGCAGCTAATTTTGAAATTGCTGAAAAGCAAAGAAACTTTAGCGAGGAACGTATTGCTAAAAATTCAAGTAGAGCAATTGTTCCTGTGAATCGTTCTTCACCTAATAATTCCTGGCAGCCGAGATGTAAAATCCAATGTTGGAAATGCCATCGCTTTAGACATTTTTTTAGTGTCGATCTAAGAACTTGAATACTCCGCATGTTTAAATAGTACGTATATCATGAAAGCTTTTTTGGTACGGTATTTGGCCTAGTTGAGCCGTTTCTTTCGTATAATGTATATTGTTGGGGAATTTTGAGAAAGCTAATAGTGAAGTGGACCAGATTTTGTATAGTAAGACGCTATCTAATTTCTACTCGTTGATCCCGAGATTAGAAAGCGTCGATGGCCACTTAATTAGGCAGCATATTAGTCAGTTAAAAGCGTGTCCTGTGGTGGAATAGTGACCACTGTAATCTTTTTGTGAAGGACACGATCATTATTTTGCTAAATTGGTGTTTATGTAATACTTGTGTTAATTTTTTCAGGTTCCGTTTCTGTTTCATTGTACTTTATCATTTCAGTTAATCTTTCCTGATATTGGCATGTGGAGGAAGAAAGAACTCCTGACAGTAGAGTACTTGGCGGGTTCGGCCGACCACGAGTACAGCGCTGGCCGAAATCTGGTTCTTTGATTACTGATTCCAATGGAGCGGCTGATCGGGATTGCGACCCGACAATTCATGTTTTGCAAAATCGTCACCCTGGGCTCACCTGGAACACCGCCGAGTTCTACTATGGCGACTGTGGAATCTACAAGATTCGAGTGAATAAATTACAGTGCCTGGATGGTCGATGAGGAGGCTGGTGTGGTGATAATTTTTGGGGACGATAAAATGTGAAATTTTTCTACCGCTCGGATTTGTGTAGTGTTGCCTTGCCCTTCCAACGTGGGAGTTTGTCATCTTGTGTCTACTGGAATATCTTTAGTATTGACTTTAGTCTCCAAGACTTTGTTGTGATATCATTTTTTCATCACTTTGGGATTATATGTGACTTTTCTTTCCCGGAGGGCCGGAGGAGGCGATATTGTGCCAAAAGTGCAATTTCGGTACGTAACATCTATGTACTGATATCCTCTCTCTTCAGTGAGATTTATGAACTGTGCCAATTTCCTTCCTCTTTGTGTTTACTCCCATTCACCTTCCTACCCCTTCCCACTGCGCTGTCTGTAAGTGCGCAACTTCCCCTCTTCCTCGGAAACACTCAAATATGTGAAGCAAGGTGTAAACAGGGTCATTCATTCATTTTCGTTCATCGTCTGGTTGACATCAGTCAGCTCGAGAAGAGCTGTGTTGTTTTGTGTTTTGTCCGGTAAGCAAGGGTAGGGTATCCGGGGTATGGACCCTAACCCTCGGCTGGACTAAAATGTATGCATGAATGCTGTTGTGTGAGTAAATATTGTTATTTTCCTTATTATCTCTGTAAAGTCCACAAAACTGGATTCTAATAATGACCAGGTTAATTGTTTTATATTCATATTATTTAAGTTCAAAAATGGGACGGTTTATAGTAGAGCAGACGAATGGAAATACAGAGATCAAATACTTCAAAACGTGAAACATTTTGAATATCTTGGTACGACGTTGAAAATGAACGGAAAGTGGAAGAAACATATTGGATATAGCATTATTCAAAATGAGGGGACAACTTAATAGTATTCTCAGTATTCTGGGTAGCATGCCCGATATTCCAGTTAGTACGTTAGAAAAAATGTATGGAGCTATGGTGAGGCCAGTAATGCATTATGGTAGTGAGATTAGGGGTTTTCAAAGAACGGAAATACTAAATAAGGTATATACGCATTTTCTAAAATATATTACAGGACTTAGTAAGGCCGTTTCTAAGTGTGGAATTTTATATGAATTTGAGTCATTTTAGGACGACATAAACTGCAATATTCGTGTACTCAAGTACTGGTTGCGCCTAATCCAAGGTGAACAAACAATGCTCAGAGCAATCTGTTACGACCACTTAATTAGGAACGCAAATGGGAAATTCTGTGCAGACGAGGTTAGGAGAGAACTCCAAAAGATTGGGATGAGTTGGGTATGGGAAAAAGGGACTGAAAATCGCAAGATTGTGTGGAGAAAAATAAGAAGGAGGTACTTAGATATAAACCAACAAAATATTTTGGTCGAATGTGCGGGAAAAGATCGCTGTTTTTACAAAGATACCTAAAACAAGTTTGGGGAAAAGAATCTTATATACTCAATCTAGGATTTAAAGAGAGATCAGGGCTTGCTTGGTTCAGGTTAGAGACATGGAAATTTTTAAGAATTAGCGACGATCACGATATGCGAATATGACCAATGTGCGAGTGCTTTGAAGACGATATATATATATATATATATATATATATATATATATATATATATATATATATATATTAGGAAAGTGTAACAATTTAAAATATTGGAGGCATCAGTTATTACTGGAAAGAGTTCTAAATTCAAATCGTGAAAGATTGGCATGCTACGAGTTACTGGTAAACCTAGAAAATTGGATAAACTTGGGTAGATATCTGGACAAAACGCGGAAAATAAGAACAACACTTATTCAGGAATAAATAAATATGTTAGCAAATTGCAATACCATTCATTCTTAATAATTCTACATAACTAAGTTAATGTATGTATAATGTAATTGTATTGACATCTAATTGTAATATTATCGTTTTCTTTCTTTTTTTTGCGCATTACCGTCTAAATCGTTCGTACATACTATATCTCATTTTTCAACAACAGCGCGGAACTACAATTAATCAATGGTACGTAAAAAGACATAGGCTTATACGATACTCTATAATCTAAGATTGATTATTTTTTTTACAATGCGGAATTTGTCTAATGTGGAAAAAAAGTGGTCCCATGCGATTCCATTCTGATCATGTTTCACGGTATATATATATATATTATTTTTTAATCAGAGCCTATCAAACTTCCAGTCCACTGTTGTGGTCTCGAGGTAGCGTGCTGTCTTTTCACGCAGCGGGACCGGGTTCGATCACCGGTCGGGGCAGTTTTTCTGGGTGAGGTTTTTTCGGGGTTTTTCCACACCTGTAAGACAAATGTCAGGAAAACTTTAAGGCCCAAACGGTCCCCGAAATCATATGGCCATCATCATCATCATCATCATCATCATCATCATCATCATCATCCTCCTTATCATTATCATCATCATCATCCTTCACCGGTGTGGAAAGCAACGGGAAGCTACCACACCTCAAATTCCCTAGCAAAGCTGCAAGCATAGCATGAAAATGCTATGATTGCAGTGAAGGACCTGCCTTTGGGCAGAATTACTATGGATGGATCAAACTTCCACTAATGTTTAAACTAGATCTTAAAAACCTATAGTTAAAAAGGATAAGCGAAATGAGTTAGACGGTATTAATTAGTGTATTAATTTTATAAATTTCACTAATAACTAGAGGGAGAAATCTGAACTTAAGTAGGTATATGAACCCATAAGCTCCAGCGTTTCGCGCTGACGTTCCAGCATTGAACTACTATGGAACATCTCCAACAGCATGCACAAATTCCTCTCTTTTAATCCCCGAGATCCCCGTAAGCAGTGAAACTTTTTTCGCAACAGTTAATGAGGATCCTTCTACTGCGAAAAGCCATTATGATGGGTTTCGCTGTAACATCAACTAAATACTAACCTGACTGCAAATTAACTTTTACAGACAAGCCATCTGCATACCAAAGTTAACATAAGTGGATTGGTATCTCGGTTCAGGTGAAAATGTTTCTCTCTATATAGATACGATAACTGTGGCTTGCAGACGGCTTGTCTGGATTTTTTTTATAATTCTATATTTTTAATATCATATTTTGACTGATACGTCACCGGAATCGTATAATACATTTTAATAGTGTACTCTCTACAGTATAGAGATTAATCTCCTGGAACCTTCCGTCTATTATAATGACATGTTCCAGAATTAGTTTTTATTGACTATTTAACTCATACCCAAAATGGGAGTCAATGACTAATCACGTTTTAATGAATTTTGTTTTACAACCAATGACAGTCGTATTTCACCTCGATATTTATCGAATTATGTTTACTAAAATCAAGAGAGCTGAATGCAAAAAATAGGAACATTAGAGAATTATATCAGGGAATTAGTATAGAGAAAAAAAGGGTTTCAGGATAGAACAAACATAATTCAGAATGTAAATGGGGATATGATTGCAGATTCCAGGAGTATATTAAATAGATGGAAAAGTTACTTTAATCAGCTATTAAATGTACATACAGAACAGGACATTGAGGAGGATAAGTTACAGACAGCAGAAATGCTAGTCACAGAGCCAAGTGCATTAGAGGTTGAAATGGCAATTGAAAAATTGAAGATGTATAAAGCATCAGGTCCTGATGAGATCCCAGCAGAACTGATAAAATCAGGGGGAGAAAAATTGATGGACAAGATACGCTGATTGCTTAGTATGATTTGGAAAAAAAGAAGCTCTTCCAGATGAATGGAAGGAATCAATTATCGTACCAATTTATAAGAAAGGAGATAAAACTGATTGCAACAACTACAGGGGCATCTCATTACTTTCAACTTCGTATAAAATTCTAACAAATATATTAGTAAGCAGACTTACTCCCTATATTGATGACATTCTAGGAGATCATCAATGTGCATTTAGAAGAAACAGGTCTACAACAGATCAGATTTTTAGTATAAGACAGATTTTAGAAAATAAATGGGAATATAATGGTACTGTACATCAACTATATGTAGACTTCAAAAAAGCATATGATTCAATTAAGAGGGAGAAGTTATATAGTATCCTGCTGGAGTTCGGAATTCCTAAAAAGTTAGTTAGACTTATACGAATGTGTCTAAATGGCTCAAAGAGTAGGGTGCGTGTAGGCAAACAGTTTTCGGACACTTTTGAAATCCAGAATGGGTTGAAGCAAGGAGATGCACTATCTCCTCTACTATTTAATTTTGTACTAGAGCATGCCATTAAATCTTTGGAGAATGAGGAAGGCTTACAACTGAATGGTATTAATAAGCTCTTAGTTTATGCTGATGATGTAGTATTATTGGCCGATAGCGAGGAGATACTAAAGGCCAACACGCACACACTATTGAATAACACTAAGAAATTGGGACTGGAAGTAAATATCAGTAAAACTAAATATATGGTCACACGTAGAAATTCAGTATATAATGGAAATGGACAGCTAATGACAAATGAGGGAAATTTTGAGGAAGTGGCTGAATTCAAATACCTAGGAACAATAATCACAAATAGGAATGAGATGCACAAAGAAATTAAACATAGGCTCAATTCTGGAAATGCGTGCTATTATGCATTGCAGAGACTTTTGATGTCCCAACTCCTTTCAAAAAACGTTAAGCTGAAAATATATAAAACTATTATTCTACCAGTAATATTATATGGGTGCGAAACATGGACTCTTACTTTAAGGGAGGAAAAGAGATTACGAGTATTTGAGAATAAAGTTCTTAGGAAAATTTTTGGACCAAAGAGAGATGAACAGACAGGTGAATGGAGAAGACTACATAACAATGAACTACATGGTCTTTATAGGAAGCCAGATATAATAAGAACAATTAAGTCTCGTAGACTGCGATGGGCAGGACATGTTGCACGAATGGGGAATGAAAGACGTGCATGGAAGCTTCTTGTAGGAAAGCCAGTAGGGAAACGCCCAGTTGGTAGACCAAGAATGAGGTGGGAGAACAACATTAACTATGATTTGAGGGAAGTAGATTATACAGGGAATGATTGGAAAGCATTAGCTCAGGATAGGGATGTATGGAGAGCTTACGTCCGCGCGGCCATGAACCTACGGGTTCGATAGTGCCAGTGAGTAAGTAAGTAAGTAAGTAAAATCAAGAGAGCCCCGCCTTTTTAATATTCTGAACAGGTCAGGGCATTATTTTGCAGTGATTGACTCTCCAACAAATACGTTGAATAAATCAAATAATGAACAGATTCCTTCGACCTACACATTTGATAATTATGTGTTCAATAATTTTTTTAATAATGATTTTACGGAGTTGTTTCCTTTACGGAGTTGCTCGTTATACACTTTGATGTGATTCATTTTTTCTCCACTAGGGTGCACTTTTACAATAAAAAATATAATCTAGTTGCAGTGGATGAACAAAAGAAGCATAACGAAACATTTCTCATTTGTTTTCAAAAATCGCCGTTTACAATAAATGTATTAATGTTTTAAAATAACTATATTTAAATATGAAATGTGGGTAAAACAGCTTAATTGTATTCGTTCAATAGTCCTAACAAATGCCACTCTTGATTTCCAAATCCTCTAGATAAATTGGAAATCACTCGTGGCATAACTTATGATAATCGGCACAACTTGTTAGCTCTGCATAACGGCTGAATTTTTCCGCATAACATACAACTGATACTCATTCCCGTTAGAGTCTGAGTCGATCCCAGGGCATATTGCTACAAGAATGTTTAGGTTAGTTAGAAACCTGATCCCACTTTTAACTGAACCCACAACGTTTCGGCTTGTAGTATACGACCTTATCAAACTTCTCTACGGCGTGCAGTAAGATAGTTATCAAGAAGAGAGAATTGTTTTATTTTTGTTCTAATATTTTCTACAACTGGGAAATATAAACTATAATTTTCAATTCTATGTCTTAAGAGTTAATTTAAAATGAAGTTTGACTTAACAATTTTATATAAACGTAATTTTTTAAAAGAAAAATATTATTCAATAAAGCTAAATCCAGTTATTTCAAGAATTTGTTTAACGTTAAATATATAGTTTAACTTCAAGGCTGCTCCGTGGCGCAAACCGTTCGACGCTCGTCTTTCACCGATAGGGTCTCGAGTTCGTGACTCGGTCACTCTGTGTGGGTTTTGTGCTGGACGAAACGGTGTCTGGAAAGGTTTTTCTCGAGGTTTCTATAGTTTTCCCTGCCAAAAATTTCATTTCAGCATTTCACCATACTCGTCCCATTAATTTCGTTCCATTTCATTTCATCTGGTCTTGTGATAGTGCTTCAGGTGGTAGGCCGACATCCTTGTTATTCACAGATCTCCAAAGTAAGTGGCTTCATTCCATCTCATCTCTACCCGGACTTGAGTCGAACACGAGTTCAGGAGGAGGAGGAGGAGTTTAACTTTAAACGTATACACCATGCTTATTATTGAATCCACAATTTTTAGATCTCCATCGTGTTTACAGATCTCAGTTATGTTGCGTGGAAAGGGTTTAATGATGTAAATCCATCCTTGAATACTAGCAGTACCAATGAAAACATACTTCAATTACCTAGGGTGCGTTGTTACTGGTTCAGCGAAAACTTAAGAATGGATTACACGTGGCATGTAAAAGAATCTATAAAGTGAGATGTTAAACTAAGGCTCATAGGAGAGAGAGAGAGAGAGAGAGAGAGAGAGAGAGAGAGAGAGAGAGAGAGAGAGAGAGAGAGAGAGAGAGAAAGAAAGAAAGAAAGAAAGAAAGAAAGATACATTACCTAAAATTTAATCATATATGATATGTGAACATTTATATAACCTGTAAGTTCACCTCGTGGTGTCGAGGTAGCGCGTTGGGGTTCGATTCCCAGTCGGGACGGGCTTCATATGTGAGATTTTTTCAGAGTTTTTCCTCACCTATAAGACAAATGTAAGGTAGCTCTGAGACCCAGAAGGTCCCCGAACATCATCTGGCATCATCCTTATCATCATCATCATTATCGTCCCCGGTGTGGAATGCAACGGGAAGCTTCCACATCTATAATTCCCTAGTAAAACTGCAAAGTATAGCATGAAAATGTTATGACTGCAGTGAAGGATCTGCCCAAGGGCAGATCACTATATATAGATATAACATTTAATTTGCATTTAAATATTTAAAAACTTGGGACACTTAGCATACAGTAGTCAGTTATTAATTATTCGACCACTGTACGCCACGCACAACTGAAACCCTAGCTGACATCTCGTGCCGATTGTCTAGAGAAGTGGTCGTCTTAATTCTTACCACATAAGGTTTCCTAAGAACTGTTCAGGGATTATTGGGTTGACAATTGTAAGTTAACAATCATCGCAGTCAGAAGTTATACAAACACGATAGAGTTTGTCATATCAGTGCATCTAACGATATGCATACATTTAAATTTTGGAAATAGTAGCTATGCTGAATGTGCCAAGTATCGTTTAGTGAATAGCCTTAATGATAGGCTACATCCTGGAATACTTAAGAGGTATATCGTACTTAAAAATTCGAAATGGATTAAATCGCCATTACAAAACCTCATTACACCGGGATATACCGTTTTGTGAATAAAATAACTAAATTAGGTATCTAGAAAAATTATAGAAACTCGTGGTATAAAAACTGCGAGTGACTTAGTCAGCTGATTATATAAAATAAGTATAGTGTACAAAACCTGCAGTTGAGTGGGAAGGGTGTCGCTAGTATCGAATGCAGGAAAACATATAGATCAGACTTACAATATTACATCAGTCCTCAATACAAGAAAAGTGGAGTAAGCACGCCCACGGCGAAATTCACTATTAACCCACAATTACTACGTCTTATAAAGAGAACCATTAGAATCATAATGATGTATAATCTGCCTAGGTTTTGACTGTACAGTTCTTCCCTCTTCATCGTGGCACGCTAATTGTACCAAACGCCATCATGTATAGGACTAAACTAGATTTAATTGTAGTAAGAGCAACGTGGAGTAGTACTTGTGATGTAGGCTAGATATCTTCATAGTTTCGACTAACATGGCGATCCTATTTGGTCTTCATAGGCTAATAAATAGTGTTCTGTGTACTATAGGAATATTTTCGCTGGAATAAGAAATTACATTTTGTACAGCAAGTGATTTATTTTCCTGCATATTGTTATCAATAATCATCCGGTATGAAAAAAAATCGTTAATTAGGTAGACATCATCTTCTTTATTGCCCTGATTGAAAGTGGGGTATTGACATTTCTTGGTGGGGTTGTACAATAATAAGATATTTTACTTACGCAACTCAAGACAGTTTTAATGCCAATATATCCCATTAGCTAAGTGATATTCTTTAACAATTATTCCCGGAAATTAACCTAATCGTGAACGTATATTAATAAGCATTAATGTGAAATGTACGAGTGGAAATGTGTTTTTATGTTGTAACCGTCGGCCATTTTGAATTTCCATAGAAGAGGTATTTTTTTACGTATTTAAACACATTTAAAATGTAAAGAACCTAAAAGTTTACCTGACCTAATTCAATTACTCTAACTGACGAATCTGCCTTTTTTTGTTCAACGCGGTTAAATTCGGACATAAATCAGTTATTATCGACGGAGATGCTGAGTTATCGACAGAGCCGTGGGTTTATCGCTGGTTATTAGTGTGGTTAGTGCAGGTTATTAATGTGGTAATCGCTGGTTATTAGTGTGGTTATCGCAGATTATTAATGTGGTTATCGCTGGTTCATAGAATAAATATTATAACCAGAGTCATGACAGAAAACAGTCTCTTTTTTTTATATTTACGAGTAAAGCGAGTTAAATATAATTAAACTCCGGGGCTAAATATGTTTAATATATCATTTTATGATTATTTGATAAGTACTGTTTAACTGGGTATATAAATATCATGGCGTCCATTTCTTCACAATCATTGGAAAGTATGCACATACATTATTAGACATTCTGCATATAGGTAACATTTACCGATAAGACTAATTTCCTTCTATTCGTTATTTCAAAGTTCATACGAGTTACTGTAATAGTTTAGTGATTGAATTTAATATAATAAAAATGTATAATAGAGGCTTAGCACATAATTTTGTTATAATTTTGTCTGTGTTTCCACATGCGACAAGAATACTATCTTCCTAGGCCCACTTAATCAGGATATTTGGTTACGTTTATTTCTTTTTTTTACAGTTATCTGCGAGTGACACGTGGTTAACTCATCGCCTCAAAGGGACATCAAGTAGGTAACTAAGCTTCTACATGTTTTCAGAGGGTTTAATTTAGGCTTGAACTTCATTTATACCCCAAATATCTTCAGACTCGAGACCCACGACTTAAAGTCCCTCCCGAGGACTTTTTCCTTGGATTTTCCCACCTTAAAAAATCCATCGACCACGCGCAGTGATATTGGGTAACAGAGACAAGGACCTTAATCCCCAGACGACCCAAGGAGGCGATTTTACTTTAAGACATTATGTTGTTTTGTACAATAATTTATAAAAGAAATTTATGTGAATTTTACACTTTATTAATGATGGCTGTTAGAGTAAATTTACATCATATCACATTGAAATGCATAAATATTTTATATAAGGTATACAAATAAATATCTATGTAAGTTTTAATGTAGATTTTTTTATTCCTTGCTATAACAGATTTGTTTTTATTCGTTTTGACAAATCAGAAGAAGAGAAACAAAACTTACATGCACTTACAAGTAACTTGGACACTTACAAATTGCTTACCACGCTAGATATAAATAAAAATAAAATAATGAAACGAAAGAAGCGATCGATTGCGCTAACAGGAATTTGGTTTCACGAAGCTTTTAGAGTTACAGATAAAAGGGGGCCTTGTTTGATCACTGCATCGTTGAGAAGAGGACAATTAATCGACTGTCATTTGTTACTTGAAAGGGGACTTGGAAAGTAATCTGTCGATACATCACAGTCTTGTTGCTAGATACATGTGGTTCCGTGTGAAATAAGCATGTTTCACTGCAACATTACAATATACACTTGGAGTTGTTAACGAGATGGGTTGATTATAGCCTAGATTCGAGAAATTACTTACTATATCCTTGATCAAAGGCTACAAGATGATGAAAGTACCTTCAGTGTCTTCAGACTAGTAACACACGTTTACTGTGGCTATAGAATTTGCGATTCCCTCGCACTTTATGTTATTATGACGCAGCTTCAACCGATTAGTTTTATCGCATATATACACATAAAAACTGTACACGCCTCCATAATCTGAATTTCTTTTAACACATTTCCATCCATCCATAGTAATTCTGCCCTAAGGCAGGTCCTTCACTGCAATCATAGCACTTTCATGCTATGCTTGAAGCTTTACTAGGGAATTGTAGGTGTGGTAGCTTCCCGTTGCTTTCCACACCGGTGAAGGATGATGATGATGATGATGATGGCCACATGATTTCGGGGACCGTTTGGGTCTTAAAGTTTTCCTGATATTTGTCTTACAGGTGAGGAAAAATCCGATAAAAACCTCACCCAGAAAAACTACCCACCCGACCGGGGATCGAACCCGGGCCCGCTGCGTGAGAAGACAGCACGCTACCTCGAGACAACAGCGGTGGACTTAACACATTTAGTCACCTGAAATTTAATTAGCTCCTGATGTGAATATTTTTCAAATGTCTGTAATATTGTCTTGATAATATAAATAGAAAAAAGTGGTTTATGCATCGGCAACACTGTTTGTTTTAACCTTGCTCTAGTATGTACTCTCTAGTTTAGTTCCTGTCTTTTAGCAAAAACAAAAAAAAAAGTTCAATACCACCACGTTGTCATTTCTGGTATTCCCTCCTGGCACGACGTTATTGTAACCAACTTCTGAGATTAGGGCACTTGGAAGGCAGAGTTGCGCTGCCCCGATGATATATGACAGGTGATGATGATGGTAATGATGAGCCAGGAGAAGCCTTAATCCTAAACTTAATGGATGTGTTATGATGATAATTATGGCCAGACGAATTTTGGGGACCGTTTGGGCCATAAAGTGTCCTGACATTTGTCTTACAGGTGAAGAAAAAACCCCGAAAAAAATCATCACACCAGGAACTTGTTCCGACCTGGGATAGATCCCGGACCCGCTGCGTGACAAGGCAGCACGCTACCTCGAAACCACAGCGGTGGACAATAATCTGAAATTTAGAAAGCAAGTTTACTAACTTGGTGTATATTTTTGTTCTCTTAAATATGTGAAAATTATCATACAAAATAAAATATACAGAGGAAGATATACTCAATTTAAATATATTACACATTGTCGGTTACACTTATAACGAAAGAAAGCAAAAAAAAAAAAAGTAAAATAAATGCGAATGAATATAAGAATGTGACAGAGCGAATTAAAGTTTACTTCCAATTAGAAGATGAAAAGATCACCATCATCACACATATGGTTTAGGCTTTTTGACCTGTTCCGATATAAAAAAGTTTTAAAGCAATCTTCCCATCTTCTTTTAGGTCATCCTGTTGTTCTATTTTCTTCTGGTTTACACTACAATATCTTATCTACATTTTCATTCCGTTAATATGGTCCATCTATTCTCTTTTATGTTTTCAATGTTTCTCTTATATAAAAATATTTAATTATTTCCCATCATATGGCATTTTTCATCTGGTATGTAAATATATAACGTCTTGTTCCTCTGGAAAATCTTTCTAAGGTGAAAATATGTACGCTACAAAACCAACCCCAGTACACATCACTTTGATAAAGCTATAAATAAGTATTTTTATAGCACAACACATCCAATATATAAAAACAGTGAAGCAAAACGATTATAAAATAAAATACATTGCACTTTGCTCAAATCTTAGAAAGTTATACAAAATCTTTCTAAAGAATTAAATGTTTTAATGATCTGTCACTCTGTTAAATAAAATATGATTCACTATCCCGTTTTTGTGATATTATATCTATAGCTCGAATTGTAAATAAGGCTCTAGAAGAAGTGGCGAGGAGGCAGCAACGTACATTACCTGTCTCTTCAGTCATTTCGAAAAAACATTATTGCTAAATCCAAGACTTTTAATGTCCCCGAGTGTACGAGTATTATTTTCAAGCATACCGTATTATTTTTACTGATAAACAAATTTTTATCATACGTTATTTATAGAATAATCCAAGTTTATGTATTACACAAAACAAACTGATGCACTTGCGAGGTGGCAGTTTTAGATAAGTTCAAAAAATATACCTTATAATTGAATCGTCAGTATAAGAAGCAAATGAATATCAAGAAAAACCTATCCTGGTTTCAAGGTCATATATCTTCCTCTAGGGATCATATTTTGTTTTCATCTTACCAGTGAAAGTCCGGACAAAATTTAGAACATAAAAAGTAATTTACATTTGTTGATATTCATTCGTCCACCGCTGTGGTCTCGAGGTAGCGTGCTGCCTTGTCACACAGCGGGCCCGGGTTCGATTCCCGGTCGGAACAGGCTCCTGGGTGAGGTTTATTTCAGGGTTTTTCCTCACCTGTAAGACAAATGTCAGGAAGCTTAGGGCCCAACGGTCTCTGAAAATCATTCGGCCATCAACACTATCCTTCACCGGTGTGGAAAGCAACGGGAAGCTACAACACCTATAATTCCCTAGTAAAGTTGCAAAGCATAGCATGAAAATGTTATGATTGCAGTGAAAGACCTGCCTTCGGGCATAATTACTATGGATGGATAGATATTCATTCCCTTCTTAAACCTACGATTCTATTGTTGGAAAAGCATTGTATGCGATGTAGTACATATGAACGTAAAAGGGACTTTGTGTGTAATGAAATTTGGAACAACAGCAGCAGCAATAGTAGTACATGTAATAATAGTAGTAGTAGAAGAAGAATAGCAGCGGCCCCAGCAGTGGCAACAGTGCTAGTATTGTTAGTAATATTTTATTAAACGGCGCTATTTAACAACTCAATTTATTAGCAACTCAAAAAATTGGGCTTAAAAGGGCCGAACATTTTGTTCACCGGTTCATTTTTCCAGGACTGAGATTCTTTTAGGTGACGTAAGTCTACAACACGGGATTACTAGCTTCATTCCCTTTCTAAAGAAAGCCATTATCTGGATTTTTGCGTCCTAAAAACCATCAATTCGCGAATTTGAGAAACAAAGAGGAGCAAGGTTCACAGAGATCGACTATATATATGAAACTTACTGTACATGAATTTTATAGTACAATAAATCTTCTCCTGAATAAATTTAACACCATATAAAACAATAAAATGATAGTTACATATCAATGCAAGGTCCGGTAAGTAATCAGATGCGAAGACAAAAGTAGAATACATTGATAGAACTGGAATCATTAAGAAAAACTCAGGACCGAAAGATTTGACACATGACAAATATGTAGTCGGTTCTGATAAGTTGTTGTAGATACTCTGAAACACTCATCCGGACATGAAACACAGGACGCACATGAGGTGTTCCTACGATATATTATAGCCTCAGTGCAACAACAGTCTATGTCAATTATCCAAATCTCCGCAGTCATTTACAACTCAGATTGGAAGTAACAACAGTGCGCAATTTTAAAACATGAACTGCTAGTGGTGTTTATATATAATAAAAATTGTCTACATATTTTGGGTGCAAATATACAGTCCTCTCAGAAATAATAATTACAGATATTTATTGGTACGTTATTGAGTAATGGCGAGAATTGGTGTGATTTTCACACACATTACGTATGAGACATGAAACGGGAAAACTTCTTCCTGTGGTACTTTTTATTATATTGTGTTTTAGCATAAATTAAATAAAAATAACGAAAAAAAAACATTTTATTGCTATTGTGCAATGGTAATTGGCAATATTCTAGAGGCATATTATATATTTCATTTAAAAAATACTAATCAAAAAAGGTGTTTCAATACATATCTCCAAAGAACTATGTGAAAACCAGTTCAGTACTCACCATCGTTATAAAGTAATTCACCAATACATTTATTTACATATATTTCGGAGAAACCCATGTATTTTCGACCCATATATATATATATATATATAATGTGCGTGTGTGTTACCAGTACCTCCCCATTTGGGGGAAGGGTACTCCCTTGCCTATATACTTAACAAAGCTAATTTAATTATGCTTATTACCCAAAACAAGTTAGTCCAATGTCCAGTGATTAGCTTATCCCCTTAAACATAAACAGACTTTCTAATCTATTTCTTGGATGAGAAATTTCGATCAAATTTTGCTCAAAGGTTCCAACCTCATGCTATAAATTTTGCCTGCTTATAATACTACTATCCCGTTTGTTTTCGTTTTACATTTTTATTTATATTTTTCTTCATAATTTTAAAATTCAAATTGTCAAATATAATATAGAGAATAATTAGTTCTTAAAATTAAAAAAAAGTATGTCTCCCAGAAACTAAGCGAATTCCTCTGAAAATCGTATTTTGTCTTATTTTGCTAGTTTTCAGAATATATACATCTTTTGTTAAATTGGAGAAACCAGCTTATATAAAAGTGTCTGACTGCAGTGAAAACAATTCTTGTATATCCGAAAGTTATATTGTATAATTTGACGTCAATTTAAATAATATCTACCTTTTTATTTTTTCCACTAATTTATTAAAGATTAATTAAATTAAACTAATATATTTTGTAAGATACATTGTCAATTTAAGGTTTAATTAATCTGAATGGAATACATTGCGACGAAGCAAATATGTCGGTTGCCAGTCAGTTTTAATTTCGGGTTTCAGGTGAACCCTCACTTCTAATGATCTGATCTCGCTCATTTTTTCAGAATACCTTCCTCAGCTTATTTTAATAGCATAGAGGTAGAGGTGAAAATGTGGAAGCCTGCTGGTAAAAAGGAAACCTCGAACGTAGGGATCAGTAGGTGTTGTGGCCGAAATAAATTAAGGGAAACTATTGTTTGTGTTCATAATAGACATGTTAGAATGCTGCCAGCCAGTATGTATTTTGAAAGCAGAATCACGCGTCAATTTTTCAGAGTTATAAAACTGTTTCATAATAAGTTTTGCGTTTAAATTAAACACGTTTCTTTCCATATTATCCACATTCAAAAAAAATACTTTCTAAAAATACTATTTACGTATGTTTTAGATGATAGGGACACAAAGAGAGCAAAAACGAAGGTTGCTTTGAACAATTTGGATACCAATGACATGATAAAAGCGATAATGTCTGTAAGGGAAAAGAAAATAGGTTTGAGGAAGGCTGTAAATTCTACATAACGTGCCACACACAACACTTCAAAGAATTGTCAAACGTAATATGTCACCTGAGGAGTGTGTCAAGTTAAAAATAGGGCACATGACAGTCCTCCCTGCTGAACTAGATTTGTTGGATATGAAAATGAACGCAACATATGTGATTTTTACAAATAAATATGAGTATATACCGTACGTTGTCACAAGTTACATTTAATAGCAATGTGACGATTTACTTATATTGTATTTGGTTAATTTAGAATTGTTTTTAAAATAATGTTTAAGCGTTTTCATATTACCAGCAGCTTTTAAAAATGCAAAACAAATGCAGGTTTTACAGTTTCAATTTTTTACCAGTGCCTCTATACTTTTTTGCGATTTTGAGTAATGTTCAAAGTATATTTGTGCAAATATTTATATTGAAAGAGTCGTAAATAAATGTTCATGTATAAAAAACAAGGTTTATAGATTTGCACCACTACCTCTACCTAATTCGAGTTTCGTTGTGAAACATCGAAAATTACGACCTTCCAAAGATTTTAAATTTCCGTTTCAGGTGAACTCTCTCCCCTAATGGTTCGATTTTGCTGGTTAACGAACTTGTCCTTATTTTTTAATTCTAATATAATCGTCGCGAGCCTAGGGCGTTAACACCCTCCCCCCACACACACACATACACACACACACACACACACACACACACACACACATATATATATATATATATATACATATATATATATATATATACATATATATATAGTGTATATAAATTTTAATCATGGTCATTTTCAGTGTCTACTTGATGGGCTCTGTGAAGATCCCTAATTTTTTAAAAATCTTTTCATAAGATCTATCTCGGTAGCTTCATTCCGGAATCTGCTAATATGAGTTACCTCACACAGATTCTTAAATTTCAGTTGTCCAACTAAGCTGTTTTATTTTAGTTGTCTTCCTGAGCTTTTAAAATTCTGATATTTGTATAACTCGTCAGTAAGGTTTACAAAATTAAAATGTTATTAAACTGTATATAATCCCATTCTTAGAGATTTGGTGGCAACGAATTTCTGAAATTGTAACAAAACAAACCAGTTAAAATAAACACTTTATTACAGTAACCACATTCACGGAGCCTGAGCTGATCATGTATTCACAGTTAGGATATAGACTACAGTAGGGTGATTATGAGCAATTCCACGAAAATGTCATACCGAGGTGAAAATTTTGAAATTGACACAGGAATATTTTTTTGACGTAATATATATATCTTTAAGAATCAAATTTTCTGATTCTATAAGATAATGTTCCAAAACTGTATTATTTTAATCTAATATTAGTGGTAGAACTTTTAATTTTCCAAACCTGTAAACACACGCAACATTTTACCAATTTGTTGTTTAATGATTTGGTCGTATTAATTCGTTTTATTTTACAAAATATATTGTTAAACCATACTTTAGTCCTTCCTAGTCGTAAATGTAATAATATTAATTGCATTCTAATGTTCTATATGCCTTAAATGTGTCCTATAATTGTTAACTGCAAGCTATGGTCAGTCAGTCACAGAAAACGTATAAAAATTACTGTACACAACATAATAATTGATGGAATATAATTTCCTCTTGGATTCTACGTTATCGGTACACAACTAACAAAAAAGTATTGAAGACATTTTCTTGTAAAGTCATTATTTTTCCCGCTAGTGTCCCGTGACTGACTGACTGACTGACTTTTTTTCCTATATATATATATGCTAATACGCATGGTGTAGTCAGTTGCTTGCTGCACTCCGCTGAGGATTAACATAAACATGGTTTAGGAAATCTAGTATACTGTTCGGCTCAGCTGTTCCATAAAATATTTACTGACCCTTTTTCTGTGTCAATTTCAGCTAAAAGGCAGTTAGCGGAAGCATTTAAATATATTCAGGAAAAAGGTTGCAGTAAACGAAGCAGCCATACTTGTTGATTTCTCAGAAAATTATGCCTACAAAGAACAAAATGAAATCCAGGCAGTTGATTGGAAAAATTAGCATATCTCAATATTAACTGTTGTTGCCTAGTTTAGATGGAAGGTGACAGAGAAGTTCAGAAGAAATATTTTGTTCTATTGTAAGGTTATGTGACACATAGCAAGTATGCTATAGATATTTGCTATAGAAAAGTGTTCCTTTCGAACTATAGTGATTTCTTCCAAAACTTGAGGTGATACAAATTTTCAGATGGAGCAGCTGGTAATAGAAATAGGCCTATACATTTAGCAATGTTATACAGCTTACTTGCATATCTGGATTTTGACATAAAATGGAACTTCTTTGAATCGTACCATGAAAAGGGGGCTATAGATGCGATTGACGGCCAAGTAAAAAGGATGGCACGGATGTAAGAAAAATCGGGAAAGAATATACAAAATGGTGCAGAATTATGTAATGTGAGCTGTAAAACCAACCAAATAACTGGAGTCACAAAATGATATAGAAGAAGGAAAGAATTTTTTAGATAAACAATGTGAATATCTTGCATCTATCACAGACTCATTGCGTATACAACGTGAAAGCGTTCGACCCGTATGTTATAGAGTATGAACAACTGTCAAACAATAAGCGCAACAAATTCGTAAGTTCGTGTGTTAAAAAAGAACTGAAGGGCGTGACAGGCCTAGAAAGCCCTTGGCTGCTAATCTCACATCCAAGTATATCAATCACAGAGGTGGACAATCATCTAACCAACATATAGGGTGACATGTGGTCAGCATGTCGGATACTCCAGCCGTTATGGCTGGTTTTCTTGACCGCAACCTCTAAATATTGTAGCTGCCCAAATTCTTCATGATTCTGGGCGGGCACCAATCCCATTGTGGCCGAAATTCCATGAGAAAATTTCTTCTCTCATGGGGACTCGAATCAGTGCTCTCTATTGAGACATATTGACTCAAACCATTCAGTTACAGCGTGAGACTTCATGCGTGACAGGAAACATTACTTTTATTAATGGGTCAAGTCAGGTCAAGTTAGCGGAGAAGACTAGAGAGAGAAACGATCTCATATACATCAATGTTATGATGTGAGTCATCAGAACTCGGGCTAATTAGAGTTATGTTTTTATTGTTGTTTAAAAGTAGAATTCACTGCGTCAGCAATTGTTTACACTACAGCTTACTAATGCGATTTACGATAATTTGTTTTGAAAGTACATGCACTCTGATAAATAAGTAACTTACTAAGAATGTGTATACATTCTGCAAGGCTTAAATTTTTTATTCAGTGGTTCAATCTAGAAATAAAAAATATTAAATCTTACATCAAGTAAACTGTAATAAACTCCACTCCAAGCGCGAAAGACCTAGAATGCCCTTGGTCTACCAAACTACTGCTAGCCTCACGTCCACATGTGTTATAATCACAGAGGTAGACGATCATAAGCCAGTGTAGGGATGACATGTGGTCAGCATGTCGGGTCCCCCAGCCGTTATAGTTGGTCTTATCAATCTGGAGTCGTTACATATTGTAGCTACCCAAATGCCACATGATGCTGGGTGGGCATCGGTCCCATACTGGCCGAAATTCAATGAGAAAATGTCTTCCCCAAGGGGGCTCGAAACAGCGCAAGTCCCATAGATCTGCGTCAAGGCTTCTTACCCTAACCACTCGACTATGGCGCCGGACTAAATTGTAATCAGTTACTATATCCATCCATCCATAGTAATTCTGCCCGAGGGCAGGTCTTTAACTGCAATCATAGCATTTTCATGCTATGCTTTGCAGCTTTACTAGGGAATTGTAGGTGTGATAGCTTCCCGTTGCTTTCCACACAGGTGAAGGATGATGATGATGATGATGATTATGATTATGATGGCCATATGATTTCGGGGACCGTTCGGGCCTTAAAGGTTTCCTGACATTCATCTTACAGGTGAGGAAAAACCCCGATAAAAACCTCACCCAGAAAAACTGTCCCGACCGGGATCGAACCCGGGCCCGCTGCGTGACAAGGCAGCACACTACCTCGAGATCACATCGGTGGATAGTTAATATATAGGCCTATATATATATATATATATATATTATACGCACACATGCATACAGTTTTAGTAGGTGTATTTAACAATAGAGAAGGCACTTTTTTATTAAGAATTTAATAGTTTCCTTATTTTATATAATTTAAAATGGTACATGGTAAGCGAGTTAATTTAATTACATTATTGATTTAAATTAACATTTATTTTACAGCAAAATTAAATTTAATAATTTTCGTAGAATTGATAACGTATTTGCAGTTCTTTATTCATTTCTGTTACCGAAGCTGTTTATCTAGTTTCATAGTATTTTGTTACATTTGTGTAATATTTGCATTTTGAAATTCTAAATTAAATCAGAAATGTCAGTCAGTCACAAAATAATGTCAGTCAGTCACACATCACATATTAGGTCATAACTTCGGTATTAATTGTGATTTAGGTTTATTTTTTTATTTAAAATATAACTTGAAACGTGCCCTCCAAACGGTATTTTGGAAAATTGAATTAAGAATCACATTTCAGAGAACGGTGTAGATGAACATGTTAAGCTGCATGATGAGTTGACATTTATGTCAGTCAGTCACACATACTTTGATAGATAATAAATAATATTGTTTTTCTTCAGAAATTGTATATTTATGTACAATCTTAATCAGACACTTTTTCTCTATCATATCATATATATAACACCTCTAATTTCAACCAAATGTAATATTTATGCAAGCATTTTGCAGCAAAAGTGTATTGTAAATGTCAGTCAGTCACATATGGAATTACTCAAATAGCACTTTCTAAAAAAATCCTGGCCACGCGATAATTAGCAGAAAAGTCATAGGAATACTATGTATATATTTTGGAAAATATCGGCGTGGGGCAAGAAGGTGCAAAAATTCATGAAGGTGCCAAAATGTGGGTTTTACATTTATCAGACATGAGAAAAAAATAATTTTAAGAAACAAAAATATACAACACGTTACAGCGCTCAAAAATATATAAAATGTAAACAGATAAAATCGGTTTACAACTTTTTGCCTAGAAAATTAAAAAGTGTCTTTTTCACCCCTTGTATTCTAGACCCATAATAGTTTTTTTGTCTAATGTCACTAGGTTATCTTTTATGACATTTCTGGCTTCCTCCCCTGGCATTGGCGGAATTGTAATCCATTTCTTAGGTTGGGCCACCTAGAAGGCGGAGTTACGTTACCCCGATGATATGATGGATGATAAATAATAATGAAGCGCCAGAAGAGAGGCCCATAATAGTTGTAGAGACATTTTCGGGGCTTCAATTGCAGCTTTTATGACGCCTATCTATCAAGAACATTTTGTGCATAAATGTCTATAACTTTCTGCACAATTTACTAAAATGTAAAAAAAAAACACTTATTTCAGTAATATGCCGTCCATATGACCAATAATCCGTAGACGCGATAGGCAGGATATGTGGTACAAATGGGAAATAAAAGAAGTACACGGAAGCGTCTTATAATAATAATAATAATAATAAAAATAATAATAATAATAATAATACTTTATTTATTCTGGCAGAGTTAAGGCCATAAGGCCCTCTCTTCCATTCAACCAGCACAAATACAAACAAATATTTGACAAATATAGATATACACTATACTAATTATAAACAGTTAAAGATACATTAAATGTAGCAATGTAAATGTCATGTACAAACAACATTTTATAGGGTAATAACAATAATGATACGATAATAATAATAATAACAATAATAATAATAATAATATAAATATGATACATTATACGGATAAACACCAATTAATATATATACCTTACACTGGATAATAATGAAGTCGAGTTTAGAGCAAATATAAATTTCGATTTCTTTTAAAAGATGTCAATGTCCGGCAGCCCCTTATTTCTTGTGGTAGGGAATTCCAGTTGCGAGAAGTGAAGATGGTATATGACATGGAGTGATGTGATGTCCTTATGTTGCGTTATATTAAGCAAGAGACTATGTTGTGATCTTGTGTTTAAGTTATGGTTTGAGGATAGATACTGGAAACGGGATGATAAATAATTGGGAATCGAGGTATGTAGGATCTTAAATAGGAGAATTAAACAGTGCGATTTTCTTCTCTCTTTTAGATGTAGCCATGACAATTCGTGGAATAATGGAGAAATGTGTGATCGTATTTTCGAACATTAAATATGAATCTGGCCCTCAGGGGTCCTCATCTAGGGGATATGTGGATGGCGACCACAAGGTGCCCAAGCTGTGCAAAACATTTCTTCCACTTACTTGTGTTTTGCACTCTTTTAACTTTACTATCTAACCTCTCTTGGTTAACTCTTGTTTTTTCGACCCCGATGCTATTAGGGCATCCGAGGGCTAGGGAGTCTTTCCTTTCTTCCATTTCTTCTTTCATTTCTTCCTTTCTTCTTTCCTTTATTTTCTTTCCTTCTCCAGAAAAAGCCTGACCAGAGGCTATAAGATGGCAGCCCCATCACTGGTCTTGCCTTCCTTTGGCAGCAACCAATCGAAGGGACTATTATTATGCTTTCAAGTCTTATATGAGAATTTCCCATAAGGGAAAATTTTCTATAGGATCGTAACAGGCCTTGGCCTAATACTTGAAAGGAAGAAGAAGAAGAAGAAGAAGAAATATGAATCTGATACACATATTATGGACACGCTGCAGTTTGTCCGACAATCCGTCACTTACGTCAGTTAGTAGAACGTCACAGTAGTCAAAATGCGGCATCACTAAAGTTTGGATTAAAATTCTTTTAAGAGTTGTAGGAAGAAAATGTTTAAGTCGCTTTAGGGAATGCGTTATGGAGAAGATCCTTTTAGATGTTTGTTTTACTTGCACATGCCAATTTAAATTAGAATCTAAGTAAAATCCCAAGTTTTTAACGACGTCGGTATAAGGAATTTGTTCATTATCTAATATGACAGCCGGCATATTGCCATTGTTTATGAAGTGTAATAGCCTTGGATGTCCGATAATTATTGCTTGCGTTTTGTTTACATTTAGTTTCAGCCCATATTGTCTGGACCATAAAGATATATGCCTGAGGTCAGTGTTTACTTTGTCAATATATTCATTAATTTCGTCAGGCCTAAAGTGGTGTTTAAATCTGTAGGTCGCCGGCGTAAAGATGATGCTTGCAGTTTTGTAGTTTCTTGGTCACGTCATTAATATAAATCGAGAAGAGAAGAGGAGCGTGGACGCCGCCTTGAGGTACCCCTTTCCTCACCAAGCGCCAGGAAGAAATGCGATTATTAACAGAAACTGTTTGCTGACGATTAGTGAGGTAAGATCTAAACCAATCAAGGCAGTTTTCCGACAGATGTAGTGTCTTTAGTCTCGCTAGCATTAAGTCTATATCTACTGTGTCAAAGGCTTTGCTGTAGTCGAGTAGGACTATTGCGGTGAGTTTGCTTTTGTCCATTGAGTCTCTCATGTCCTCTACAATGTCAAGTAGTGCAGTACTTGTATGATGTCCTGTTCTAAAACCAGACTGATGCTCATCAAGTAAGTCGTGTGTGGTGAGGTAGTCTGTTAACTGTGAGTGTATTATGTGTTCCAGTGCTTTAGAAAAACAGGGAAGAATACTAATTGGTCTATAATCATCGAGTGTTGTGGGAGTGTTTTGATTTCGTTGTAGGACGAACTAGAACCATTTTCCAGAGTCTGGGATAGGTCCCGGTCATTATAGAGGCATTAAAAATCTGGGTTATTGTTGGGAGAATAATGTCAATTATTTTTTGCAGGAGAGTTATTGTTATATTGTCTATTCCTTGTGATTTAGACTTAATACGTAGTACTGCTCTTTTGGCGTCATCAGGTGAGATATAGGAAAAAAAGAATTTGTCTCGGGTAGGTTGGGAATATGACATTAGTTCATCTATTGTCTGTTGTTTTGTTGTTGTGAGTTGTTGTCAGTAGGAGGCGGGGGGGGTAAAATGGTCATTCAATTCATCTAGTGGTAGGTCAGCTGTTTCTACTGTGGCAAGTCATTCGCTCAGCCTCTTATTTTAAATAAATAAGTACTTTCATCAAGGGTGAATAATTTATGAACCCGAAATTATTGTCAGAAGTAGGGCATATGTATATTCAAATGAATTGTAATCAAAATAGGAATTCAATAGTAACAAAATTAAAATGATATAACCTACCACAAAAAAATTAATAAGCAACAAATAAAACAGTAGTACCAAGCAATTAGCGCGTCATAGACCTGGACCCTTGCTATTGTAGCGAACGAAATTAGTAAACATCTAACAATGGATCCGTAAGTCCTTATACAATGGGGAAAAAGTCTGCAGTTTCTTTTGTTAAGAGGATTTACAAGACTGCACTATTATCAAATTGCTATAACAATGTTAAGCCCAAAAACTTCTTACAAAAGGCTGGGAAGTCACAAACAAGCAATTGGATTTTCCTAGGTAACTTGTGGAAAGAGTTATCCCCAAACGAATTTTAAATAGTACATGTCGCTAACAGCGGGTGACTTCTTTGCGGCGTAAGGTAGATGCCGACAGTCGATAGCGCGTCCTATTAAGGACCACTCCATTTGGTCAACCCTGGAAATTTTATGTTATGAGCCAACTAATTTAAAGGGGGGGGACGAGGCCAAAAACTTCTAAGTTTAACACCTACGACAACGCCCTTAAGGTAAAATTTACCAATCAAAATTAGTAAAACATATAAACTGTTTGTGAGACGATAAGACTTTTGGTGGAAGGGACTAATGCCGGCCCACTCGGAATTAATAAATATATTTTATTTAGCGAAAACTAGTTAGTTCCAGCAGTTAGTTAGTTAGTTCAGTTCTGTTAGTACAGTTCGTCAGCTGGGTGGTCAGTAGCGACTAGCGGGTGTGCCAGTGCAGGGCACATCGCTGTCGATAAACGAAATAAATTAAGGCACACCGCTTTTGTATAAGTTTCAGGGCGTCGTTGAGTGATATAAACATTATTAGTTCTGATTCACCAAGAGCCTTCGCGTCAAATCGTCGTCTAATACGACGAATGTAATTCAAAGCATCAATAAAAGTGGAACATCAATTACAAGACATCACACTGGGCCTACTGTTTTTCCCCAAGTGAACATCTTTTCCTCACGGATTCCCGAGATTTAAGTCCATTGTTTTACCGAAACCTGAACCCAACTAGTCCGGAGCACAATTGTCCATGAACCCATATCCTGGACACCTAATTAAAACCTAAACCCCGACCACAATCCTTCTTTACTACCTGTAGTTTATTTTGACAGAGGCCTATTGATTTTAAATTTTTTCCACATTTCAGATGAGTTGGACATAGATTGTGTAATGGTAGTATGGGCATATCTTAGGTTTGCATTCTTGACAGTCTGGTTGACTTTATTCCTCAGATGTTTGTATGTCTGTAAGTCTGTCAGTTCTTTATTCCTCCTGTATTTCCTGTATGCAGCGTCTCTCTCAGTCATAAGCAAGCGGATATTATCAGACATCCAGGGTGCAGGTGGTCTGTTTATACGTCTAGTCTTGATAGGTGCGTGTTTGTCATACCATTGTAAAATCATGTCATTAAAATTTTCAACTTTCTCGTCTACAGTCCTAAGTGTCCATATGTTGTTCCAAGGTAGTTTTGCAGCGTCATCAATTAATTGCGCATAATTTATATGTTTCAAGTCTCTGTATGTTACAAGTCTAGGTCTACGTTTAGAGCAAAGGAGTGAATATTCAATGTATATTAAGTCATGTGCAGAGATGCCTGGAGCTTCTATCTGTCCACTAGTTATAACTTTTTTGAGGATTATTTGTTATAATTAAGTCTAGTAGTGTGTCAGAATAGCTAGTATGATGAGTTGGTTCTGAAGGCAGTATTGTCATATTGCATGACTGGAACATTGTCTGTAGTTGTGTAGTGTTGTAAGAATCTGTGGCTAATAGGTTAGTGTTGAAGTCTCCTAGTACAATTACATGTTTATAAGATTGTATCAGATTTTGGAGAACTGTTTCAATGTCATGCAGGTGACCGACATTTGGGGGCTTATAAACTACTCCTAATAAACATTTCTGCATTTTTGCTCTAATTTCTATAAATAGGTATTCGGGTCGAGACGAGTATTCACTAGGCGAAAAATATAGAAAAACCAGAGGAAAAACGCCCAGTTGGTAGACCAAGAATGAGGTGGGAGGATAACATCCATGATTTGAGGGAAGTACATTATTCATAGAATGATTGGAAAACATTAACCTCGGGATAGCGATGTATGGAGAGTTTATGTCCGTATGGCTATGAACCTACGGGTTCGATAGAACCTGTGAGTTAGTTTGTTATATGGCCAATAATAATCCACAGCAAATGTTCATAGTGGTTTTTGTTCTCGTTCAGTATATTTCAATCTAATGCACCGCCGCGCCGCAAGGGGACAGCATGGTAAGGGTAATGGCGAGATCGTTTTTCAGCGCCCGAGCAGCCGGAGCATATAGATAGAGAGTTCCCCCACCATGTCGGCCTTACCCCTTAGTTGACACATCATACGGAAATAGTACGATGTTCAGAGGCATTTTTAAGGCGTTTAATTGAACCTAACAAAATTTTAATCATAGAGAGGTTGTAGAGCAATCTTCAGAAAAAAATCATTTTGAAAATGTTCTGTAAGAACATAGCAAATTACTGAGACATCTGTTATTACATTTTAGCGAATTGTGCAGATTGTTTTAGATATTTTGCACAAAACTGTCATGACAGTTAGACGTCATAAAAGGCTATAACTTAAGTTCCGAAAAAGTCTCAACAGCGATTATGGACCTGGTAATACAATGGTGAAAAAGGAAGTTTTTGTTTGGGAATAAATTGTAAACAATTTTGCCTGTTCATTTCTCATTTTTTTCATCTTATCGAGCGCTATAAAATGATATTTTTTCCCTTTCATAGCTGAAAAAAGAAAATAACGTGTTTTGGCACTTCTATGAATTTCTTGCACCTACTTTCCTCGCACCGATTTTCTCTAAAACATATTCACTGAATTCCTAGGATTTTTTCTGTTAAGTAGGACATATAAGCGAACAATTGAGGCGTTGAGTACGAAAAGAGCGAACTCACCACATGTACCTGCAGAGATAATCGATGTTCAAAGTAAGTTAAAATAAACGAGTTAAGGGCGAATCCGCCGATGATAATTCGCCCCTTGTCGGGCTCGTCCTTCTCTTAGGAAAAGCCTCAATTATTGTACTTATTATTCATAAATTTGTAAAACTGTATAATTAACATTCATATATGAGTCCGTCATCCTGACTAAGGTGGTAGCATACCTGTTATCTAATTAGCAGACACGTGATCAATATCCGGTGAAGTTCAAAATTTCAATTGTTGAATTTATTAAATTAAATTAAATTAAATTTATTGTAACATTTTCACTTTCGGGGCCAGGAGGGTTGGTTGTGTACAATTAACGCTAAGATTGTGCACCAGATTCCTGAAGGAAATTGCAAACCCCTCCGCAATACATACTTACTTACTTACTTACTTACTTACTTACTCACTGGCACTATCGAACCCGTAGGTTCATGGCCGCGCGGACATAAGCTCTCCATACATCCCTATCCTGAGCTAATGCTTTCCAATCATTCCCTGTATAATCTACTTCCCTCAAATCATAGTTAATGTTATTCTCCCACCTCATTCTTGGTCTACCAACTGGGCGTTTTCCCTCTGGCTTTCCTACAAGAAGTTTCCATGCAAGTCTTTCATTCCCCATACGTGCAACATGTCCTGCCCATCGCAGTCTACGAGACTTAACTGTTCTTATTATATCTGGCTTCCTATAAAGACCATGTAGTTCATTGTTATGTAGTCTTCTCCATTCACCTGTCTGTTCATCTCTCTTTGGTCCAAAAATTTTCCTAAGTACTTTATTCTCAAATACTCGTAATCTCCTTTCCTCCCTTAAAGTAAGAGTCCATGTTTCGCACCCATATAATATAACTGGTAGAATAATAGTTTTATATATTTTCACTTTAACGTTTTTTTGAAAGGAGTTGGGACATCAAGAGTCTCTGCAATGCATAATAGCACGCATTTCCAGAATTGAGCCTATGTTTAATTTCTTTGTGCATCTCATTCCTATTTGTGATTATTGTTCCTAGGTATTTGAATTCAGCCACTTCCTCAAAATTTCCCTCATTTGTCATTAGCTGTCCATTTCCATTATATAATGTATTTCTACGTGTGACCATATATTTAGTTTTATTGATATTTACTTCCAGTCCTAATTTCTTAGTGTTACTCAATAGTGTGTGCGTGTTGGCCTTTAGTATCTCCTCGCTATCGGCCAATAATACTACATCATCAGCATAAACTAACAGCTTATTAATACCATTGAGTTGTAAGCCTTCCTCATTCTCTAAAGATTTAATGGCATGCTCTAGTACAAAATTAAATAGTAGAGGAGATAGTGCATCTCCTTGCTTCAACCCATTCTGGATTTCAAAAGTGTCTGAAAACTGTTTGCCTACACGCACCCTACTCTTTGTGCCATTTAGACACATTCGTATAAGTCTAACTAACTTTTTAGGAATTCCGAACTTCAGCAGGATACTATATAACTTCTCCCTCTTAATTGAATCATATGCTTTTTTGGAAGTCTACATATAGTTGATGTACAGTACCATTATATTCCCATTTATTTTCTAAAATCTGTCTTATACTAAAAATCTGATCTGTTGTAGACCTGTTTCTTCTAAATGCACATTGATGATCTCCTAGAATGTCATCAATATAGGGAGTAAGTCTGCTTACTAATATATTTGTTAGAATTTTGTACGAAGTTGAAAGTAATGAGATGCCCCTATAGTTGTTGCAATCAGTTTTATCTCCTTTCTTATAAATTGGTACGATAATTGATTCCTTCCATTCATCTGGAAGAGCTTCTTTTTCCCAAATCATACTAAGCAACCAGCGTATCTTGTCCATCAATTTTTCTCCCCCTGATTTTATCAGTTCTGCTGGGATCTCATCTGAACCTGATTGCTTTATACATCTTCAATTTTTCAATCGCCATTTCAACCTCTAATGCACTTGGTTCTGCGACTAGCATTTCTGCTGTCTGTAAATTATCCTCCTCAATGTCCTGTTCTGTATGTACATTTAATAGCTGATTTAAAGTAACTTTTCCATCTATTTAATATACTCTTGGAATCTGCAATCATATCCCCATTTTCATTCCGAATTATGTTTGTTCTAGCCTGAAACCCTTTCTTCTCTACACTAATTCTCTGATATAATTCTCTAATGTTCCTATTTGTCGCATTCATTTCAAGATCATTAATCCTCTCTCTCACATATTCCCTCTTTTTACTCTTTAGTAACTTGGTGAATTCCCGTGTAATACTACGCAATTGCTCTAAATTTACCTCATTTGGCTCGTGTAACCAATTCATTTTTGCTAGCTTTCTCTTCTTTACAACGTCCGCACATTCCTCATCAAACCATTTCTTGTTTTGCCTCTTTTTTAACAACCAATGTTTTCTGATGCTGACAATTTAATAGTATCTCTTATAGCTTCCCATTCTTTATTTATATCAGTTTCTTCTTCGTTTGCCACATTGTCATCTGAAGATTCCAGTACTTCAAATCTATTAGCAATTTTGATTTGGTATTCTTGCCGCATTTCATCATTTTTCAAGTTTTTTAATTCATATTTTACTGAATCATCTTTAGCGTTTGTTCCTCTCATAAGCGATAGCCGTTGTCTGATTTTCACCCTGACCAGATGATGATCTGAATTGCAGTCTGTCCCTCTAACTGATCTAACATCAATGATGCTACTGTGCCAGCGTTTATCCACTAATACATGATCTATCTGGTTCCGAGTTTCTCCATCTGGGGACGTCCAGGTGTATTTATGAATATCCTTATGCTGAATGTTGTGCTCTTAACAATGAGATTCTTTGATGTGGCAAATGTGACTAATCTAACCCCGTTGTCGTTACTATCTTCATGAAGACTGAATTTGCCTATTGTTGGTTTGAATATATCCTCCTGCCCCACTTTTGCATTAAAATCTCCTAAGACAATTTTCATATGATATCGTGAAAGGCTATCAAATAAGCATTCTAATTCTTCATAGAACTCATCCTTGATCTTGTCATCTTTATCTTCTGTGGGGGCATGTACATTTACAATTATAAAATCATGTCGTTTACCCTTTAGAATTATGTATGATATCCTATCACTAACAAACTTAATATCTCGGATAGCGGATAGGATCCTCCTTCTGACTAAAAAACCCGTTCCAAATGCAGGTCTTTCTGCACCCCCATAGTATAATGCAAAGCTTCCTGATTCCTGACTACCTTCTCCTGGCCACCTAACGTCCTGTAAAGCGACTATATCCAAGGGCGATTTATCCAATTCCCGCGTTAATATCTCTAGTGCCCCGCTATTGTATAAAGTCCTAACATTCCATGTTCCTAGGAACATGTCCCTGTGTTTGAGCCTTTGGCATGGGTTCCCTGAAGTAGTCCCCGCCCGGAGAACCGAATGGGGTACTATTTGACCTCCGGAAAATTTTACCCCAGTAGAACCCATGTCCGCATTTCTTGACGGTTGTATTTTTACGGTGAAAGATCGTCACTCTTTCGACCAAGGTACTTATTTCGTCTGGCTTATCACCTTCGACCAGTCCGGCATGGGTAACCCTATCGGCAGCAATGCTACCGCCGGCATAGCTCTCAGGATCATTTAAGCACACAAGCCACTCCACCACGACAAGGTAAAGATACCATGGAGGGCCGCAATACATATATTGAGAATACATATGTTGCTGTTAATATTAAAATATTCCGGGTCACATAGCCACTTAACCTGGAATCTTTTAATATTATGATTACTGGTCATGAATGTCTGCATTCCACAATGTGTTACTGTTGTTAGCGATTCGTCTGTCACCTTTTCTCGCATCATAATCTCTCATACAATACACTTTACACTACATAAATACACACTCCTCTCTGTACACAATACCAGAATGTACAGTATTATCTACGTAAAGTGGCCAGGAGATGTGGTGCGTAAATTGAAAATTGACCAAATTAACGGCATCTATTCGTCCACCGCGGAATCCAAAGCATGTAAAGCGTAGTGGATGGTATTTCAAACACACATACACATATCCATACATTTATTTAGTTAGCAGGTTTCACAACATCTTCCTTCGTCCAATAAATCTACTGTATTTTTCCTCCACATCTCTCCGTTATTCCAATCTCCAACTTCTAATCATTTTTTCCCCTCGTGCTGCTCAAAACACCATCAATCCACGTTATTTTCGGATATCCACTTCTTCTTCTACTAAGTGGCACCCATTTTGGTATTCTTCTAGAAAATCTATCTTCTGTCATTCTTTTTATATGACCATACAATTTTGTTTGTTTTTTTTATGAAATCCACAATTGAAGTTTGAAAAATATTCATACATAGGCCTATATTAACAAATACAAGAAATATTATTATTCTATTATGTTTTTATCTCGTGTACAACCTTTGATTAATCTCTTTACTAAAAACTTGTATATTTTAATTTTCAACTTTTATAATATTCATGATGTGTTCCGTTGAGGTATTATTCAAAATTAATATATAATTATGGAATTTTCACCTGAAAGGTTCGTCTCCTCAACTTAATTAATCATTTAACTGTAGCGCTTTCGGGACTTGTCCCATCATCGGCAGGATTCAAAACTGGTGTTTCACTGAAGATCTGGTAGAGGGGGTTGCATGTATTGGGTTCGTTTTCGTTTATAAGGCTGTCGTTGTTGTGAGCTGCTTTCATGATTTCCATCTCTTCGAGTACGTTTATCTTCGCTGGATTATTTTCTCTGTGCATTACTGTTAGGGTGTTTTCAATATTTAACATGCGATGTCCTTCATGGACATGTAAGGACTGCAACAAATTTTATATAGGAGGGACAAACAGGAGTTTTAATATCAGATTCAAAGAACATTTTCGAGACTTCATTCATGCAGAAGGGAAATCAAGTTATGCAAAACACGTTATCCATGAAGGACATCGCATGTTAAATATTGAAAACACCCTAACAGTAATGCACAGAGAAAATAATCCAGCGAAGATAAACGTACTCGAAGAGATGGAAATCATGAAAGCAGCTCACAACAACGACAGCCTGATAAACGAAAACGAACCCAATACATGCAACCCCCTCTACCAGATCTTCAGTGAAACACCAGTTTTGAATCCTGCCGATGATGGGACAAGTCCCGAAAGCGCTACAGTTAAATGATTAATTAAGTTGAGGAGACGGACCTTTCAGGTGAATATTCCATAATTATATATTAATATTTTAATTTTGCAAATATATATATTAGAGTTATAACTTTTTGGACTTTTCTGAATTAAAATATTTCCTGTGTAATGAATGAGTGAACTTGTGTTTAAAACCATTGAAAGGGGCCTTAATTTCACTGGGCTTCAAGAAAAAGCCATCACCAAATCAATATTTAGTTTCACAATATTTCTAAAATTTCTATTAAATCTACTCAATTAATATATTGTGTAGTATTGGTTTTTAATGATATGTAGTGCTCATACTCCTTACATTTTGTATCTATGATACTATTGAATGGAAACAATAGCTTCCTTTATTTACTGGGAATACATGATGCCACACAAGAAAAGTTATAACACCACTCAGAAAAATAAAGAGACCCGGAAGAATAATCTACTGAGATTTCAGCGGTTACATAGAAGAAGATAAAATGCGTCTACAGTAGATTCTTCAGTAGAAGAATATTGCTATATGCATCTTCAACTTCAAATTATTGGACGGTATCAGTTTCTTGGAGCAGAGATCAAAGGAAGAAATGAGAGAGTAGCAAAAATGTCTGAAGAAGTTAGAAATTTGTGGCGAAATAAACTTAATTCTTCCCATGTGTCAAATCAAGTATTACGTACAAAGTTCCATAAAACACTGAAGAGTTTTGATGAATATGCAAGGAGGGGAATGTTTGATACTCTTGACCAGCTTTTTGATATTACAAAAGTAAATTGCCAATGGTTATCTACTGAAGACAAAAGATTGTACCAACTACAATTGGCAAGCAAAGGAGATGTTGGTTACTTAACAGAGTAAAGTAGCACGAAAGGAGACAACTCACCCTTCAAAGAGGTAGAAACTCCCTACAGAATCAATTTAAAAAAGTGTTGTTGCCAGGTTGCAAAAAAATCAGAAAAGGGTGTTGCTATACCTCAATTTATTGGTTGTCACATTAAATTCTGGACAGAATACTAAGTTTAGTGATGGATGAAGAACTTGCTGAGAATACCAATTATCCAAATATCAAATACTCATTTGTATCTAAATTGGTGAACGAGTATGAGGGGCTAAAATCACAATTTGAGAATGTAAAAGAAGATATCCTAGATAAATCGGGGTGGATAGATGACATGAAGTTCCTGTACCATGTAACACGTCCATTCATATTCTTTGAGGAAAAACTACGCTTTCCATTCATTAGGTTCCAGAAAATTATAAACATTAGCAATGCAAAATGGAATTCAAGAGCTATTCGTGCTCTTCTTGCATGTATACTTACGACTACTATAAGAGTTGTTTTGAAAAATGAGTGCAGATTCATTTCATTTGACTGGGCAGATTATTGGTTTAGTAATCAGATGTACTCCATGAATGACTTCAAAAACTTGTCAAATATATTAAGACCTTTCAAAAAAGCACTGCACTCATTGGAAGAAGGAGCCATCTACATTAAGTATTCGAAGAAGTAGTAATCAGTACGCCGAACGTGCAATTAAAGTAATGCAGTATTTATATGCTTCCTGTAGAAATAAAGACAAACTGTATCTCCGATTCTTTCTACGCAATCAACAATAATATACAATGATTGTACATGTGGTTGAACACTTTTATCTCTTTTGTTTATATCTTGTGTTTCAAAATAATCAGCCAGTAGTGAAATATGAATTTTGATTTCGGGGTGACTTTTTTAAAGGAATATTGAAATGACTAGTCAATTCTTCGTACAGAGGTAAAAGTTCATCAGATTACGATACAGGAAAGCGAGGTTGTAAAAAAGCTATAAGTGTTTTCAATCTCATTGGATTGTACAAAAGTAAGCAAGTTCTAGCCATTAAAATCTGCATTGGAATACGTTACACAGAGTGAAATATATTGGTTATTTTTTTACAAAATTAAATATTGGATCAAAATTACCAGTGTCGTACAATTTTCTCTGTAATATTTTCATATATTCCTTCAGCACAAATATCTAGATTTAGGTGGACTACAGATTATGGTGCTCGCCTCTGTTTCCGAAAATAGTTGGTTCAAACTCAACCGGGTTAATGAACTTTTTCAGGCCGCAAATGCCGTTTATCTTGTTCGTGTGGAAACTGAAATCGTGAGTTTCATGTCATATATTTATGGAACATCAAATAAATTCCAGTCTGAAATAAGAGGTTTCTAATCAAAACGTATCGGCTTAAAATTGTGCAATTTATGACGAATATTGTTGAAGAGCGTCATTAAATGAAATACTACTGTTAAAATATGCAGAATGTTTTCTGAACAGAGGCATCAATGATCTGTATAACACATAATTAACATAACAGACCTATGTACTTTAGACCTTAAATTTTCTGGATATTGCTAATCTGAAATCTTAAAATATGAGATAATATGATATATCTTTATTTATGTTCGCAGCATGTCGATATCTAAACAAACAACTAAAATCTGAGAATAAATAAGTTATTGACGATTCCTGGACATTGTGAAATTAATGACAATGAGTCGCCTATACTCTTGCCAAGAAAATTCCAAGCATAACATTACTTCAGATCAATGTATTTTTCTACAGGAAATCCATTAAAGCTATGTGTCAGCATAACCTCTCAAAAGGATAGCAAATAAGGAATGATAGGAAACCATCAGAAGCATACCAAGAAGCGTAGCAGCTGTCGAATTCAGACTCGTCGTTGGACTTATCTTCCTTCCTCATCACTTGTAACTACTATCGTACGTGTTCACTGTTTGGTGAAGAAAAAGTGATGTCCCAGCTTTAAAACCAGAAACTGGGTGGCAGAAGTATTTTAACATAATAACCAGTTGTTAAATTCCTGCCATTTGAAAATATGTTTTCTGAGAGAAGTAAACTAATTTGTGTAATACTTGATATGTTACACTGTTGCAGTGAATGAGACTAAAGTCCAGCAATAAATAAATTGCTATACGATACTGGACTCATGTTGAATGTGGGACGCAGGTCTCTGATCGCTAGAAGAAGATGCATTATAGCTTTTATAGTGTACAATCATGTTCACCCATCCCCTTTTCCGTCTTTTGTAGAAAAAAAAACTAACTTTAAACGCACCACACTTTTCTTTTCGTTTGCTTTTACATTGGCCATCTATCTAGCACCTCCCATACCAGTAAGTATGCACGTACGGCGCTATTTTTACAGAGATGATCCATGATATATTCGAGTGTAAGAACTATTATGTTCTATTTCTAACCTAGGTTAAGTTTGTAGGAGTTGTCCATAGATTGAAGATTTATGTGTCTGGCATTAAGCTGTTGAATAATTTCTCATTGGCGTTGACATCTTAGAATATCGTATTTATAATATATCGTATTTATAATATAATACACATGTAGTGCATTACAGAGCTATTTCAAATTAATTCAATGAAATAAACAATTTAATATTTTAAACATTGATATTTTTAACAGAGTTAATACAATTATATAAAAATTAAATGTTCTGACAAAGTATTAAATTTATTTTTTATATGAAAAAATAAATAATATTCTATTTCACAGCTACTTTATTTTGTGTTTATAAATTATATACAGGATCTTTTATAATTATATGCTCATTAAAAAAATTAATGGATTTAGCAATTTTCTAAAAATATTGTATGTCCTTGCTATATCTTGAAAGTGAACAAAATGCAGCCTTGTTTCTCTTTTGCTGGAATTTTATGGCGTAGTGCCAACTTTTGCCAGGATTCTCAGTCATCGTATATTTGCTCGTAACCTCGGGAGGCGATTGATTCATCTTTGTTATAACGTAGCATCGATTTTATGGCCATACCAGCTTCTGATCAAGGGATGCAGTATTGGTGAAAAAAGACGGACAGATGAGAACACCGGTCTGTGTAGTGAGAGACGCCCAATCAAGGTAAGAATGTATTAGCAATAGATTTTGTTCGCTGCCAAGCTATAGTAATATATTTACTGAATCAATTATCTTCCTTTTTTCTTCTTTTTTTGTCATTTTTATTAGTTGCATTATCAGTAACATTATATAAACTATTACCTTAATAAAATTGTCAGTTTCATCAAATTCTTTGTGTCTAATGTTAAAACGATCGTGATTGTTGTATTTTAAGGTGATATTTTTGGACTGGTTAAGTGTAAGAAAATGCCACACAGCCTTAATTCTACCAGAATAAATACATAAATTAATACATGAATTAAATAATATATTCTGGCTCAGTAGACTTAGTTCCGTTGTCTTATTTCCGTACAGTAATGAATGTATACTGGTGTTTTAGTTGTTTATGAGAAAGCTTCTTATAAGTAATAACTGCACTGAATATTTATATTTCAAGATTTTAATAAGTCTACCACCTGAAGAATGTACAAGTGCAGTCGACCGCGACGTATCATCCAGTATTGTGTTACACACCTGGCACCATGCCGGAATAAGCACTATATTTGAGGAATAGTCTTCTCGATATCAAACTAGGCAGATACAATTTTTTTCATAGAGATGAATTAAACGAGGGCGCGGAATTGTTTGAGCATTCCGCCAACAATTTCTGGCATTTTAACTCGCCAGCTATATCAATTTATCACTATCAATAAATTATTGCACACATTGGAAATAACACTCTCTGACAGACACATTCGAGATAGAACTGACAACTGACTGGTATGGCACAGGTAAATGTTCCTTCTATAGCTTGGCAGCGAACAAAATGCAGTGCTAACTCGTTCTTCTCTTGACTGTACATCTCTCACTACTCAGATCGGTATTTTTCTCTTCCCTTTTTGTTTGGCAAAACAGCTCCAAAAACCTTTACCGCTTGCACTGGTGCTGGTATCGTCAGCAAATGTTGCTATGCAATAACTAATAACTACAATGCTGATATAATTGGATCATTTCAAAGTTACAACAAAATCACGTGAACACGGGAAAAACACCACTCAATCTGACTGGTAGGGGAACATTAATTAATTGAATTCTAGCGCATGCGCAGCACAATGCATTCTGTTCGCTGCAAGTTATGGCAAAGATGTGTAAAATATCCAAAATATCATTACAATTTATCAAATTTTCGAAAGAAAAGTTGATTATCAAAGCTCCAGTATTGATTATTATTACATTTAAATCAACACTGCATAAACACAAACTTGTACAACTTAAAAAATAAAAAGAATAAAAATCTTAACTCAAATTAACATATACCTCTCAAAAAAGGAAGACGTATTCATAATAAAAAATATGAAAAACAATTTTAGAAAGAGAAGAATAATAAAGGATGTAATTTTAAGTTAAATAAAATATTGATCCTTTATAAATTTCCTTTAGAGAATACACCTATGGACATTGGATATTGAACTCATTCTCCATTTTTTATCCTCATTCTTAATGTAGGAATTACACTTCCCATGAGACTTAAAAGCAATATCCTCAGTGAGTTACCTGTCGATGTGGAACAGGAACCCTGAACTATGTACAACTAGATAGATAAACAGTTATTGACATCCAAGGATTTAAGGTCAGAAAAATTGAAGCGTCACCACAGAAGTCAATACATTGTAGGTATAAGGAATTGGAACATATAACCAGACCCAAGGTGGAGATTTAAAATCACCTAATTTGCTTAGCATCGAACCCGGGCTGCCGAAATGGAAAATATGGACTCCATCGACCACGCCATGACAACTTTTGAACATTTCATCGAATATTTTATTCGACATTTTCGTTATTTATTCCTTTAACTATGTTCTTTAAATTGTTATTTTATTATATGATTTTATATTGAATTGTTATTTTTAAAGATACGCTTTATCCTCGCGGCAACTAAAAAAATATGGAAAGGATCCAAAACAAAATATGTATTGAACTATTGTATTTGTATTATTGAGGCAAAGTGCTGATCACATGATACTCATGATGTCTGTAGTGAAATAAGCGTAACTAAATTAGGTTGGTCAAGAAACTTCCGCTAGGGGAGCACACCTGTCTTCATGAGGGATGTATAGGTTATTTACACATGCACTATAATATTTGAAGTTTAGAAAGGCTCTTCTAAAATATCAATAACAATATTTATAAACTGTGCAATCTTCGCTAGAAATTTTATTAAAATCACTTTCAATAAAAATTAGTGTGTTACATTGAATAACTAAGTAAGTTAATAACGTAAAGGGAGGTGTGCTCATGTTGAGGTAGTGGAAACGTTGAGTCCATTCCTGTAGAAGTGATCTTGTCGCTAGGCAAGGGTGAGTTTTCAAGATCGCTCAAAACCTCAAAGACACATTCACTGTTATAGGTTTTAGTACTATTCCTGATACTGTTTCAGAGAAAATGAGGGGGAAGGAGGAACTAAAAGACAGGGCGAGTTCTCCAATGAACCCTCTCCCTGCCCATATCCACACAATTCCAATCTACTAGCCCCATTCTCTTGCAATATACAGAACAGAAATAGGGTATTGGAGAAAACACAGCGTTTGGCAAGGCATCGTTTGGATAGGATAGTCTCTTTCTTATAATGTTAGTTAAAAGTCTCTATCTTAAAAATAATAAAAAAAAGGGAACCAGACATAAACTGACATTAATTTTAAAAAAATCATATCTGTTGACTCAGGTTTCGAGATTTCAATTTCATGTATAAAAGGTCCCAAATTAAAAGTGTTTGATGTAAACTCGATCCAGAAGCTTGGAAATTTTTGTCACAGATAAGTTTTGGGGACTTATGAAGTAAAAAATGTTTTTTTTTTTATGTTCTAAAGAGACTCGTTGTTGATTTACAAGGCCAATGTTTTAATTAAATTATTATAATTTATTTATTAACGATAATACCATAATTGATAAAGTAGTAGCTAACAGGAATAATTTTGAGCATTTATGAAAAATAAAAACTTTTCTCTTGAAGTTCTAAAACGGAAACCTATATTATTTAATTGCTATACCAATATTATTAGAACTTATTTATTAATGATGGTAACGGTACTGCTAACTAGGTGAGTTTTAGGGACTTATAAAGAACAACATGTATATCTTTGAAGTTATAAAATAGAGTCCTTATTTTTATTTACAAGATAAACGTTTTAATTTACATTATTAGAACTTATCTACTGATAATACCATCATTCGAAAAGGTACGGTACTTACTAAAAGGTCATGAAGAACAATGGGATATGGATTCTTAACCAATAGGACTAGAAGGAAGTACGCGTAGTACGGCTAGCCCCGGGCTACTTTATCTTTAGAAAATATTCGGGTACTCATTAACATAAGAGGCTGAGTGGGTCCTAGGGTCAGTCTGGACACGAATATCCAATAATAAAGTAATTGTTATTACCCGTTCCAAGTATCACGATCATGCTGTAAACATGTAGTCAGTCACACACCTGAGTTATCTGGTTAAGCCTCAAATTATTTGTTTGAAGATTCAATTACGAACGATAAAGGCATAATAATTAGGAGGTCTTATTTATGTTTTTTAAACTTAATCAATTAATAATGGATTCGATCACTTTGAAACCTCTATGACACACGACTTATGAATTTTTTTCTCATTATATAAACAACTCAAGACCATTATGATTGGTTTATAATAATTTTACATAACTATTCTTCAAGCTAATATTTTAATTTTATTTCTAACTATTAAGGTTAGAAAACATCACAGTTCGTAAAATCTTAATGTAAACATACTATACTGTAAATGTTATATACACACAATGCCGATAAAAGTTACCTCTCACTTTTTCCGTAAACATGTAAAATATATTGCTACTTGATAATTCATTTTAAAAAATAACTGTCCGAACCAGGTTTGGGTTCATATAAAAATCCCCAAATTTGGGAACTAGGAACAAATTTGGTTTTAAAATTAATAACTTATAACATTTGCTCAAACTATCCATCAAACCATTACCATCATAAATGAACGACAGTCCAATGTGGTTCTTGATCTTCATAAGAAGCCCTCGGCACACCTTTCTGTCTATTGCTTGCTATTTCAAGTTTTTATTAGGCCTGTGCCATCCTCCTATCTGGCGGAAAGACTCAAATCTGTCTTATAAGGCATAAGCGATTCAAATTCGGATCGTGAGTCATGTATATAAATCGCAAACGATCTCTCCTGTCGTGTTTTCTGGAAGGATTGCTTTCGCGACTGTTCTAGTAACGAACGATGTAGGGTGGTCGACCGTTTATGGTAATTTCTAGTCGTCAGCTACGATTATATAAGGACAGAAGATTGCAAGAGCTAGTCGTTATTTGAAAGGTAATCAGTGCTTTGTGATTCTCAATAAAGTTTTGTAAATGAAGACGTCAGCGAGTGCGAAGAAGAGACTAAGATAACTGTGTTTGTAATTAACTCTTATATCAGAAAATTATATTTTTAGGGTACATTATTGTGACAGAAATAAAGAAGATTTTGATTTTTTGTGAAACCTTGTATAAGTGGGATTAAATAAATTCGATTTATATCTCATGCTACCGCTGCCTGTGACAATATATTTTACCACAGCCAATTCATTACATAATTTACATAATTCAGAATTTTACCTCCTCCTCCATAGACAGGAACTCTCGTTTGAAAAATCCTAAGGATCACTCATCAGCCTTCAGCATGCTCCAGGTTTCACAGGGATATGTTATTATTGGTCTCTAGAACTTAACGCATTATGACTTTGGAGTTTCTAGATATTAACTGAGACCTTCATCTTCCTAGAACAAGCAAAACAATTTCAGCCATACTACTCTTCTGATCCCGAATAAAAAGATCTATATAAACTCTAAACCTCCATGGCGCGACAGGCATAGATGGCCTACTATCCTACTGCTAGAATCACATTCACATGTTTTAATCACAGAGGTAGACGATCTAGCCAGAGTAGGCGTGACATGTGGTCAGCATGTTGGGTCTTCTAAACATGGAGTCGCTACTTATTGGAGCTACCCAAATGTCTCACGATGCTGGGTGGGCACAGCTCCCATATTGGCCGAATTTCCATGCGAAAATGTCTTCCCTCATGTAGACTCGAACCAGCGCAAGTCCCGTAGCTCTGCGCCAAGGCATCCTACCTGAATCATTCAGCTACAGCACTATTTCAAATTTATATGGTCCAGTTTGTAAATAAGAGATCCAAACACATCAATAATATATTATTTATCGTAATTGCACTTCAGAACTGAAGGTGATAATTATATGAAAATTAGTTGATCCATAAATTTCAACACAATATAATTGTAAGAACCCATGAAAAGACATTCCAAAATCCGGCTGGCTTTTCAATTCATAATTATCTCTCATTTCAACATTTCCCTAAATATGCCTACCCATGTTACAATGAGTTCTCAGTACATGGTATATGGTCTGTCAAAGTTTATCATTCTACTATTTTGTTCATCTTTCATAGATACTCATAGATAAATATATTTCACAGTTTTTTTTAATGTGTTAGTGATTATTTGATAATTTCATCGATTTCGGAGGAAAGATGGCTACCATTCTTACCTTCGCTTCCGAACTTCTGGAATTAAAAGAAAACTAGAGACATTGGGTTAATATGGCTTCATCTGATGGAAAACTGAAGCAGGAGTTCCATGTCGCAAATTTAGCGGATGTAAAAAAACATCAAGTTTAAAATAAATGCCTCTGAGAAAATTTGTCTGTTCTTTCATACTTAGATTTCGATTGTGTCGTTTATGGTTTGAATTGTTGCGAGCGTCTTTAAAGGAAAAAAATCCGTCAGCACAAGGAACTGCGTAAACTAAGCGAATTCCTCAACTAGTCAAATTTGTGAAGTTTGTAAATGAACTCTAGTTCAGAGTAGTTACATACGTATTGAGTTTCAAATATTTCTTTTGACAATGGTCGGTGTGAAAAAATATAAGTTGCGGGCGCTAGAGCAATGAAAATGTTCCCTCTGAAACTTCATCTTTCTGATTAATACCTGCTCGTAATGGTCTGGTATTTCTGATTAACGATTTTGATCTTTAATTTCTTATTCAAATTTTACATGCCAAATTTCACGCAAGCCACCCCACCACGACAAGGTGAAGATACCATGGAGGGTTGAATCTTAAAAAAAACAATAATTTTTTTTATCGCTTTCAGTGTTATCGGATGACAAATTGAATTACCACTAAACATAACTACAAAATACACATAACAGAATACACGTAACCAAGTCCTAGTTATTCTGCTTTTTTCCCCCCTCTTTTCGTTTATACTGTTTTCCTTCTTGTTTTACCTTTTTGATAACTTTCTGTTATTCTCACACATAGACACAAGGACAAGACACACACCCAGACCCATGTTGGAGATTAAAAATCCCCTACCCCGCCGGGAATCGAACCCAGGTCGCCGGAGTGGAAGATAGGGACTGTACCGACTACGCTACGGCGACAGACATAACCTTCACTCTGTCTCATCAGTAATTCAGTTTGTTGTGACGGATTGAACCTGTTGTATGGCCTGCGAGTTCACCTGACCTATGATCCAAGTGACAGGTGCCAATTGTTCTCTAATTCAGATAAGACTATGATAACAAATATAGGCCAAATAATAGTTAAATTGAAATTTAAAATAAAATTAAGAATATTTTATTTATAACAAAACATTAAATTTGCGACTAATTTTTTAAATATTTTGTGAACTTATCCGTTGTCAACCATCAAAGTACGTGATTCTACAGAATGGTGAATTCCATGGTAACTGATATAAAAATTACAACAAAATAAAATAGCATTTTAATTAATCATTTAGCCTACATTTTCCCTTCAAAACATGGTATAATATTATGTTAGTTTAGATTTTTTAACAGAAAATATGAATTTTCTATCTTAATACTTGTACTTAGAATGCATGGTTTTTATATCGGTAACTGACATATCTGTGCAATGATATATTTTACAGAGTGAGAGTAAAATAATAATCTCTCAAGTTTTATATTTTATCTCAGAAAGCAATTCTGAATGTAGTAGGCCTATAGGCCAATATGGAGGGAATCACAAAATACAAGTTTTGAGTTTTATGTTACAATGAATTTAAGACGTAGCAACTAACGCTTATGCTTATTGTAAGAGTTTTAATTAAAATAAATAATACTTCTTTGCAACGTATTAGTTTGTCCACATTCTTCAATATTTTTGGATCTATGCCGTTGTAAAATCTATTTGTTGGAAGAAACTTATATTTTGACGTGTTATGACAAATTTTACGCGGAATTCACCAAATAATAAACTGAAATTATTCCTCATAGTGACAACACAGTGAAGTTGAGGACTATAAATGATTAACGCCTTTAAATGATCAATAAGTAACTAAAAAGTATAATAAAATAAAAAGTATTAGTCGAATAAATATTTGACTTTATTTAATTTAGGGCTTATATAAAAAAGAGAGCAGATAATTTAGAACCACAATGCAGTTATAAATATTAAAATTAATATTAATATTCTGAATATTAATATATCAAATAAAGTCAAAATAATGTGAGATTTTATTTATAAACTTGTCTTCCTCGATAAGAGAATCCTGCACTACCCTGACAGAACAAAGTCGATATCACCTCACAAGTATTAATTTTATAACTTTATAGTGTGACTAATATCTCATCGCTTTTTAGTAATTGTAGGATAATAGTTTATTATAATATTTGGCTTGTGAATAATTCAACGTTATTTAATGAATTAGACATTCATTCTTCAAATTTCGTGCACGTTCCTGGGTTTATTGTATTAATGGAAATTCACTATGAACCTCAGCGCGTTTCAAAGTAGTGAATATTAATAATTATGTGATTTTTTAAAAAAATAATTTCAAAATCATGTTTTTTATAAAATCTTATGCTTGTTCAGGTGTGAGAAAGAAGGTATCTTGTTTGTTAGGTTGAAGACTTTCCCCGATACTAAGTGGCTTGTCATCAATACCCGGCAGAGTAGCTATAACCAGGACAGTTAAGGCTTGTATAGCAACTGAACGACCAGACGACGTACAATTAACCAACCGCATCCCCTTTTCTCAAAAGATGTTTGGACCTTGTCGTAAAGGTAAGTGGTGCGCTGATAATGGTCTCAATCGATCTGTTCATCTTCTTGTATTCAGCCTCTGATACCACACTTTCTCTAAAGGTTCAGTACATATTATTCTTTCTTTTCCTCAGTTTAATCACTTCCCATGTATGTAACTTCATGTGCCCCACTTTTTTTCGGACTCACAAAGACACGACCTGTCTGGAGAGAATTTTAAACTCTGGACTTCGTGTAAACTTTTTGACTACACAAGCATATGAAGGTCCTACTCGGATGAGGGGACAACTCAATGTCATGACACCTCCAAGACAACATGAACAATTAATAAAATACATAAATTCAAACTAAACAACGCAATTATGATGGTCAGTTGGTGTTCGTTCACTACAATTTGATTAAATTTACTTCACATTTGCATTATAGCGAGGATAGGTAAGAAAAAACCTAAAAAGTATATAGCTCTGATCCGACCTCGAAACCTCTTTTTATACATTCACTAGACTAGTAGTGCTCAAGATTCCGACGATGGAATTTCTTCGAATAAATAAAACATCTTCACAGAAAATTTCCTAATTCACTTTATTTACTTCTCAAAATTGCATTGTTTCTTCACAAATAACTTGCTGTTAATAATGATTCTTACCTCACAATTGATTTATCACACAAACCTTTATACTCGCTGACAGTTTCACTTAACACAGTTTCTTGACTTCACTCTTGATATCGCTTCACTGGTCTGCTGGACACCTCTGACTGACTACTGCTCTGGTCCGACCTCGAATTCTCTTATATATGCGATGGTCAGAACCATTTGGAAGCCAGTTCATATTCGTCTCAGATTGAACATTCGAGAATCGATATTTCTGGAGAGGAGGAATCGACACATGTGGATCGTTAGTCACGGGCTTTCCGATTCGTGAATCGACAGCTCACGAATCTTTATCTTCCATATAACGCCAGGGTTCGACTCTTGCCGTCGCTCGCGAAATATGAAATTCAGTTCAACAATGTGTCAGAAATTACAGTACATTTTATATGAAAATTATCCTCATTGCTAAGGTTTTCACGCCGAATTTAATATAACAATTTTCTTGATTAATCAAATACATATATTATAAGAAATATTTATAAAATATCAGTTTTAAATTGTACCTTATTTAAACCTCTCCGTCGTGCATTCTCAGTGTACTGATACATTATTCCAAATTTCCTTATCGATTGTTCAATGTTTAAACGAGGTTTCATGACTTTGGAAATGCAAGGATAGCAAAAAAATACAGAATATAGGAACGAGTGGAGGCATATTTTGTAGTAATTTTTTTAAAAAAATATTAAAGTAGATAACTGATATATCAGTCGCCCTAAATTAAAATGGATTTCTGTTCAAAAAAACTTTGTCAATAAATTAATAGCATGTAGGCCTTTCAGAACACGTTCTATCTTCTGCATGTCATTTGGCACAGTAGTATCTTAGAAGAAGAAGATGGTTAAATGTTAACAGTTTCACGTAAAGTTGAGTCTTCCATTTCTGTATATTAATTTAAATTTTCAATGTACGTACAATCTTTGATATTCTGGCATCCATCATTCTTCATACTACCTCAGTCTCCAATATCCAATCTTATTCGTTAAGGTTGTTAGTGGATATTTCACTCTTTTGAATTCTTTAATCTTAGTCCTTTCAAATCCAGATTTTCTAGCAGCATTTCTCAAAAAAAAAAGTTCACTGCAGTTTTGTCTTGGTAGATTTCTGATTCATTGTCCACCAGATTCATATAATACTATATAATCTAGGAAGGACTTTTTTTTATTAATTATGTTCTCGATCAATAATACGAGAGTTTAATATTCGTATGGGCTTTATTCCATTTTTATGTTTCTTTCTCTGATGACCATCTTCCTCTAAGAAACAGAGTATTAAGTATTAAGTAATACAACTCAGAAATGAGTTGTATTTCTCTAATGCCAGGAGAGAGTGTCAGAAAAATCGTATGGCTACCTGTCGTATTAGACGAAAATATATTGTAGACGTGTTACATATTATATGTATACAATTAATTTTATTTATTATTTACCACTATATATAATTTTCGTGAAAGTTTATTTTAATTAAACTTTCTGAATTCTCAGGAAAAGAGCGCCCTATGATATTAGGCAGTTCTTGATTACTTAATGATATAATGAGAAAACATCGGGGAGCACAGAACAAGTAGCCGGCAATCACACATTAATCCTGTGTTTGAGTCTGTTGAACTTGCCTCTGTAATGATGCCACAATACGAACCTCAATTTCACAATTTTCCCCTTTTGATTCTTGAGTCACTTCACTGCCATGAATTGAAGCCAATCATTTTATTCCTTTGAGATGATTCGTCCTTCTCGAATCACTAATGAATTCTATTCGTATGAATGACGTCATATATAGTATCGTTATAGCACACTGTCATAAATATATGTCCAAATATTTTTCTTTCTAATTTATATGTATATAAAAAATGTAGATGAAATAACGATTCATTACTACTGTATGACAATTATGTCTCTGTATAACTCACAACTTACGTCCACTTAAACCTCAGAAGCTCACGCTCTGGTATATAAAAAATCTCATTTGGCGTTAGAAACACGTTTACTATTTTCTTCGGATTCAATATATTAAAATTAAATAATTTAATTAAGTAAATTATATTATTAGTCGTAGAAATGGATTTTTTAGAAGATCGGCAAGAATGTCAAAATTAGATAAAATAAAAAATAATACAAGAGAAATAATGAACGTAGAAAAGGATGTTGTACAAGAGATTGATGAAATCCAACTAAGATGGTATGGACATATAATGAGAAGAAGGGATACAGAAAGGAAGAAGTATTGAAATGGATACCTCTTGGAAAAGGGAAACGTGGTAGAGCAAAATTAGCGTGGATAAAAGGATTCAAGACAATATGAAGAGGAGAAATATGACAGAAGCAGACACGCAAGACCGGGAAGTGTGGAAGAAAAAAACTGTATATTCTGGTTGAGGATACCTGTGTAAATAACAGAAACAATCCTGAAATAAAAATATTTAAAAAAAGCAGATGTCACTTTTTTTTTGAAACCTAGAAAACGTACTCTTAGTTCTAAACATCCGTACTTAGTTGCCTGATTGTCATACTTCGGAGGTAAATAAACGCATGACTGAACAGTGTATTTTCTGTTTAACACCTCAGAATGATAACAGCTTATTAAGGATAATGTAATGACACTTCAAACAATATTTTGACAAAAAAAGTGACTGTTATTTCACTGTACCTATCAAATGTTCATAAAGCTCGCACCAGGTACATTTTTATTGTCGAAGATATTATCATATTTCGCCATTTTGATTCCGACTGAGTGACAAGAATATTCTCTTACTCTTCTATTCCAAATTATTCACAACTAACTCCAGATATTTGTCAGCTCGCTTTCATCTTCTATCCCTACCCTTAGCGTAACTCTAGATCACAGGTCAATTATTAAACATGCCTTATCATAGAACATGCCATTATTATTCTTTCAAAATTTGATTTTCTCATTATTGGAATTAACTAACATTTTAAATCAGAATCTTTCAGTCGAAACTTTTCTGAAAACTCTACATTAGCGTTAATTTTTATTGTTTTAATGAACTGAATTATTTTATAAATTATAAATTATTTGTGTAAGTAATTATAACTACTGCCGGCCGCGGTGGACTAGTGGTTATGCTTCTTGCCTCTGGTCCCGAGGGTCGCGGGTTCAAACCCGGCCGGGGTCGATGGATTTTTTTAGGATGGAAAAATCCAAGGAGCAAGTCTTCCGGAAGGGACGTTAAGCCGTGGGTCCCGAGCCTGAAGATTTTCAGGCTCGTAAAAGATCCTTAAGTCTGAATGGAAAGGCCTCTAAGCAAAGTTTACCGAATTTTCCCGTCCTAGTACTATATTGGTTTCCTAGATGTCAGTATGAGGCGGAACGCTGACCACGGACTTCTATACGAAAACAAGTGTAACTAAATTAGTATGGTTCAAATTATTCCCTGTAGGGGGAGAGCCCCTAAATCTCTGTTAAGGGAAATGTGGGCTTACAAGAACAATTTTATAACTACTAAGGTATTTAAACTTACTCTATTTATTTTTATGAGTAATTTTATAAAAATAGTACACATTTTGTTTCAATTTTAGTGATAATAACAGCATACAAACACATTTTTGTATGTCTTCGTTTGGTAGTTGAGTGACCTTGATTCTGCCAATTTAAATAAAACTTCTATTATTATTATTATTATTATTATTATTATTATTATTATTTATTATTATTATTATTATTATTATTATTATTATTATTATTATATATTATTATTATTGTTATTATTATTATCATTATTATTATCATTATTATTATTAATATTGTTGTTAAATAGTAGTGATAACTTAAAGTAAATTAGATATTTAAAGTATAAAGCATTATATACTCTTTCGTTAACATAAGCATAATTTTCTATAATCATGTTTAGATTTTATTGCTCTTCTATTTAATATTTGGTATGTGCAGTAAAAGTAGGATATGCAGTTTATATAATTTATTTATCATGATAAAATCTTACTAATAAAAAATACGAGTATTCTTAGTTCTACACTACACTCAATCAAAATCGGGGAATAAGTTGAATAGCGTTTATTCTCATTATTCTAATTGGACAGAAGAAAATTAATTAAATGCAAAAAAATGCATATGATAATCAAGTGTTTCTAACATTAATGATGATTATGATAATAAAAAATAATCTATATTCTGGCATAATCAAGGCCATAAGGCCTTCTATTCAACCCAACTAGCACACATTAACAACAAACAGATTAGGTTATTGTAAGTTATTTAATTTTGAAAATGCATGCTATTATGCTTTACAATGACTTTTGTCGTCCCAACTCCTCTCAAAAAACGTTAAACTGAAAATACATAAAACTGATATTCTCCTAGATATATTATATGTATGCGAAACATGGACTATTACTTTAAAGGAGGATGAAAAAATACCGAGTATTTGAGAATAAAGATTTCAGGAAATGTTTTTAACCAAAGAGAGATGAACAAACAGGCGAATGGAGAAGACAACTTCCAGTGAGCTACATGATTTTTATGGGAAACCAGATACGTGTAATAAGAACAGTTAAGTCTCGTAGATTGCGATGGGCAGGACGTGTGGCACGAATGGGGAATGAAATAAGGGCATGAAAGTTTCGAAAACCAGAGGGAAAACGCCCAGTTGGTAGACAAAGAATGGGAGAATAATATTAACCATGATCTGAGGGAAGTATATTATAAAGGAGACGATTGGAAAACAACAGCTCGAGATAGGGATGCGTGGAGAGCTTATGTCGGCGTGGCTATGAACCTACGAGATCGATAGTGCCAGTGAGTTTATTATTATTATTGTTATTGTTATTATTATTATTATTATTATTATTATTATTATTATTATTATTATTATTATTATTATTATTTATTCCTAACAAAAACTCAAGAAAACAAAATTAGAATATTTAAAAGAAAAATATTAAGAAAAATGTTTACTCAAGAAAACAAAATTAGAATATTTGAAAGAAAAATATTAACAAAAAGGTTTGGCCCAATATGTGAGAGTGGAAACTGGCGAATTAGATATAATGATGAATTATATGAACTATATTGTGATGTAGACATCTTTAAAACAATAAAGTTGGCAAGAATTAGATGGCTGGAACATCTGTACAGGGAAGAGTAATCAGACACATGCCATAGAGTCATATTGACAACTATAATTGGAAACCGAACAGTTGGACGTCCAAATATTAGATGGCTGGACAGCACTGTGAGTTATTTGATGTTGTTTAATATGGTACTGGCCTTTTTCAGGCCTTGAGCCCAATCTTTTTGTGCTTATCTTGAAGTCTTCTGCAATTATAATTTTGAGCTGAACAAAATGGTCTTCTCCCAGCTGTTTTCTGAAGTATTCTTGAAGATGTGATTTTGTGTTCTTCTTGTGCTTAGGCTTCTTGATCTTAAAGATGTTCTTGAAGTAGTTTATCTGGATTTATTTATGGACATGAAGTAATTAGACTTGTAAGTAGCAGTACAGTGGTTTTTAGGAGTTCTGGATTCATGAGGATTTTGGATATGAGGGATAGAAATTTATGAACTAGGTTTTCAGGATTTGTATTAGTAGGAGTAGGAGTTGTTGGAATATCCAATTTCGCTGCTGTAGTGTTGACTTCCGATTTATCAGGCTTTGAGGTATGTTGTGAAGTCTTTGATGTATGTTGCAGTCTAGAGTTTGCATAATTCTAGTAGATAGGGCATTGTCTGTAGCTTGCAGTTTGAGTTTCATTGCAGTTAGTGAATTTTAGTTTCGTTTCTTTGCAGTCTTTTACACTGTGATTGCCTGAACATCTAACACATTTCTGAGTTCTAGAACAGCAGCTTGTCAGATGTCCGAAGCCTTGACAGTTGTAGCATTGAATTCTTCCTGCTGGTGTTTTGTAGGTTTCAAGTTTGATTATTACATTGAAGATATCTGTAAGTTGAGCGATTTTTGTCATGAAGTTAGATTGTTGAATGAAGGTCAGAATCCAAACTGGAATGGCAGTCTTGATTCTGGATCCATTTTGGTAGCTGGTTTTGTGAAGTTGTCTAACATGGACGATTGGATAATCTTTATCATTTAGTTCTTGATAGATTTCGCCTGCTGTTATTCTTGTTGGAAGTCCTTCAAGTGTGATTCTTTGTGTCGTTATCCCTTTTTTGTATAGATGTGTATGAAACTGTGCTGCATTGACTTAAAGTACGCGTTTAACATGGTCGAATGAACTATAATTGAAAACCGAACAGTTGGACGTCATAATATTAGATGGCTGGACAGCGTTGAACAGGACCTGAGGACACTGCGTATACGAGGATGGAGAGGGAAGGCGAAGAAGAGGGACGAATGGAGGCGCATTGTAGAGGCTATCAAGGCCTGCAACGGGCAGTAGAACCAATAATATGATGATGATGATGATTATTTATTTAAGACTTTCTACAATGCTGTAGGTTTCCTCAATCAGATAATGATGATAATAACGATAATAATAATAATAATAATAATAATAATAAATGAGTCGAGAAATACCATTTAATACATATGCATAATAGGTACTGGTATGCGCCGAGATAATTTTAATGAAATGAACCATGGAGTTCAGGAGTCAAAACGTTTGATAATAGGCTTTGACGCTTAGAGTCGACAATGGAAAGGGAAGAGATGGTGATTTTTCTTAACTCTTTCTTGTTCTCACTACCCCTAGATCAGCCTACTTTCCTTTAATGAGTAAAACTATGTTTCAGGTGGTAATGTCGGCTGTAAAACATGGCTTGCTATCCTAATTAGAGATAATTACAAAATTCCATTGTATTTTTATGTCTAATTCAATATGATAAAATAAAGATCAAACGTCATTGTAGGCTCCTATGTTCGTCCAACTAAATGGAACCTCAAGCAACACTGAATATTACTGCATACGAAACAGAAGGAATAATGTCTGTGTTACAGTATTCTGGGGCATACAAACAAAAATCTCAAATTATTTCCAGCTTAAAACTACACAGAAAATGAAATTAACATCAGACACGACATACTGACGTTCATCATAACAGTGTAGGATTACGAATTCTAATGACCTCACCTAAAAATAATAGGTTTGTGAAAGAGGACTGACCTTTTATTAGTCTTGTGCTCATTAATGTCATTTAAAATACGTAATCCTTAGGGATGTCTAATATTACCATTACCCTTCTCTCTCTCTCTCTCTCTCTCTCTCTCTCTCTCTCTCTCTCTCTCTCTCTCTCTCTTATTTAGCTTCTATTGATGTTACTTCACTCATCCCACTTTCTGTACGTCCACAATGAATAGCTTGATTGAAAGCTATCATGCGTAGATTTCGCACTGGAATTTGATAGCATTTTCATTGGTTTTATATCTAACACACAAACATACCAGATAAACTTATGGGACAGAAAATCCCTTTTCGGGTTATTTACGTAAATCCACTGCACAATTGTTTCAACGAATTACGAAGTAATGTAGATATTGAGACAGTTATTATGAAAATAGTCTTGACAAATGTTTGCAAATTTTCATCGACCATACGACCAGACCATGACAAAAATAAATACTATATAAGTTAAGTAAATATTAAAGCTTACAGAATCTGCAATTATTTTTTGGAAACCAAACTCGGAACATAGAAATAAATTAACAAAAGTGCGGTCGATTTCGTTAACCAGCAAAATTGGACCATTAGTGGTGAGGGTATATGCTATTAAAGTAAAACGAAAAAAGGCATTGGCTAAAAATCGGGGGAAATCCGAATATTTGGGATTCTTCTAGAAAGTCTTCTAGAAATTCTTTATTTAAAAATCGTTCAGCCACAAATTCTAAACAGAACAGAATAAAAAAATTAAGTGATTAGGCAGCACATGAATAAAGAAAATTCAGTTATAGCATTTGTAAAATACAGATAATTGCAATGGTATAGACATGATGAAAGGTTGCTAAGAAAATTTTGCAATGGATTCCAGCGGAAAGGAATGGTAGAGGTGTAACAAACACACCTGTCTGCAGGACATGTAGCAAACTGGATTGCAAGGCTAGGACTGAGAAGACAAATTTGGAGGAAAAGGACATGAGTGTAGAACAACCTTTAATGCAATTAAACGAATTGCAAATTAGATATATTCTAATTAAAATTCTATCCCCTAAAATAAAACTTTATGAACAATTTTCGGATACCTTTGAAATCCACAATGGGTTGAAGCAAGGCGATGTACTATCCCCTACTATTCAATTTGATATTAGAGCATGCCAAATTTTTTTTGGAGAATATAGAAGGCCTACAACTCAATGGTATTAACAGGCTGTTAGTTTATGCTGATGATGTAATATCGTTGAGCGATTAAGAGGAGATACTAAGGGCCAACACACACACTCTATTGAATAACACAAAGAAATTTGGACTGGAAGAAAACATCAATAAAACTAAATATATGTTCACACACAGAAATGCATCATATAATGGAAATGGACAACTAATGACAAAAAAGTTTGAAGAAGTGGCTGATTTCAAGTATCTAGGAACAATAATTACAAATAGGAATGAGATACACAAAGAAATAAAACATAGGCTCAATTCTGAAAATGCATGCTATATTGCGTTACAGGGACTCTTGTCTTCCCAACTCATTTCAAAAAATGTTTAACTGAAAATATATAAAAAAAGTTATTCTCCCAGTTATATTATACGGATATGAAACATGGACTCTTACTTTAAGGGAGGAAAGAAGATTACGAGTATTTGAGAATAAAAATTTTAGGAACATTTTTGGGCCAAAAACAGATGAACAGACAGGTGAATGGACAAAACTACATAGTAGTGAGCTACATATGTATAGGAAGCCAGATATAATAAGAACAGTTAAGTCTCGTAGACTGCTAAGGGCAGGACATGTGGCACGTATGGGGGATGAAAGAGGTGCATGGAAACTTGTGGTAAGAAAACCATAGGGAATACGCCCAGTTGATAGACCAAGAATGAGGTGAGAGAATTACATTATCCATGATTTGAGGAAAATAGATTATACAGGGGATGATTGAAAAACATTAGCTCAGGATAGGGATTTATGGAGAGCTTACGTCCGCGCGGCCATAAACCTACAGGTTCGACAGAGCCAGTGAGTGAGTTAGTTAGTTAAACACAACGAAAGTCTACGGCTCCACAATAAACTTTATAAACTTGCTACCTATATCAGGGCAATATTTATAAATTGTGCCCTCCCTAGCAGGAGGATCTTATAATACGTTGTAAAACTGTTCATGACGATGATCATCATGACGTGTATCTTAAACGTTCATGCTCCCGAGCACAGTTCATTTGTTCATGATGAGTATTGACCCCGTTCGTCCAGCTCGGGACATGGGCGCTTCCTTAGTGGAAAGTTTATTGACCTTACTAATTTAGTTATGTTTATTTCCCTATCTATATGTTAGCGAGCGACATGTGGTTCATATATCACCTCGATGAGGCATGTAGCATAAAAGTAATGTATTAATTAGATGGAGGAAGTTCGGTTAAATTTTGCTCAGATGCCTTTTCATTCAGGCTTGAAGTTCTTTTACGACCTTGAAAAATCTTAAGACTCGGGACCCACGGAGGACTTGACCCCGGCCGGGTTTCAACCCGCGATATTCAGGATTAGAGGCAAGGAACATAACTACTAGATTACCGCGGCCGACATTATTTCATACCGCTTCCCATTTAATTCAATTTACTTTCGACTCTAGTAACATTTAGTTAATGAGAAATAACTTAATACTTAAGACATAGGACAACAGTTTGGAAACATTTTTTTTAACGCCCCAGTCTGTCCTTTTTTTACATTTCTGATAATTGGCGTAATTGTAACCCACTTCTGAGGTTGGAGCGCCTGGAAGGCGATGATAACAGTGATCCGCCAGGAGAGTCCCTAATCCTAAGCTTAATCTAAGATGAATATGATTGATGATGATTATGATGGCCATATGTTGTTCGGGGACCGTTTGGGCCGTAAAGCTTCCTGACATTTGTCTTACAGGTGAGGAAAAACCTCGATAAACACCTCATCCAGGAAACTGTCACTACCGGGAATCGAATTCGAGCCCGCTGCGTGACAAAGCAGCACATTACATCGAGACCACAGCGGTGGACGTTTGGAAACATAATAATCCATAAAAACATAAATATGTCACTAGTAATAAAGTATAGTTACATTTTTACAGTGTTGCGTAATATGATGCTGGCGAAGGTCATTATTGAGAGAGCATTTCTTGGCAAGACAAAAGTGATATATATTGCACCGAGTTCGATATTGTACGACCTGGCAGCGCGTAAGAAAAGCAGATGAAATATGAGGACAGAAGGGGAAGAAAAAGCCCGATCTACTCTCTATTGGTCTTTCTCGGCCTTCTTCTGTTGCATCTGCTCGCAAACGATTTCCAAAGCACCCCCTCCCTCACAAGTTCACTTTTCTTGCGTGATATATCGATATTAGCGTCGTTCGATGGCTCGGAAAATGCAGTAGAGGCTTCATCCATCTATTTCTACTTCTTTCTGGTCTGAGGGTCAGACCACGGAGGTGTCCAGGATATTGAAGATCCTTATTTTTCCTCTGTGTTCTGGATGATGAAGAGGGGCAAAATTGGGCTCTGTGTGAGGAAAAAGACAAACTTATAGGCATCGCTCTCTCGTTTATCATAAAAAATATATTTTACTACTTTGCAGGGTGTACTTTACTTCTTTCCATTAATTCGATTATAATGTTTTATTTTGCTAAGTCCCAGAACATAGAAACAAAGCTCTTCCCGCTCGTATGTTGACGTAAAAATATATCTTCCATGTATTCTGAGTGTCAGTTAATGTATGGTATTATGTGTAGGCCTATTGTTTTTGACATACCATAAATGTAATAGATACTAACGGAGTTTATTTACTTATAATCATACTGTGACGTTCTACTAACTGACATAAGTGACGGATTGTCGGACAAACTGCAGCGTGTCCATAATATGTGTATCAGATTCATATTTAATGTTCGAAAATACGATCACATTTCTCCATTATTCCACGAATTGTTATGGCTACATCTAAAAGAGAGAAGAAAATCGCACTGTCTAATTCTCCTATTTAAGATCCTACATACCTCGATTCCCAATTATTTATCATCCCGTTTCCAGTATCTATCCTCAAACCATAACTTAAACACAAGATCACAACATAGTCTCTTACTTAATATACCGCAACATAGGACATCACATCACTCCATGTCATATACCATCTCCACTTCTCGCAACTGGAATTCCCTACCACAAGAAATAAGGGGCTGCCGGACATTGGCATCTTTTAAAAGAAATCTAAATTTATATTTGCTCTAAACTCGACTTCATTATTATCCAGTGTAAGATATATATACAGGGTGGACCGCTCGAATGGACCTAATTTCAATTGCTTGTTACTGGCAAACGGTTGAAGATAGAAACTTAAAACAACGTTCATAGTACAGAAAAACTCACCAAGTTTCGAATCCTGTCGGTAGATGGCACAAAGATACGTTTCTCGTTCTTAGATTTAATTGTTTGTGAAAATGGCGACTCCGCAGATGAAAGCGCAAGCTGTTTTGTGGTATGCGGAGTTTAAATCAATCATTAGAGTTCAAAGGGAGTTCCGGCGTGTGTTTAAACCGTGATGCTCCAACTGCTAGAAGCATAAAGAAGTGGCGTGATACATTATTAGCTACAGGATCTGTGTTGAAGAAGCATGGTGGTGGTCGCAGAGCATCCGATGAAATGGTAGCAAATGTTCAAGCCGCATTTGAGCGAAGCCCCCGGAAGTCATTAAGAAGAGCTTCGCGGGAACTTCAAATACCAAAATCGACATTACAACGGATTGTCCACAAACGCCTCAAACTGCACGCATATAAAGTGCAGTTAGTGCAACGTCTGGAGCCGAATGACATGCCGAAACGAGTGGAATTCGCCAATACGATGCTGGACCGTCTCGGCGCTGATCCTGACTTCATGACCAAGATTTTCTTCTCGGACGAAGCCACTTTCCATTTGTCAGGCAAGGTAAACCGGCATAATGTGCGGATCTGGGGATCGGAGAATCCTCACGCTATTCAAGAGCATGTTCGTGATAGTCCGAAGATGAATGTTTGGTGCAGTTTGTCACATAATAAGGTCATTGGACCGTTTTTCTTCCGCCGAGAAAACTGTTCGTGGTACCACATATCTTGACATGCTGGAGCAGTTCTTCTTTCCACAAATTGAACAACTGCAGCCTAACATCGTTTTCCAGCAAGATGGTGCTCCTCCCCACTGGTCCAATGAAGTTCGTACGACTTTGGACAACATTTTCCCTGGCCGTTGGATTGGTAGGGGAGGACCAATCGCGTGGCCCCCGAGATCTCCCGATTTAAACACCACTGGATTTCTTTCTCTGGGGCTATGTCAAAGATAAAGTTTACACCACCCCAGTCAAAGACCTTCGTGATCTTCGTGAGCGCATCATAGAGGCTATTGAGAACATTCCAGAAGACATACTCCAACGTACTTGGCAAGAAATTGTTCATCGCTTTGAATATCGTCACAGTGACTGCTGGGGCTCATATAGAGATGTGGTGATCTGGATATCAAAACTTGGTGAGTTTTTCTGTAATATGAACGTTGTTTTAAGTTTCTATCTTCAACCGTTTGCCAGTAACAAGCAATTGAAATTAGGTCCATTCGAGCGGTCCATCCTGTATATTAATTGGTGTTTCCCGTATAATGTATCATATTTATATTATTATTATTATTATTATTATTATTATTATTATTATTATTATTATTATCGTATCATTATTGTTCTTACCCTATAAAATGTTGTTTGTACATGACATTTACATTGTTACATTTATTGTATCTTTAAGTGTTTATAATTAGTATAGTGTATATCTATATTTGTCGAATATTTATTTGTATTTGTACTGGTTGAGTGGAAGAGAGGGCCTTATGGCCTTAACTCTGCCAGAATAAATAAAGTATTATTATTATTATTAAAAAAAATGATTATTAATAATTTATCGTTAAAACCAAATTAAATTGTATTAATATATTTAGTAAATGATAAGCTAAACTCTGGAAACGCTTGTTCTTTATATATATAACGTCCACCGCTGTGGTCTCGAGGTAGCGTGCTGCCTTGTCGTGCAGCGGGCCAGGGTTCGATTCCCGGACAAGCTCCTGGGGGAGGTTTTTTCGGGGGGTTTCCTCATCTGTAAGACAAATGTCAGGAAGCTTAGGGCCCAAGGTCCCCGAAAATCATCCGGCCATCAACATCATCCTTATCATTATCATCATCATCCTTCACCGGTGTGGAAAGCAACGGGAAGCTACCACACCTGTAATTCCCCAGTAAAGCTGCAAAACATAGCATGAAAATAATATGATTGCAGTGAAAGACCTGCCCTCGGGCAGAATAACTATGGATGGATTCATACCTATAATAATTCTCTAAAAACGTTTAACTAAAAATATATACAACGACATTCATCCAGTTGATTTTATTTCTAGTAGAACTATTATTAATCAATATTTTAAGCTAAAACAAATATATAATTATGCATTGTTTGGCCGGCTTTGAAATTCGTGGGCAACGAAGGAAATCAAGTCTCATCTTATATGGTAGAAGAGGATTCATGAGCTAATGATTGTCGTGTCTGTAGTCCCGCTAGAAACTTCCAGATGTCTCTGTCATTAGCTTTCTGGAAGAATCAAACCCTCGAGTTTTCCATTCAAGAGAAGTCGAGACTGGTGTCCAGATTGTTCGTCGCTCGCATATAAAAAGGATGCAAAGTGCTGTCCTGAAGACAATCAGTCGCGAGTGAGTCGCAAGTGTCTGCCGTTATTCGAAAGGCAATGAGTGTTTTGTGATCTCGAGTTTTGTGAATGAAGACGTCACCGAGTGTGAAGAAAGAGATTAGGAAATAAATTGTGTTTATACAAAGCTGCTATAGTTGAAAATGATAAATGTTTATACAGCGAAATAATGTGTGGAAACAAAGAAAATTTGGATGTATTTGCGTGAAAACTGTTGTTAGTGAAATTAAATAAATTCGACTTGTTTCCTATGCTATCGCCGCCCGTGACAAAACTAGCGACAGATTATTGCATTAGTTTACTTATTTTGAACCGAAAGTGCCTTTCTGCGGTTCAGTATGGTATCTTTGTTCTCCTCCCTACTACAGAACATTTATGAAATATGCCAATGTCCTGTGTTCCTTGTGCCTACCCCTCCCCTTTTCATCCTTTCCGCCGCGCATCTCTACGGCGCATATCCCCTCTACTTGCGAACCTTTATATACATCGTACTCTTACCGAACATTATCATTCGATCAGCCTAGCAACCGGCGTTTGGTTATTTAAAGACGGATTCAAAGGTGGAATCCAGTTCCAGCTCACCATGCGACTGGAAGGTTAATATGGTGGTCTATATAGACAAGTTGATTGAGGCCGAGAAGAGGTCTGTTTTGAGTTAGTCCAGCAATGTACGGAAGAAGTGATTCCTAAAGCTTGGACACGTGTGTGAGTGTGGTATTATGTATGGTATGTTATTTATTCAGTTATTTTTACAGCTATGCTTGGTCGTTTGATCAAGAATCATCTTTTGTTATTAATGTATTGTTTTATTTAAAACCAACTTGTTTATATTAAAAGGTTATCTTTTTAAACAACGCCCCTCTGTTATTATTCTAGTATAAGTAGTTGTTCACTCTCCTATACAAAAATCACTCACTGTATGCTTTTAATAATCTGTATCTATATACGTTCATCAGGAAAAGAAAGATGAATTAATAGCTGCCTTTCATGGGCCCGAGGCAAGCTGCTTTCTTTCTGATAACTTCTTCGAATATCAGGACCACGTTAATAAATACAGCAAATTACAAAGCCCGATCCCGGACAAGTGTTACGCTGTGCGTGGTTTTGTAACTAAACCCCTAAATGGTAGCAGTCAGCGTGGTTTTGGTATTCGTAACCCCCACAAAAGGTAGCAGTAGCGTAGTGTGGTTAACTTACCTACAAATGGTAGGCAGACCGTGGTTTTGTTCTTTTAAACGCCACAATTTTTTCTTACAATTCTTTTAGTTTTTATTAGATATTTATTTTGGCAAATCGTCTTCTCATGTCCGGCGTAATGCCGTATCGAGAGATGATATAAAGCCACTATTGTTGAAGATCTGTGAAATACAATGATGCCAGCTGATAGGTCTGTCCCACCATCACAGGAACAGATGGAATGAAACGAAATGAAAAAAATTAGCATGGATAAGTTGTGGAAATCCTATCCTGGCTCCGATTTGTCCAACACGAACCCAATACAAAGTGACCAAGATAAGAACTCGGACCCGGAGTTGAAGGACGAATGACTACCAACTTCGGCGACGTAGCGAACTTTATTATTAGTAATCATTTCAATTACAATGTATGCTATTATAACTGCTACTCTTTTATTGTTAGTTTGGCCATACTTTCACTCAGGATCTACCGTTATAATTATTGTAACTGTTTTATTTTAATCCAATATATTATTATCTTGGATTTAACTCCACCCGGCTAAATAAACAAATTGATGTGTGGTCCGTTAACAAATATCACCTGAGAATTTTGACAGGTTCTATTATTACATATTAGAATTATTTTATAATGACTCTGCATGCGATGTGACGGCACAAGATAGCAACGCAGCCTAGTGCGCAGCTGCGGAAAGTTTTATCTTTAAGGGGGGTAGAATTTAAGTTGGAATATATCTAACTCGCAATTATCAATAATTGTAATTTTAGGCTGTAGCGCATACGAGAGTGAACAGAATACAGACACAATGGTTCTGTGTGTAGTGTACCTCATTTCCCAATCAACTAAGGTACTTTCCTTGATAATGATAAAGATATCCGTGATACGGGAACAACTGATTTTAAATTCACTCTAGGATGGATTCCAAATTTATCTATCGAAAAAAATCATCCTTAAATACAACACAACTAAGTTTTAAAAATTAATGGCACTACCAACTTTGATACATAGTTTGAGACAAGTCTCAAGATATTTTCTTCCAAGCTGTAGTAACTGTACCTCTAAAAACCGCCCCTAATATAGAGATCATTGAACGAAGGCGACATGCCGGCAAACCCTCATAAGTGCCAGTCACTCGTATTTGCGAGACTGCCAGCGTTTGTCTTTTAAATATATTTCTTCAGTTTCTGACAGTATTTGTTTGTGTGAGCACATACGTTTTTTTGATTTTCTGTTATAGGCCAACCTATAAAACAATGTTTTATTTTTCATGTTTGTTTAATTTTGTAATAAATTAAAATAAGTGAATAATACTGCTGGGGACGCGCCGTAGCATAGTGGTTAAAGCACTGCGCTACAAGCCGGAAGGTCGAGGGTTCGAGCCCCGTGGGGTCAGGATTTTTAAACTGACCCAAACCCTCTGACGGCACTATGGTCCTGGGGACGACTCAGCCTATAACGGAAATGAGTACCAGACACTTGTTCTGGGGTAAAGGCGGCCGTCACGCAGGGCTGACAACCCGGCTGGCATCAAGTGCCGATTGTCTAGAAAAAGTGGGAGCCTTAACCTCCTACTACCCCAAGGCCCTCCTGAGGCCTGTCATGGAATCTCTTTACTTTTTAAATAATACTGCAATAACAATTCATCCAAAATTTTAACTGAAATATAAATTTTTAAAAAATGTAATGTTTCTGTAGTGTTTAATAAAATAAAAATAAAAAATAAATACACTCAACTCGTGTCCAACTCAGGGTCGGGTCGAGGAATGAGATGAGATGAAGCCCCTATATTTAATGAGGTCTGTGAACGACAAGGGTGCCGGCCGACCAATCCTGACGCACCGTCACAGGGGGGATGAATGAAAAGAAACGAAATGGATGAGATGAATATGGAGAAATGGTGGAATGAAATTTGTGGGAGGGTAAAACGGGAGAAACCTCGAGAAAAACCTGCCCAAGCTCCGTTTCGTCCACCACGGTACCCACATGGAGTGACGGAGACTCGATCTCGGGACCTCAGCGATGAGAAGCGAGCGCCTGACCGCTTACGCCACGGAGCCGCTCCATTTAATAAAATTAAAATAAATAACGTCATAATAATAATAATAATAATAATATTAATAATTAATTTGACTTTTTAAATTAAATCAATAAATACAAAAAACAACTTGGGCACTGAGAAAGACGGCAACCCTTTGTGGAGTTTCTTCGGCACATGTTTAGGAGGATGTGAGTTGGGTTTAGTTAGGGGAAAATTAGCAGTTGGAAGAAAATATTTTAAGAATCACCTCAAACTACACCAGAGAAGCAGGATTATCAACAGCAGATAAAAGAAAAATTGGAGTCTCAAAATGAAGTACGTTTGTAAGAGGTTTCACCCTATTAATAAAAATAACACCGATAAAAAAAACAGAATAAATAACCTTACGTCAAATAAATTCATATGACTATGTACTGAGAATGGTCCCTTAGGCCTATAGAATACCAAATACCCTATTTAACTACAAATCAAGAGGACATAGAATTGCAGGCCGCCTGCTTTACAGATTGTAGATCTTAATAAATCTTTCGTAATGTGGAGAGATGTTGGCTAAAGGAAAGAAGTTCATATGTCATTTATCTGGAAAAGTCATATGACTCTGTACCCATCAACAAGCTTTGAGTGGCAATGGAGAAGTTGGAATACCTAAATACCTGATACATTTTATATAAAGAATGTATGATTGTAAAGCAAATATTAAGGTTGGAAATAGAGTATCCTCAGAATTTGATATAACAAAAGGATTAAGACAAGGATGAGGGATGTCACCAATATTGTTCAAAATATATTTAGAAGATGTATTAATTAAATGGAATAAGTCATGTAGGGGAATGGGAATCAACATTAATGACCGTTTACTGCACAATGTATTATTCGCTGATGGCCAGATTATAATAGGGCAAGATAAAGAAGACATAGAATATATTATTAGAAAGTTAGTAGATGCATTTGAGGTAGGTGGACTGAAGATAACTTATATTAAAACAGAATATATGGTAAGTAATTGGAGGAAATTCAGAAGACCTACAAATAAATAATATGATAACCAAACGTGTTGAAGAATTTAAATATCTTGGATCTATAATAGATAAATCTGGTACTTGTGAAAAATATATTATTAACAGAGTAAATTGTGTAAGGAAGGCGATTAGATCCCTAAATGGTCTTTTATGGAATAGAAATTTGACCAGAAAAAAAAGATTATGCACACAATAATAGGAAGTATGTTTACATATGGATCAGAAAGCTGGACAATAAATGAAAGGATGCAGAAAAGAATCTTGACGACAGAAATGGATGGATTACGGAGAAGTATGAGAATATCCAGGCTACAACATATTCGAAATACATATATCAGACAAGAAATGGATGCACAAGAAACTGTTATCAAAAGGATAACAAAGAGAACTTTACAGTGGTATGGACATGTACAACGGATGTCGGAAGACCAGTGGCCTAAACAGGTGTTGAATTGGATGGTACTAGGCAGAAGGAAGAGGGGGAGAAGTAGAAGAGCATGATATGAGGGAATATATGATGCCATGATGGAGGAGGGACAATGGGAAGATAGGAATCTCTGGAAAGCGGGAATCAAAGGCGAACTGCTGTAAAGTGGAAAGCCTGTATTAGGTAGGTAATGTAGAGACAGATCTGCTGGCCTAATTCCGTGAAGCTGTAGAAGAAGGAGAAAAAGAAAAAGAAGAAAAAAATTTGTCAATCTTTGACAACAACATCGAACTGGCGGATCTACGAACCGTCAGTGAGATTTGACTACAGATATAGAGTGCTACCTAATAGCTCCAGCGCCAAAAGCTAGAATTCAAAGGATGAATTTATGCTGAAGATACAAATTTTACTTTTTTACCGCATATATTGCGATGTTACAGACATCATGACCTGGATAAAAAATATAGAAGATAATAAAGAAAAAAATGTAGTTATATAATGAATTTAGGGATTATTGATATTGTTAGCGAGAAGGAAGTGAAGATTGTTGGAGAGGGGAATTCCTCTGATAGTAGCCACTGACACCTAAATCATTGCGATCGGTAGATTTCCCCTGTCGATGAATCTCGTTTCACAACTGCCCTCTGTCCACTCACCCTCCCATACTATCCCGCAATACAGTTACATCTCCACATCTAAGTTATAAGAAGAAAAATTCTAGACTTATTTATACGAAGGTAACATTTTAAGTTCTATTTCATTCTCATTTATATAAGTTTTTTAATTAGGGGTCATTTCATGTGTTTGCTTGTGTCCAATAGACCAGAGTTCTTGAATGATATGTGGTAGCGAATAAAATACGGCCCTAATCTAATATAGTGATTACGAAATATGATTAATGAATAAACAAGGAATGAACTGAACATAGTTTAAAAAAAAAGTAAATTAAATTAATATCGTTTGGTAACTAGTTCTCACAAAGGGGCGGTAGGGAAACCTAAGTAACAAGAAATCATAAATATGTAACCCCTTCAAATTAGACCTGAAATCCTTAAGCTGGGTCTAGCTTGAAAAATCACGTTTGGGAGAAAACGTCAAACTCCAAAATTTACAATCACGGAAAGCCCAAACTGGTAAACACGCTCCCTAGCCATGAGAATAAAATTATAAATGTAGGTTGGAGCTTAAATAAAATATTTACGCCCTTAGAAGACATGTGATTGAATATTCTAACCAATCAAAACCAGAGTTAGGGTATACGACCATATATGGAAATAAAGAGTCCTGACTTCGATACGAAACTCATGAGGACAAATTGACTTACTTATACTCAACAGTTCTTAGGGAGAAGACTTATATCAGAGATTTCATAGGTTCGGTACTCGAGAAGGGATCTAAGTCATGGGACTTAGAAATTCCTGTAAAATTAATCATTCTTAAGCTTAAAGTGACAGTCCTCGTGCAGTTAGGCATCGAAAGTCAACACCAATTCAACGGTGCATAATGTATCGAGTGTATTTTAAGAGCTCACTTCATTAATTAAATAAAGAAAGTTATTTTCATTATTCGTGATTGTCTGTTCACACGCAATTCTCCTTCTCAGCGCTCACCCTGAAACAACAGGAACCGACTAGCTACCGAGGCAGGGCAAACAAACAAATTACAATAAATAAAACAGCGAACTACAGTGACATTAACAGACGTTAAAATACCGTCCCAGTGTGTGATCCACAAAATGAAATACGATCAAGAATAAAATCTGGTAACGTTTTAACCGTTACCAACACGTAACACAAACTCTCAGAATTAACAATAGTCTATCAATAACATAAGAACACACACCTATATTTATAATTCAATAAGGGTTAAAGATTTATACAGTATTCTTTTATATAATTTTCCCTATTGAAAATAGCTTTAGAAATTCACCGCTGGTTGTCAGTTGTAACGTCTTTGTCTCAGATACAGCGGGCCTGGGTTCGATTCTCGGTCGACAGAAGTTTCCGGGGTGAGGTTTCTTCGGTATTTTTCCTCACATATAAGACAAATGTTAGATGAATTTAAAATTCAAGTGCTCGCCGAATTCCATCTGGAGGTAATAATCATAGATACCATATTTGCGTTGCAATGTATGGAGTTTTCTTTCATAAGTGTTCATGCTGCTTCGGAAGTGGCCACGGTATTGAGTTAATCAGTGATCCGGGGAGACTATCCATGCCCTGTATGGTCAAAAAGTGTGTACGTGATCCATAATTGAAAAATCTCTACCGAGAGGTCATGTACCTATAAGACACAGATGTGGCACGTGAAAATACCTACGAAGAGGAGCTTAATCAAGAAAATCGTTGATTTAATTTCATATTTATAACTTAATTCTAAATTATGATGATGATTAAAATCGGATTCCAATGTTATCATACAGACAATAATCTGCGCAACAAGAAGAATATTGATATTATTTTATTATTATATAAACATGCTCTGCAAAATTAGTTATTATAGGCCCATACAGAAGAAATATAAATGGAACCATTTGAATAAAGGATAAGCATTCTTATACTTAATCAAAAAAGAAAAATTATATTTATAGCCTTAAAATATTTTTATTTTTAATTTCAGTAGCGGTTTTTTATAACATATTTTGTGGGTTTCACTTAAGATTTTATTTAAGTATTTTACTTGATCATTCCAACACTTTTAGTAATTAGCCTATGTGCAGGCTTTTGCACAAAAAATAAAAATTTTGGTAATTTTTTAGTATCTGTCACTAAACTAATCCTGTATTCTTACTTCATTTTAGTAAACGATATATAAGGCAATACCTTTGTTATGGAGTCTCAAGCTTTTTACTTGAATTATGCCAATAATCTTAATAATTTTGTACAGGCTTCGGAATTAAATAATAAAAAAATGGTGTAACTTCATAGTATTTGCTGCTGAATTAATCCTGCATTCCAGTTCATTTGTTAATTTTAGTGAACGATATACTGTATATCGCAACACGTTTATTATGGAGTGTCGATATTTTCAAGAAGGATGCATGTTCATGTACTTTTTTATTATTTTAATTTTATATTTTCAAATATCGTTGCTTCATAAACATTTTATATCAAGTTATATTTTGATGTGGTACTAATAAGTAGTAGTAGTAGTAGGACTTTATTAGACAAAATTAAGATATTTACAATATTATTTACAAATATGGGTCGCACGGGCAGTAAGCCGTACGTGCTTTTGACAGTCCGTTACAATAAAGAAATAATTGCTACTAGTGTGAAGAAAAATAAACAACAAAACAAAAAAAAGCAATAAGATTACAATTACATAAAGAAAACGCAATAATATTACAATTAAATAATAACACAATAGCATTATACACTAAAAAAAGCAACAACATTACAATTACATAAAAAAACAGAGTAATATTACAATTAAATAACACAATAGCACTATACACTAAAAAAAACCGTAACATTGCAATTACTTAAGAAAACACAGTAATATTACAATTAAATAATAACACAATAGCATTATACATTAATTAATTTATATATAATTATTAAGAATTAATGTTATTGCATTTTGATAACATGTATTTATTCATGAATGAGTGTTCTTCTTATTTTCCGCGTTTTGTCCAGAAATTTACCCAAGTTTATCCAATTTTCTGGATTTACCAATAACTCGTAGCATGCCAATCTTTCCCGATTTGAATTTAGAAATCTTTCCGGTAATAACTGACATCTCCAATATTCTAAATCATTACATTGTCCTAATATATGTATCTCATCTTCAAATTTCCCGCGCATTGGACATATTCGCATATCGTGCTCGACGCTAATTTTTAGCAATTAGTAAACATAAAAGTTAATTATAGGTTTACTTATATAATATTTTCGAGCCTGTAAAACACAAACACACAAGCAACCTATTTCTCAGATACAGCTATTTTTCATCACAAATAGAAACAATTGCTCTGTATACCACTTTTATAGTGATGTGTTATCCATCTTCCACCCCCAAAGTGTCAGCTCCATACGTCTTTGAATCTATCCTCTACTCCCTGGACGAAAGGGAAGAGAAGGTGTATGAAGGGGACTGAAAGATGCTACTGGTGGACATCAGTCAAGTGTAATACCTTGAATGGAGGGGGCTACCAATTCTATAGAAACCATAATCATTTCCCGCCACGACCTTTCAGCGCATCCAGGGTCAAAAGATATCTGCGATTGTCATAGGTTGAAAGTAGTTTTCAAACAAACTAACATTTATTAGTTTATCACTGTTATTGGAGGATGCGGAACATTAATTAGACATAAAATTTTCGAATAAGAAATAATTGAATAACGATTTGTGAAATCTATATTTTTATCATTACTACGCCGTAGCGTAGTGGTTAAGGCACTGAGCTACAAGCCGGAGGGTCGAGGGTTCAAGTCCCGTTGGGGCCAGGATTTTTAAACTGACCCAAACCCTCTGGCGGCACTATGGCCCTGGGGTCGACTCAGCCTCTAACTGAAATGAGTACCAGACGCTTGTTCTGGGGGTAAAGGCGGCCGTCACGCAGGGCTGACAACCCGGCTGACATAAAGTGGCGATTGTCTAGAAAAAGTGGGAGCCCTAACCTCCTACTACCCCAAGGGCCTCCGGGTCTGTTGTGGGATCACTTTTTACTATTATTATTATTATTATTATATTATTATTATTATTATTATTATTATTATTATTATTATTATTATTATTATTATTATTATTATTATTCGTATTCACATTAGTTTTAATCTAGTTAGGCCTATATTATACGGTTGTGAAACATTTTAAGAGAGAAAAATTACAACTAATTGTGAATATAGGGATTATACAGATTTTTGGAACAAAGACGAACAGATAGGTGAATGGAAAAAACTACATAATAGTGAGATACATGATGTTTATGGGTAACAAAATTCAGTAAAAAACAGATTAAGTCTCGTAGACTGCGATGGTCAGGATATCAGAACGAATGGGGAAAGAAAGAGAAACGAAAATTCTTGTAGGAAAGGCAGCGCCCAGTAGGAAGACCAAGAATGAGGTGGGAGAACAACATTAACCATTATTTGAGGGAAGATGAATTATACGGGGAATGATTCAAAATTTTATTTCAGAATTGGCATGGTGTATATATTTTCGCGCGACCATGACTTTCCGGGTTCGTTAGTGCCACTTATTTATTATTATAATAATTATTATCATTTTATTATTATTATTATTATTATTTAACTCCATTTATTCAACAAATCAAGGTTTAAAACACAACTAGGGATAGGTATGAGCATTAAATCAAGTGCACCTAGTGACATATAATTCAGAAAATTCGATCTACATCTTCGTATTGTATCACTAATTTGTACAATAAATACCATAAAAGTATTTTTATGTCAGTCTTAGTTTAATATTTCACATCATGCTCCATTTCGTTTCTGAGGTTCTCCATTCATACCCTGCAAGAATCGAAAGAATATTTAACTAACTCATTCACGTGACAGGCCTAGAACGTCCTTGGCCCATCGGATGCTTGTTGTCCTCATATCCAAATGCGTTAATCACAGAGGTGGTCGATTATCTAGCCAGTATAGGGGCGACATGTGTTCAGCATGTCATGTCCCCAGCCGTTGCATCTTGTTTTACAAATTTGGAGTCGCTAATTATTGTAAATACTAAAATTTCTCATGATGATGGGCGGGCACTGGTATCATACTGGCCGAAATTCCAAGAGAAAAGTTTTACCCACCTCTCGAGTAGGCCTCTGTATTCCTTCGGAAGGGAAATAAAGTCGTTGGGTACCATGTCGTAGATTTACGGGACCTAAAAGAAACGCATGTCTTAAATAAGAAGTCTCTGAACAAAGTTTTTCGGCTCTTTCACGCCCAGATTTGAATTTCAACGGAAATGTCTGCTGGTTCTTCTTTAACATTAGTTATAAAGAACATTTCATAGATTTTATTTATGCAAGAGTAAATCAAGGTTTGCAAAACATATAATTCAGACAGGACACCGCATGCTTGACGTTGATAGTACACGGACTATTATACACACAGAAAATAATCCGAATAAAATCAACGTACTGGAGGAATTTGAAATATTTAAGCAGACGAACAATGAACTGTTATTAAACGAGAACACATCCAGTACTTCAACCACTCTTTAAAGTTATAACGGACCATCCAGTCTTACATTCGAAGCCAATGGATGCAGACGCACTTTTTGCTGATGATGCGACTAATCCAGAAAGGCCTACAGTAACTTCATATTTTAATGGTTGAGGACACGGACCTAATATGTATATAATTTTATACTATAATATTAAATCCAATAATTAAGGTAAGAACCTAATAATTCCGCTTCAAGTCTAGAAACATTGAGGTCTCGGACTGGATCGTTTAGTTCACATTAGCAAATTAAATTGAGGTATATTTGATTCTGACTCTGGAAAAGTTCAATCGGTATTTAAATATGATCCAAGTTCGACGCGTTTCGAAGGACTCTTAGTTCTATTACAATTACTGTTCATTCTTAAGAAGGCTTTGGAAATGGTATTAAAGCCTGGCACATTTTTTTTTATTGCCGGGGAAACAGAGATAAAACACATAACGTCTTGATTTATAATAATATCCCGATATGTTAGTTAAACAGAAATAACGAACTTTGTGTTGTGTCCATAATAGAGTGTTTCCGAAGAGCATTTAGCTCACCACATAAAGTTCGCGAACACTTACTGCAAATTTTACTCGTTACCAAGCTCTTGCCTTCGTGGTACTTTGCTTCCGCAGTACAACTCATATGCTTTTTTGTTCACTATAGGAGTGATAGTATTTCTCTGTGGCTTCGGAAAACATAAATCACATTTCACACATTTGCTTGACATGGCGAACATAATAATTTAGTTACATATAAAAAAATACTGTATTATTAATGCTGTAATCGTTTTGTAAAATACATCTTACATTCCACTGTACAATACACAATTAGAATCAACATTTCAGGAACAAACACAAACATAAAATACGGTTACTCACTAAACTCAAATCATAGATAGATAGATGGAAAGCTCTGCGGCCATCACTTAAGTGTTGGCGGTGAGCGATCCATTTTGGTCCTCCTTAATAGGTAGAACCCCGGGTTCCTGTAAAATACATTAGCCCCGGTTTAAATTTTGAATTTAATTGGTCCGATGTTTCAGGTGCTTGTTGTCATTTCGCCAGAGCGGAGAATTCTTCCCTCTAACTACCCATGGACGATCCGTAGCACAGGCATTGCGAGCTGTTGGGTGTGCGGCCGCCCATGCCACCACGTGCACAGTAGCGTCGTCTGTAGTTAGTTGATACTCACTAAACGATCATCATCAAACTTCACGGATTAGGTATTCGCCTGTTTCCGATTTCACATCTGTTCAACCTAGCGCTTTCTTGGTCTTCCTACCGATCTTCATCCTTCAGGATTATACATCAGTGCCATCTTTGGTATCCTATCCTTAGTCATTCTTTGCAGATGTTCTATCCTAAATAATTTTATAAATGATTAGAATGGAATTTACCGTATTACTAAGACGTTAATTTACAAAGGAATAATTAATTTTAACAGAGAAACAGGATATTAATTTACTGCCAGATGTTCCCTTCAACAAATATTAATTTCCATTCATAAACACATAAGATAAAAAAAATAATCTATCCTTTTGTTACGAAGCAAATGTTAAACCGGATGAGGTGACCAGAAAACATTAAATCACAGCAAGTGGGTTTTGCAAAAGATTTAGGTGATATAGCGAAACCGATGTCTTATTATGTTAACAGTACTTCTGTGTATACAAAGATAATTTATTTTATTTAAAGGATTATTTCATTGTTTATCAGTGTTATCTGAACAGTTAAATCACTCGATAAATAAAAATACAAACTGAAATGGCTTTGATTTTAATTAAATTTAATTAATTAATTAATTAATTTCTAACATGGTGGTTACAAACATTGAAAACCCCGGCCTTTAATATCTTAAATTAGGTCACAACGTCTAAAATTATAAAACCGTGGCCATGACTCAAACATTAGTTTTGCAAGTAGTCTGAATATGCTGCACGATGTTAAATGATTAAAAACCTATTTAAAATAAAAATTGTAATAAAAGTCCCTTCTGCAGTTTCATGGTTACGTGTGATTATTTAGGTTCAATATCTGTATTTTAAGAGTGGAGTGCCTCACGTATAACACGTATAAAGCGGAAAATTATTATTACACTGGGGAACAGTGATTTTGGTGCCTTAATGTTTTCACCTATTTATGGGTATATTTGGGTCACTGATTCCAAAGATGATTTCAGTTTCGTCCTATCAGCTCTAGTTTTTGAGATAGAGTTTATTCAAATTATATACCAGTTCAAAAATACTGGTCCACATATACAACTATATTACTCGCATACAATTAAATACAAAAGAACAAATACTTTCTTTTTCATGAAACAACTGTATCTATATAACTACCATAATTTATTTACACATTAGTCTCGTTAGAATCATTAATTTTCCTCCATCAGGTCGCAGAATCCCCGTTTCTGTGATTTCCTCCGATGCAATGATCTTGGACATTCTCGGTGGATGCTCCAACAGTAGTCCGCCATCATATGTATATCCCACCGTCCACGATACCTTTCTTCCATTGTACTTAATTCCTGGTGAAAACGCTCACCCTGTTCCTCACTTACATCTCCAAGATTGTCGGAAATCGATCCAAATGACTGTGTAGGTAGTGTAATTTGATGCTCATGTTACAACCTAGTGCACAAAAGCAGTGAGCATATTCTCCACTAGTTCATCACTATTAGGAGACTTATAGTTTCCAAGGAAATTCTTCACTACCATACAGAACGAAGACCATGCGGCTGCTTCAGTATCATTCATTGAGTCTTGAAATTGATGGTCATTAATAAGTTGGCGGATTTGTGGTCCATCCAATATACCTGCTTTATTTTTTCCTTACTCAGTGCAGGAAATTTTGTACATATGTAGCCAAAACATGTTCCATCTCTATTCAACGCCTTGATGAACTGTTTCATTAAACCAAGTTTAATATGCAGTGGTGGCAAGATGATGTTGTTTCTGTCAACCAAAGGTTCTGCAACGATGTTTTTTTCTCCAACGGTCATGCTTTCTCTAAGAGGCCAATGCCTTCTCACCCAATGTTGATCTTTGGCTCTAGAGTCCCATAAACATATAAAGCATGGGTATTTGGTGTACCCACCTTGTTGTCCTAGAAGAAAATTCACCATCTTGAGATCGACACACATTACCCATTGGTGATCACGGTAAGAGATCTTCTCTAGCACTGTAGCTATTGTATGTTGATTTTCACGCATAGAAACTGAGTGACCAATTGGGATTGACCTGTATATGTTCCCATTATGCAAAAGAACACATTTTAGGCTGCGTTTGGAGCTATCTATAAATAACCGCCATTCACTTGGTGTGTATTTTCTTACACCCAGCTTCATTAACAGTCCTTCAACATTCATACAAAAAACAAATTGATTTTCTACTGTGAAGAATGGCAGGAAGTCTGTTTCTCTTTTGCGATAGACTGTGACCTTTGTTCCCGGTAACAGACATTGTTTCTCTGCCAGCCTGGAAGCTAACAACTCAGATGACTTCTTTGGAAGACTTAGATCCCTTATGAGGTCGTTCAGTTCCGCTTGACTAAAACCGGATGAAACTGATGAAGGTCCTGGGAAATCGCTGTCATTTCCCTCAGAATAGCTTTCAGTTGAATCATCCTCTTCTTCTGGTGACTCTGGAGACTGGTAAAAATTGGAACAGGTATCTCCTCTGAATGTGGAACAGGGCGTCTTGCGGAGCGTAGATTGGGATATACCCATCTATTCCGGTTTTTGCTATTGATGCCCTTTACATTGACTGAACAAAAATAGCAGTCATCACTATGGTTAATTTGTTCTCGCCAGATCATTGGTTCCCCAAATTTCAAGCATTTCCGTTTCCCATTTGTCCATTGTCGTAGATGCTCTGTGCACGTTTTACATACAATGTGAGGTGCCCAAGGCTTATCTTGATCTCCCAGTTGTACTTTGAAATAGGCCAAATAAGCTCTTCTTACAAAGTCAGTTATAGGTTTTCTTTGTTGAGTGAATGTGTACTCCCCACAGATGAAACAAAACACATCAGGATTATTCACACATTTTCTTCGTGTTGAAGCCATGTCAGTCTAGAAAAAGGATAAACAATTGTCAAATTAGTAAAATTACATATGCAAACGGCAACAACAACATGAATATAACTTGGATTAAATCAATTAGTATTATGCAAACAATCGATTTACAATGGTGGTACATAAGAGCAGTATCATCAATATCTTGCAAACTAGAGCTGCTGCAACAAAATGGATGACATTTTTGGAATCAGCTGTGCCGAAATACCCAGAATCAGGTGAAAAATTTCAGGCACCAAGAAAAAAATATTTTTTTGTTCCCCAGTGTTATTATTATTAATTATTAATTATAAACATAATTTTTCTGTGTATTAATATGATGGAAACCACGAAGATAAAACCAATTCTACGTACATTATAGTCAGGTGCAAATTTTCTAAATGCATTACTTCTTACTGTTAATTTGTAATATTAATGGAAGTTCATACAATATGACAAATATTAACAGTAATGCTTTATTTAATGGAGCTCTTAAACATCTTGAGTAGTCACTTGGAAAGAGAGAAAGATAGATAGATAGATAGAGAAGAGAGAGAGAGAGAGAGAGAGAGAGAAGAGAGAGAGAGAGGAATCTTTTATATGTCAGGATTGAGATTTTTTACGTACCGTAAATCTATAATGCTGAACCCGTGCTCTACTTCGTTCTGGAAGGAATTCATACTCGGGATTTTTATGCCCTGAATACATATTGATTACGACCTATCTTCCATTCCATAGTAATTATGCCCGAGGCAGGTCTTTCACTGCAATAGTAGCATTTTCATGCTATGCTTTGCAGCTTTACTAGGGAATTATAGGTGTGGTAGCTTCCCGCTGCTTTCCACACCGGTGAAGGATGATGATAATGATAAGGAGGATGATGGCCGGATGAATTTGGGTACCGTTGAGCCCAAAGCTTTTGTCTTACAGGTGAGGAAAACCCCCGAAAAAAACCTCACCTGTGCCGACCAGGAATCGAACCCGGGCCCGCTGCGTGACAAGGCAGCACGCTACCTCGAGTCCACAGCGGTGGACTACGACCTATTTGAACCCACGAAATTCAGAATTATGGTAACTGCTAGTATACTGGCATTGACATAAAATAATGATAATATTAATTGCAGTGATGATCTTGAAGAAGATTTTCGGGCTGTAAGCTGTGGTCGTGACGTCAATACAGTAATTGTAGTATTTGTGTTACATTTAAACCAAAGCGAAGTGACTTAGATTTAACATGTGTGCAGTTGAGAATTAGAAGTTCTCATTTTTTTAAGTTTCTATTCACACCTACCTTTTTTTAAAGAACTGGGTATTTTCTTTGTGTCTCGTTCGGACGTGACCTAGGCTTAGAACATTTAATGTAACGAATTAACTGGATGAGATAAAAAAAAGTTTTTTTTTTAGGAAGGGAGGTTAAAAAGTCCTGGAATTTGAAGTTTTTCAATTCATGGGGCCAGATGTTTATGTGTTTCTTGTAAACCTTCTCCACATTAAACATAAAATATGCCGAATCACATCTGCAGAATTCATGCAACCGTAACCACTTAAGTTCACACTCCTGCCAACTTGAAGGAATGGATTTTTTTATTTCCAAATATTCGCCTTTAAAAATAATTTATCTTTTCATTTCTCCTGATATTATCACATACAACATTAATTTAATTTGTAATATTTATCCAATACATTTATATCACCAAAGGCATAAAGCATTTTATATTTTAATTTAGTTAAAGAATATTCTGTTAGCTTAGAAATAAAATAATGTGGCTGTCTTTACCTCACGAAAACAAATTGGACACTTTGGTATGCGTAATTAAATTAGAGTAAAAGTAAAGTAAAGTATTCACACTACAGGCCTCAGGAGGCCCTTGGGGTAGTGGGAGGTTAAGGCTCCCACTTTTTCTGGACAATCAGCACTTGATGTCAGCCGGGTTGTCAGCCCTGCGTGACGGCCGCCTTTACCCCCAGAACAAGCGTCTGGTACTCATTTCCGTTAGAGGCTGAGTCGATCCCAGGGCCATAGTGCCTCCAGAAGGTTTGGGTCAGTTTGAAAATCCTGACCCACCGGGGCTTGAACCCTCTACCTTCCGGCTTGTAGCGCTGTACCTTAACCACTATGCTACGGCGTTCCCCAATTAAATTAGAGTACATGATGAAAATATAAAGAAGATTTTAGACTTCCAGTGGCCACATATAACAATCAATCTTTACCCTTTATTATCCAGAACTACACCCGATGGAATCCTTGCTCAAACAATTGACTTGTGTCTTGTTTCGCATTACAATCCTCTTGCCCGCAATGCGCAGAATTATCAGTTTATTTATTATCATAGAATGTTTCTAAACATTGCAGACTGGCCCAATAATAAATTGCATATAACAAATATGTATTTTAGGTTCACCGCTGTGATCTAGTGTCAATGTCTTAGCGTCAGGCTCTGCGTTTGATATCAAGTCAGGTAAAGTTTCTTGATTAGATTTTTTCGGTTCTATATCTTGCTAATAATATAATTATCAGGAAAAATATGAGGGCCTAAATTATCATAAGTAATGCCACGAGTTATTTTCAAATTATCGTGAGTCGTGAATTTATTTAGATAATTTGGAAATCAAGAGTGGCATTTGTTGGGACTTTTTAACGAATAAAATTAAGCTGTTTACTCACAAATCATTATTTAAATATAGTTATTTTAAAATATTTATATATTTAATGTAAACGGCGATGTTTGAAAACAAATGAGAAACGATTGGTACGCTTCATTTGCTTTTGTTCGTCACTGAACCCAGATCATATTATTTATTGCCAAAGGAACGCAATATTGTAAGAATGCACTCTACTGGAGAAAAAAATGTAACACATCAAACTGTATATTAGTTCATTTCTGATGTCCTATGATGTAAATATGACAATTATATTTTTGTGGAAAAAATACATTTAAGAAAGTGCAAACAGTGGTTTCTTTTTTTGGTGGTATAATCAATTGCTACAAATGTTTTTATATTAACTCCCCCATGCGGTGTGTGTTGACATTCATGTACTATATATATATATATATATATATATATATATAATCTGCTAGCCGCATTTCTTACGGAGTCAGTCACTGCAAATAATGTTATGGCCTATTCAGAATGTTAAAAAGGTGGTAAATTCTAGGCGAAACACGACTGTGATTGGTTGTAAATAAAACATCATTGTAACGTGAATGGTCATTGACTTCCATTTGGGACATGAGTTAAATAGTCTCCGAAAACGATCTGGCTATCATAATTTTCCATATCATATTCGCTTTGTTTAGTATTATTCTGTATGAAAGAATGGAGTGTGTTGTTTGAAATCACTTTTCAATATCCAAGAACTGGCTCAGTTTTTGGCCGTGAATTGTAGAGTTTGATCAGGACGAAACCAATAAGTTACTGTATTAATATCCAGGATATCCTTGGTGACGATAATTGTTACATATATTGTCATTTAAATCCTAATCACCAAACAAACATCTAAATTCATGGACGCGTTTCAATCATTATCAAGGCTGAATAAAAGCAAGCTAAACATGTACACCCTTCGGCAAAAAATGAGTCATCTCTTGAATGCACATTTTTTCTAAGTCATACTCGGCACAGCGCTGGGTTCAAACTAGGAAACTAGTCATAATTGTGCAGTCCCTGAGCTATTGCGTTATGTGGCATGAACTGAAGACTCTCCTACGTGTCCTGATAGGTCAGCGGTAAAGCATGCGGTCGCTGTTTCTATTAATGAAGATCGCAGGTTCGCGTCTTCAATTACGCAGTTTTTGTTTGTGATATTTGTACTAAAATGTTTTATGAATTAAATACATTTTATTTTTACATTTGAATTAATCTATACTTTTTTAAGTTCATAATTGTTTTTTATACTGTTGAGGTTATAACAATGTTAATTATATTTTTTACACGTTTTATATTAGCTTGTTCTGTATCTGTCTATGTAACGGACCTGTATCTATGTAACGGAATCTTTCAACACGATTTTCACCCACTTAAAAACATTGGATCGACTTGAAACTTTGTATTGTATACTTGTAAAGGACCCATGACAATACAATCATTTCGTAATGTTTTCTAAAATCCTGGCCAGAATCATCAGAAAATTTAAACATATAAAAACCGGTGTAATAGGTTGCGGACTTATCGACTTTTTTAGTCAATCGTTGTAAGAGGTCAGTTGGTAGAGCGGTGGACTGTAGTGGTATATAATTTCAGTAATCCGTAGGTCACTGGTTCAAATCCGAGCCAGAGAATTTTTTTAGAAGAGTATTAACCAATTAAATTTTCATGGGATTCCGGTTTATGACAATCAATTAAACTAAAAATGAAAAAAAAATAGTTTAAAAAAAAATGAAACAACACACTTTATTAGAAAACCAAACTAAAAAATAAAAAAAATAAGTAATAGTTTAAAAAAAACTAAAACAACACGCTTTATTAGAAAACCGAGCTAAAAAATGAAAAATAATTTTAATTTCCAACACGCTTGGGATAAAATTAAAGTGATCAACAAAAATCATCTCAAACACTAAAACTAGAGTTATCTGAAAAAAAAAAAAAAAAATTACCATCAAAAGCATGGAATGCTTTTTATGGTTTTTACGTTTTCTTCTTAGAAACTTTACATTTACCAATATCTGCTTATTATCAAATATATTAATTGATATAGAGCACCCTACGCTTTTGATGGTAAAATTATTATTTTTTGTAGATAACTCTGAATAAATAACAAAGTAAATCAATAATATATTTTCAACTAAAAGTATGGCTGTAATTATTCATCCGAAATGATTAATTGATGAATAGGTTAAGATTTTATGAACTGAAATTTGGTTATATCCCCCCACAGCTCCTACAAGGACCGAGGCATCCATAGATGTGTTGGAGATGATTTTTTTGTTGACCACTTTAATTTTATCCCAAGTGTGTTGTAAATTAAAATTATTTTTCATTTTTTAGTTCGGTTTTCTAATAAAGCATGTTGTTTTAGTTTTTTTAAACTATTATTTATTTTTACCTTGTATACTACCGTCTTCCTCAACGATTTAATATTTTCGTTGATTTCACTCTAGGCCTTTCGATGCATGCTTCATCTTCTGGAGTTGTTGTAGTAGTATTCAATTAACTGTATGTCTAATAGAGAGTTTTGCTCATTAGGCACATTTTCGTTGAGAATATTTGTATTCTTGGCCTTGAGGATAATTTTGATTTCTTCTAAAATGTTAATTTTGTGCCTGTTGTTTTCTCTGTGTATAATTGACATTGTATTATCGATATTGTTGAAACACATGTTTAACGAAATTTGATTTGATTGTTAAAGGAGAAGGCAAATCAAATTTCGCTGTTCAGCAGATTTGAATCCAATCTAAAATGTGTGGGCTAAGATGAAAATAGAGATGAACTCTAATTGGCCTGCAGATGCACGAAAGACAAAAGATGACTTATGGGCACAAATTCAAGACACCTGGGATGCTCTAGCCGGTCATCCACGTGCCTGTAGAAATTTGATTGCATCAATGCCCCGCAGATTGAGGGCAGTAATAGATGCTGAGGATTCATGCACCCGATATTGATTTTGTTTGATAAGTTTTCATTTTAGAAGATATTATTTACTTTCCTCATTTACTTATTGGAAGAAGGTTTTAATTTATGTTTTTGTGTGTGCATTAAAGTCATAAAACTCAAATATAAAATTAAATATGAAAGTACATTACAGGCAAAATGCTATTCTAACATTCCGTTAAAAATAAGGTAGAACGGGAATCGAACCCGTGAGTTACGAACGCAGACGATGTCTATTAACCTCTCGACCACGGAAACAACACTAATCAAACTCTTTCTCTAATGTTGCTTGAGTGTGCACTGCATTAACTAGCAAACAACCCAGTACAATTATTGAAAACGTGTTGATGTGAATACAGCTTTTGCGAGCGCTCACGAAGTTCCCCGATCGATTGATAGTATTAGCGGTTGACAATTTTTTTTTTGTCTAAGGGTGTACCTTTACGAACAAAACAAATACAATGCTTACTTTTATACAATATTGATAATAATACCTTTACTACTTTTAAGTTTCTATTTGGTGGTTTGGATTTCAATGATAATACTTATGTAACAATAAGTCACTTGTTTAATATCAGGTCCATGGAGGGTCAAGTTATGTTGAGATTCAGATAATTGGGTACGAATCAACGCTCTGGCAATGAAAAATCCACAATAGATTAAATACAAATAAAATGGCGCTGTTAATTTTTCAAGGAATTAGTGACAAATAAAACTTAAAATGTGGTGAGTGAGCTACATATTTTTATTTTTGAGTGGCATACTTTGTTCATTGTATATATGAATTCAAACGATTAATTTGAAAACTCGCGTTATTATTAAATTTTCAAGATGTCTAACACATTTTTCACATAGAAGGATCCACCGATCCTAGAACTGTCACAAATTAATAATACAATTCTTAACGAAATAACATATTCACCATCATTAATTAATTAAGCACATGGGCACATATCACCCTACCTCAGAATCCACACGAATTCCCATACAATGTGATCCATATGATAAAAAAAACATGCCCCTTGGCAAACAATATAGGCTACTAATCGAACAAGAATGTAAATGACGTAAGAATGAACAAAGAGGCAACGCCTCAACAATCACATTGAACTGACAAAATGAGTACAATATAAAATCGCGCGCATTAGAAGGAATACAAAAATAAATACAAACAATAAAAGTAGACCGTTATTAATACAACTCTGTGTTTTGTCTTAAATGTTCGAGTTGACTCGAATTTAACCCGGAAGTGAAGTAAGTGGAAGCCTCACATCCTTGTTTGGTTAATAAGTGTGCATGTGAACGAGAGTTTTAAAATCCTTTTCCGATATATGGAGTCCTGTAAGACCCCGGTGGCGTAGTAGGGCATGTAAAAATACATACAGTGAATGCTCCGTATTCGCGGGCAATATGTTCCGCAAATATGCCGCGAATACAGAAACCAGGAATATGGAATGGTAATTTGAGTAGGTATATAGGGGATACGTTCCAGGGTTTCCGAAATGAAAATAAACATTATCAAAAAATCAATTAATGAGAGATTTTGAACAATTTATATTAATTATTAGTGTCAGACTTAGGCAAGGGCTTAAAGAACTTAGTATTTTTTTCCTGTTTTGCCGCTCTTATAAGGTATTTCGATTTATATTGATATTCAGCTGTGAATTAAGTGAAATAATTCCTTATTTTCTTTTCGGATTTCATGATTAATTGTAAAGTTGATTCATTAACAATGAAAGAGCGTGATATAGAAGCAAACGATTCGCCAACACGTAAACGGTCAAACAATTATATTTTTAATTTAGCGGCAACGCTACTTTTTTCGTTTCGTAACTAATTTCTTTCCTTTTACTCGACATTATATAAGCAACCCGCTGTAGTCTCGAGGTAGCGTGCTGCCTTGTCACGCAGCGGGCCCGGGTTCGATCCCCGGTCGGGGCAGTTTTTCTGGGTGAGGTTTTTATCGGGGTTTTTCCTCACCTGTAAGACAAATGTCAGGAAAACTTTAAGGCCCAAACGGTCCCCGAAATCATATGGCCATCATCATCATCATCCTTATCATTACCCATTATCATCACCATCATCCTTCACAGGTGTGGAAAGCAACGGGAAGCTACCACACCTACACAATTCCCTAGTAAAGCTGCAAGCATAGCATGAAAATGCTATGATTGCAGTGAAGGACCTGCCTTCGGGCAGAATTACTATGGATGGATATAAGCAACAAATCAGAGGACCAGTGTATTATCCATTCAAAAATGTTACAACGAATAACAATTGAAAGAATAAAACACTGATCGTGGAGAGGGCGGCATTTATCAACGGACATAGCGGAATGTGAAATGCGGCGGCGGTGGCTTTTAACAACGAACTTTTAGGCTTATTGACAATAAGGTTTTACTTTGATATTAATGTGTAAATTTGGTTTGAATCGCTCCTTGTAAAAGCTGCCTTGACACGTGACTGCACTAAAAAAAGTTGCCGATGCGTTAAGTAAGGATACTAATCCTTCTAATATACTGACTGGATCCGCGAATAAATAAATATACAGGAACGGTGTCGCAATATTTTAACCCGCGAATGTGGGAACCGCGAATAATGAGCTTTTACTGTACAAAAGGAAGGGTTAGAAGGAAAAGAAAGAAAGAAAATATAAGTTTTGAAGTTAGTTAAAGATCGCTTTAATTACAGTATCAGTGTTGTCTTAACGTGTGCGTGTTTCCTTTTTAAGTAAAATATATTTGAAGTATGTTTTAAAAGTATTTTGTTGAGCAGTAAATGTTAACATGAATAAATAGTTAAATACATTAATTAATATAATATAATATAATATAATATCCATCCATAGTAAATCTGCCCGAGGGCAGGTCTTTCACTGCAACCATAGCATTTTCATGCTATGCTTTGGCAGCTTTACTAGGGAATTGTTAGGTGTGGTAGCTTCCCGTTGCTTTCCACTATAATATAAATATAATATAATATATAGTAATATAATATAATAATATATATAATGATAATATAATATAATATAATTAATATAATATAATATAATATAAATATAATATAATATAATATAATGTATAAGTAAATGTAAGTAATTGTTATGTAATGTAATGTAATGTAATATAAGATAATATAATATAATATAATATAAAATATAATATAATATAAATATAATATAATATAATATAAGTATAATATGTTTTTTCTATGTCTCTTTCTTATTTCCCTCTTAAACATAGCTCTACAGCGTTGAAAAACCCAAAACAAATGTTAAGATATCAACCTGCAGGAAGAAGAAGACCAGAACGTCCACTCAAAAGACTTCTGGATGGTTGTTTCTCTTGAGGCCGCCGAAACAGGTCAACAAATGGCCTAAATTCGTGAATGTATTATGATGATGATAGAATATAATATAAATATAATATAATATAATATAATATATATAATAATATAATATAAATATATATAATATAAATAATAATATAATATAATATAATATAATATAATATAATATAATATAATATAATATAATATAATATAATATTTAGTTATCAACATACTAAACATTATTTCGATCGATTTACGCGACTTATGCTATTTTTCAACTAATCAATTGGAGCATTAGAAGAATACAGAGTTCGTATGTGGGACAGACAAGAACAGAAAACTGAAAAGATCTAAAGAATTTAAAGATGTCGCCCTTGTCGGCAATGTGAGCTTTGATCTTCTGCCATATCTCTTTTTGATGTTTCGCCGCACTTGGACCATTTAAAATGTTATTTACTCTCCAACTTTTACTATTAAAAGTTCTATAACCTATAATATAAAGGAATTCTTACCTCTCTTTCCAATACATTTGAAAAATGCATTAAGTGCCTGTTTTTGTTAGTTCAAGTTCGGTAAGGACAGAAAAAGGGAGGGGTTGATGTATCAGAGTTCGGTGATATTCTGACATACACTGGGATCAAACAGAACAGACGTTATCAAGTTATTTTTCATAAAATATCCATAGTTGCTTAGAATCTAATTAACTTAAACTATTCCCTTTCATCGTCATCATCATCGTCATCATCCAGGGATTAAGCATGTTGGCTCGTTCCGGTTCATGAAAGCTAGAATTGTTAAAATTGTTCAGACCATCTTCTGTGTGGGCGTCCAACATTTCTCCTTCCGTGCGGTTTATAATTTAGCAATAATTTTGGAAATCTTCCTTCTGGCATTCTATCGACATGTTCTATCCAGTCGTTCCTATATTTAGTATATATTTAATTATAAACCACTCCCTTTCATAATATTATATTTAGGAGCGGATTTCTCATACTTAAAAAGTGCGATAATACTCATGCATTTATGACATAAAAAGTTAAGAATAAAATCACAAATGTAAACTTCAAAATTATTACAAAGTGTCATAATTTCATTCTTACGCATAACATTTTACATTAATTTTTTTTATAGTTAAATTTTCCACCGCTGTGGTTTCGAGGAAGCGTGCTGCCTTGTCACGTAGCGGGCCCGGGTTCGATCCCCGGTCGGGACAGGCTCCTGGGTGAGGTTTACCTCACCTATAAGACAAATGTCAGGAAGCTTAGGGCCCTTATCATCATCATCATCATCATCCTTGATCGGTGTGGAAAGCAACGGGAAGCTAACACAACTATAATTCCCTAGTAAAGGAGGCAAAGCATAGCATGAAAATGCTATGATTGCAGTGAAAAAGCTGCCCTCGGGCAGAAGTTACTATGGATGGATGGATGGATAAATAGTTAAACTTACATGGGAAACTGGTATTATCGATCATAAAAGTCTAAACTAACTAACTAACCAATTAACTTACTGGCACTCTCGAACCCTTTAGGTTCATGGTATCGGTGACATAAGCTCTCTGTTTAGATCTAGTATATACATTTCCTGAGCTAAATTTTTTCCAACCATCCCCTGTATAATCACCTCCCTCAAATCATGATGAATTGCTCTTAATATATATAATTATATATATATATATATATATATATAGTTATAAACCGCTGTGGTCTCGAGGTAGCGTGCTTGCCTTGTCACTCAGTCGGGCCAGGGTTTCGATCCCCGGGCTGGGCAGTTTTTCTGGGTGAGGTTTTTATCGGGTTTTTTCTTACCTGTAAGGCAAATGTCAGGAAAACTTTAAGGCCCAAACGGTCCCCGAAATCATATGGCCATCATCATCATCCTTATCATTATCATCATCTTCATCATCATCCTTCAACCGGTGTTGAAAGCAAACGGGAAGCTTAGCCACACCTACAAATTCCTAGTAAAGCTGCAAGCATAGCATGAAAATGCTATGATTGCAGTGAAGGACCTGCCTTCGGGCAGAATTACTATGGATGGATATAGTTATAAAATCTAAATATACAAGATTTACTGCTATAAAGTAAATATTCTCTTTAAAAACTTGCTTACCTGTTATGGTGGCCACTAGATATCGGGGGGAACGACTTCCGGATACCTCTTGTGTGAATTGAGAATACTACATAAATATCAGAAAAATGTATGATTGTGTTGGAATACTTGGGTAGCTCAGTTTATTAGAGCGCTAAACGTACAGAGTTTAGAGACTCGGGTTAAAATCCCGACTCAAGTATTATTTTTTCTTTTCATATCATATATATATATATTGATTTTTCAACATTGATTATGATGTATTTCTATTACTGCAACTTATTCTCAACCGACATGAACATTACAGAACGTAGGACAAAGACCTTAACGAGCTAATAATTTTTGTGCACATTATGTATATGCAATCTCCGTAAATCAGATCACATAATTCCTGCATTAGAAATGTTGTCTTTGTTCCCTTATGAAGACAGGTGAAAGATACATTCCTTCTGTTTCTTATACCACTTCATCGCCCCTTTACCTTTCTACTCGTTTCCGTTCATTATATTCCTGCTATAACTTAAATACATGATCGGGAGATAACTATCTGTACAGTATTTCAACACCGAGCTTCTCACTGTAGTACATACTTCATTTTTTTAGCTACCCGTCTAAGGAATTCTCTCCCCTCTTTAAAGAAAGGTTCAGAAACAAGCTCAATGAATATTTCCATAGACAATATAATATATAACTAAGTACTAGGTACATCATTATTTTTTTTCTATTTTACACTTTTAGTATCATGCCAATAATTTAATGAGGTCACAGATAACAGTTCTTATTATTACTTACTTACTTACTTACTTACTCACTGGCACTATCGAACCCGTAGGTTCATGGCCGCACGGACATAAGCTCTCCATACATCCCTATCCTGAGCTAATGCTTTCCAATCATTCCCTGTATAATCTACTTCCCTCAAATCATAGTTAATGTTCTTCTCCCACCTCATTCTTGGTCTACCAACTGGGCGTTTTCCTTCTGGCTTTCCTACAAGAAGTTTCCATGCACGTCTTTCATTCCCCATACGCGCAACATGTCCTGCCCATCGCAGTCTACGGGACTTAACTGTTCTTATTATATCTGGCTTCCTATAAAGACCATGTAGTTCATTGTTATGTAGTCTTCTCCATTCACCTGTCTGTTCATCTCTCTTTGGTCCAAAAATTTTCCTAAGAACTTTATTCTCAAATACTCGTAATCTCCTTTCCTCCCTTAAAGTAAGAGTCCATGTTTCGCACCCATATAATATAACTGGTAGAATAATAGTTTTATATATTTTCAGCTTAACGTTTTTTGAAAGGAGTTGGGACATCAAAAGTCTCTGCAATGCATAATAGCATGCATTTCCAGAATTGAGCCTATGTTTAATTTCTTTGTGCATCTCATTCCTATTTGTGATTATTGTTCCTAGGTATTTGAATTCAGCCAATTCCTCAAAATTTCCCTCATTTGTCATTAGCTGTCCATTTCCATTATATAATGTATTTCTACGTGTGACCATATATTTAGTTTTACTGATATTTACTTCCAGTCCTAATTTCTTAGTGTTACTCAATAGTGTGTGCGTGTTGGCCTTTAGTATCTCCTCGCTATCGGCCAGTAGTACTACATCATCAGCATAAACTAACAGCTTATTAATACCATTCAGTTGTAAGCCTTCCTCATTCTCTAAAGATTTAATGGCATGCTCTAGTACAAAATTAAATAGTAGAGGAGATAGTGCATCTCCTTGCTTCAACCCATTCTGGATTTCAAAAGTGTCTGAAAACTGTTTGCCTACACGCACCCTACTCGTTGAGCCATTTAGACACATTCGTATAAGTCTAACTAACTTTTTAGGAATTCCGAACTCCAGCAGGATACTATATAACTTCTCCCTCTTAATTGAATCATATGCTTTTTGGAAGTCTACGTATAGTTGATGTACAGTACCATTATATTCCCATTTCTTTTCTAAAATCTGTCTTATACTAAAAATCTGATCTGTTGTAGACCTGTTTCTTCTAAATGCACATTGATGATCTCCTAGAATGTCATCAATATAGGGAGTAAGTCTGCTTACTAATATATTTGTTAGAATTTTGTACGAAGTTGAAAGTAATGAGATGCCCCTATAGTTGTTGCAATCAGTTTTATCTCCTTTCTTATAAATTGGTACGATAATTGATTCCTTCCATTCATCTGGAAGAGCTTCTTTTTCCCAAATCATACTAAGCAAACAGCGTATCTTGTCCATCAATTTTTCTCCCCCTGATTTTATCAGTTCTGCTGGGATCTCATCTGAACCTGATGCTTTATACATCTTCAATTTTTCAATTGCCATTTCAACCTCTAATGCACTTGGCTCTGCGACTAGCATTTCTGCTGTCTGTAACTTATCCTCCTCAATGTCCTGTTCTGTATGTACATTTAATAGCTGATTAAAATAACTTTTCCATCTATTTAATATACTCTTGGAATCTGCAATCATATCCCCATTTTCATTCCGAATTATGTTTGTTCTAGCCTGAAACCCTTTCTTCTCTATACTAATTCCCTGATATAATTCTCTAATGTTCCTATTTTTTGCATTCATTTCAAGATCATTAATCTTCTCTCTCAAATATTCCCTCTTTTTACTCTTTAGTAACTTGGTGGTTTCCCGTCTAACACTACCCAATTGCTCTAAATTTACCTCATTTGGCTCGTGTAACCATTTCATTTTTGCTAGCTTTCTTTTCTTTACAATGTCGGCACATTCCTCATCAAACCATTTCTTGTTTTGCCTCTTTTTTAAAACAACCAATGCTTTCTGATGCTGACAATTTAATAGTATCTCTTATAGCCTCCCATTCTTTATTTATATCAGTTTCTTCTTCGTTTGCCACATTGTCATCTGAAGATTCCAGTACTTCAAATCTATTAGCAATTTTGATTTGGTATTCTTGCCGCATTTCATCATTTTTCAAGTTTTTTAATTCATATTTTACAGAATCATCTTTAGCGTTTGTTCCTCTCATAAGCGATAGCCGTTGTCTGATTTTCACCCTGACCAGATGATGATCTGAATTGCAGTCTGTCCCTCTAACTGATCTAACATCAATGATGCTACTGTGCCAGCGTTTATCCACTAATACATGATCTATCTGGTTCCGAGTTTTCTCCATCTGGGGACGTCCAGGTGTATTTATGAATATCCTTATGCTGAAATGTTGTGCTCTTAAACAATGAGATTCTTTGATGTGGCAAATGTGACTAATCTAACCCCGTTGTCGTTACTATCTTCATGAAGACTGAATTTGCCTATTGTTGGTTTGAATATATCTTCCTGCCCCACTTTTGCATTAAAATCTCCTAAGACAATTTTCATATGATATCGTGAAAGGCTATCAAATAAGCATTCTAATTCTTCATAGAACTCATCCTTGATCTTGTCATCTTTATCTTCTGTGGGGGCATGTACATTTACAATTATAAAATCATGTCGTTTACCCTTTAGAATTATGTATGATATCCTATCACTAACAAACTTAATATCTCGGATAGCGGATAGGATCCTCCTTCTGACTAAAAAACCCGTTCCAAATGCAGGTCTTTCTGCACCCCCATAGTATAATGCAAAGCTTCCTGATTCCTGACTACCTTCTCCTGGCCACCTAACTTCCTGTAAAGCGACTATATCCAAGGGCGATTTATCCAATTCCCGCGTTAATATCTCTAGTGCCCCGCTATTGTATAAAGTCCTAACATTCCATGTTCCTAGGAACATGTCCCTGTGTTTGAGCCTTTGGCATGGGTTCCCTGAAGTAGTCCCCGCCCGGAGAACCGAATGGGGACTATTTGACCTCCGGAAAATTTTACCCCAGTAGAACCCATGTCCGCATTTCTTGACGGTTGTATTTTTACGGTGAAAGATCGTCACTCTTTCGACCAAGGTACTTATTTCGTCTGGCTTATCACCTTCGACCAGTCCGGCATGGGTAACCCTATCGGCAGCAATGCTACCGCCGGCATAGCTCTCAGGATCATTTAAGCACACAAGCCACTCCACCACGACAAGATAAAGATACCATGGAGGGCTATTATTATTATTATTATTATTATTATTATTATTATTATTATTATTATTATTATTATTATTATTATTGTATCATTATAGGCAAGATCGAGTAATGTGGACCCTTCTGTTAGAGTGGACCCTTCTTTAATTGCTGCTGCCCTCGAACAGAAAATATTTTTAACTTCTTCCCCTCATCAAACTTAGACTGGTTCAAGGCCAGTTTCTTTTATTATCTGTGCGAAGAAGGGTTTATTTGTGATATTTATAAAAATTACCACTTTAAAAGTTTTTCAAGCTAAGAATCAATTCTTAATTTCTGCTATTGAATATTACAAATGTTGAAAAAACTCCTCAATATATTATATTATGTAGATGCTGTTTTAATATACTGACTGGTTTGGTTTGATATTATGTGGCATGGTGGCTGTATATAATAATTAAACATAACAATGGAATTCGGTCAATGTGGAACCTCCACAAGGACCTGGTCCACTTTACACGAATACATATACTTTATCAATGAGGATGCTATCTGTAAAAGCCATTCACTTAATTAATTTTATTTAATATCCTTGTAATTTTACTAAACCCTAACCCAAGGACCGTCGCTTTCTGCAGTTGAATGACGTTATAATGTTACAATCAACTTTTTTCTAAACAAGAAATAAATATCAACGCTTTTTAATTACGATCAGTCATAAATACATTCAGATTAATCTGTGCCTGTCTGTATAAATTAATAGAGGTAATAAACCTAAAAATAGACTAAAAGGTAAGGTGGACTCTGAGGTCCACTTTATCCGAAAATTGAGATTAAACTGAACCTTCCTTATAATTTTAAAAAGTTTATAAATTATGAAGATGTTTCCATATTTGAATGAAATAACAATGCTATTTCACTATAATGAAATGAAATAAATTTTAAAGTATTTTAATTGAAAGAAGAAAAAAACAAATTCAAAACAAGGGTCCAAATTACCCCGATTTTTTCCTCTCTCTCTCTCTCTCTCTCTCTCTCTCTCCTCTCTCTCTCTCTCTCTATATATATATATATATATATATATATATGCATGCATGTATGTAGTATATATATATATAACTTATATATATATATTATACATATATGCATGCATGCATACATACATACATACATACATACATACATACATACATACAGGTGTTTCGTGATGGGAGAAACGAAACCTTGGCAGGTTTTTCACGGAGTTTCTCCCGTTTCCCTGCCACAAATTTCTTTACACCATTTATCCATACCTGTCTCATACATTTCGATTCATTTCGTTCATCCACATCTGTGACGTGCGTCAGGCATGGTCGGCCGGTACCCAAGTTGTTCACAGACCTCTATAAATATATGAGCTTCATTTCATCTCATCCGTCGACCAACCTGGACACGAGTTTAGATTATTATATTATTATTATTATTATTATTATTATTATTCACGGTTTAGGCTTAGCCTACTTTCTAGCCTGATCCGGCTCCAAATTGCTGCTGTTTCCATCTTTTCCTTGGTCTTCCCAAACTTCTTCTTCCTAGTGGTGAATAGTTGTATGCTGCTCTTGGCATTCTATCTTAGTCATCCTTGCCAAGTGTTCTTTCCAGTTTGTTCTGTATTTCTCTACTCTTGTGTTTAATTCCTCTAATTTTAGTTGTTGTCTTATTTCTGTGTTATATTTTTTGTCTGTTCTTTGATATCCCGCTATTGGTCTGAGGAATCTCATTTCAGCAGCTTGTATTCCGGCAGATTGTTGTGTTGTCACTATCCATGTTTCGGATCCATAAATAATAATAGGCACTGCCATTGTCTTGTACAATTTCATTATAGAGTCTTTTCTGGCTTTATTTTCAAGGTTCTTTTTAGTGTTCCTGTTATATAATTAAACTTATTTAGTTTGTTATTTATATCTGTTCCGCTGTATATGAAATTTCGCAACCTAGGAAGTTATATCTTACTACTTGTTCTATTGGTTTATTATTATTTATTATTATTATTATTATTATTATTATTATTATTATTATTATTATTATTATTATATTATTTATTATTATTGTATTCACGCATGAATTCTAGCCGTCCATCGCAGCGATGTAGATTTCAAGGAACTGGCCCTGGTTCGATAACAGTTATATTGAATTTCTTGGTTGAAATTTATCACGGGTTTTCTGGACTGTAAGGCAAACGTCAGGAAACTCAGGCCGAAAGTATTTGAAAGAGTCCACCGCTGTGGTCTCGGGGTAGCGTGCTGTCTTGTCACGCAGCGGGCCTGGGTTCGATCCCCGGTCGGGACAGTTTTTCTGGGTGAGGTTTTTATCGGGGTTTTTCCTCGCCTATAAGACAAATGTCAGGAAAACTTTAAGGCCCAAACGGTCCCGGAAATCATATGACCATCGCAATCATCATCATTCATATTCATCTTAGGTTAAGCTTAGGATTAGGGACTCTCCTGGCACACCATTATCATCGTCATCACCCATCATATCATGGGGGCAACGTAACCCCGCCTTCCAGGCGCCCCAACCTCAGAAGTGGGTTACAAGTACGCCATGCCAGGAGAGAAAACCAGGAATGTCGAAAGACAAACCTGGGGAATTTGAAAAAAAAAAAAAAAGTATTTGAAAGAATCACTGACTCATAATAATCTCCAATCATATTAAGATAACATCCACCTAGTTTGCAACAATAGGATCATACCATCAAAACACTGCGAGTTTGCGTCTGTAGGTGAGAATCCAATACAGAGAAATAATGTGGTGTTTCCGACCAATTTAAAACTCCACAAGCCGTGATGTTGAAATTAAACTGACCACTCGTTACATAGAATATCGTAGCAACGAGAAGTATTCAGATCAGGATGTCAGATGTTAAATAGAAAACGCCAAATTTAACATTACCAATCAGAACATTATTTGTATCTATAGAAAAGTTGAGATATGACCATTACAGTTTCTTTTGTACAATTCCACCAGATTATGTTACTACTTTTTAGGATTCTCTCCTGGCGTTGGCGGAATTGTAACCCACTTCTGAGGTTTGTGTCGCCTCGAAGGTAAAATTTGAATATGCCAGTAAATCCAACTACAAATATCATCATTCTGACATATAGTAGTCCTACAAGAACTATTTCAGTCTGAGAAAGGGATTTTCATCTCTTCTGTTCATGGCGGGACCCAATGGAAGCTTTTCCATTTGGGTGATATTTCAAAATTGCCTTAAGGAATCTGGATAAGGCCATTGTGATTCTGCTGATACTTGAAGATGTGGTTAGGACTTGTGACATATTGAGATCTTAACACATCTACATTTTATTTACAGTACATTCCATTTGATGTTTCGACGCATGAAACTCATTTCTCACAAAATGGTTATATTGAAGATTGCTGGATATCTTTAGCTTCAGAGACAGACAGACTAATCAGGAGTTGTATAAATCTCAGATTACTTTAGGAGTAAAATAGAAACTATGAATAAATGGAACAACATATCTAATAAATATATGACCTAATATTATCGACTCAAATTTCAAATATAAAGATTAACCAAAATGCAAATAAAAATCAGCTGTCGATTTATTGCAATCGAATCATGTCGCCTTAGAAACCGGTAGAGGCAGCACAATACAGTAATAACGGATTGATCCGATAGCTTCACTTGGAGATCGGAGGAAAGCTCAAGGAGGCTGACAAATGGGCACAGTGGCAAATGGAGGCATCGAGAAACATAGATTGATGGCATTCAGAGGATTTGAAACTCCGGAGAGAGCTGGGAGATGTTTCTTGCAGGAGATAACCGACAACCTCGATTGATGGAATCTAGAGTATTGTGGTTTCTTACGTGTATATCCATACCGTGGTAGAAAAGTGTTGTAAGTCCTTTGATAAATGCATTCTTATTTTTATTTTACCCAGTATTGTTAAATTTGATACTGGCGGGAAAAAGACGATCATTAAGCATGTTGTATTTTTTCAGCAAAGCCCATTACATTATTGTAATATTACATGCTTCATGGTCCTGGCGTCGACTCAGCCTGTAACGAAATTGATTACATAAGATTGTTTTGGCTGTAAAGGCGGTCGTTATGCAGCGCTTACAACTCTCATACAACTCAATCCGATTATCTATAAATATGAGAGCCTTAATTCCCTAATACCTTAAGGGCCCCCTGATAATAGGATCACTCTATGTTTCACATTGCCTTATTACTTCTACAATGTAACATTTGCACAAAAATTAACGTTTATGGTTCGATATCATTAGCGGATTTACATACATATGCATTGTTCGTATGTAATATAATAAGTATTTGTCCGAGAGCGTTTTATTTTACTCACAACTTGACCCATTATACTTCATAGTATAATACGTCTAGTGAGTGTAAAAAGTAATCGTGTTGTGAAACTTTTTTTTACAAAAAATCTAACATTTTGACAATCTATAAACATAATTAGTATAAAATATATGAGTATTTTCAAATGTTTCGTGGTACGTTCAACATTAATATACAGAATTAATTATATTGGCTTGCTAAATGAGCCAAGATAAGAAACAATTATAAAACTCTAGCCATTGTTCTTCGAGTAAGAAGTGAGTGTACCATTGCCTTCCCCATTCTCTTACAAGCGCACACAATAGTACCAGCCCCAGTTACGTAGAATACACAAATTACTTAAGAACCTTATATTAATGTTAGGCTGCAAATCAGTATCAGAAATTTCAAAAGAGATTCCTAAAATAAAATGGTTACTATAGCAGATTGTGCCGAAGAAAGCACTTTGTCAATTAAAAGAATAATTAATTAATCAAATTATCCATTGCACGGCCATTTTTACACTCACTAACACATTTCTCTTTTAAAGCTATTTTTAAAGATAACCTGATTGATATTGTTCATATTTCTGTGTAAACTAACTTATCTTAATAATTCTATCTCGTGCTGAGATCATTAAAAGAAGCAGGTCTTTCATAAATTGAAAATTAAGATAAAGGTAAAGGGATCATATGACAGGGCTTAGATACCCTTCTGGTAGTAGAATGTTAAGGTTTACTAAAGAATCGATTCGAAATACTAGCCGGGTTGTCAGCCCTGAGTGACGGGCCGCCTTTCCCCCAGAATATGGCTCCAATATTCATTTTCGTTAAAGGCTGAGTCAACAGTTGAACTGTGGTGCGTCAGAATATTTAGGTTAATTTAAAAATATTCACCCCATCCGAAATGAACCCCTGGGACCAATGTTCAATTTTAAAGAAACTATAAAATGTTTATAGTTGTAATATTAAATATATGTTATTAGTTTTGTTTGTTTGTAATTTTTGTTTTGTTTTTACAGTTAATTTAGTCTAATTATTTTTTCTAAATGTATTATTATATTATTATTATATTATTATTATTATTATTAATATTATTATTATTATATACGAATTATCGTAGTTTGTCAAAGTCTATTGATTCAATGAATCTGCAGAAAACATTTTTATAATCAGTCATGAGTTTTCTGTTGTGTAAGATATAATCTAATTCTCCAGAATTCTTCATTGAGTTTCTATTAAATTGCATTCGAAGATAAAATGTATTGGTGTTTGTTCTCTTAGATTGTAGAGAACAATTATTATTCTGATTCTACAGAGGTAAAATTTAGTTTTTCCATCCCTATTCATAATTGCTGGGAATACTGGTACTATTGGATTCTCAGTTTCAGCCGTTGATCTTCTTTGGGAAAAAAAAATCTACATTGGAAACATTTATGTATTTTCCAAAGTCTGAACTACTTTCGAATATTCATCTCTTTGACTCCATATTTTCGGCATATTCGTTAACGAGGCTGTCTGATTGTTTGCTTCCTTTAATCCCTATATATATATATATATATATATATATAGTCCGCTGCCGTGGTCTCGAGGTAGCTTGCTGCCTTGTCACGCAGCGGGCCCGGGTTCGATCCCCGGTTGGGACAAGCTTCCTGGGTGGTGAGGTTTTATTCGAGGTTTTTCCTCACCTGTAAGACAAATGTGAGGCAGCTTAGGACCCAACGGTCCCCGAAAATCATCCGGCCATCATCACCATCCTTATCATTATCATCATCAACGTTCATCGGTGTGGAAAGCAACGGGAAGCTACCACACCTATAATTACCTAGTAAAGCTGCAAAACATAGCATTAAAATATTAAAATACTATGATTGCAGTGAAAGACCTGCTCTCGGGCAGAATTACTATATATATATATATATATATATATATATGTGTGTGTGTGTGTGTCTGAATTTATGCTAATTTGTCAAGGAGAGAGAAACTGAAGAAACTGAAGAAAACATGAGGAAACAGAATAAACAGAGTACAGCATAACTAAGATAAAATATGGAATTTAGGTATGTCTGAATGTGTGTGCACCTTGTGATATTTATAATATGTGTAAGTGCGAAAGAGAAAGTGAAAAATAGGTTATTATGTGCCTATGAGACAGAACGAGAGAGAGAGAGAGAGAGAGAGAGAGAGAGAGAGAGAGAGAGTATGTGTAACGTAAGTAAATATAGAAGAGAGAGAGTGAGAGAGAAATTTTGTCTGAGTATGTGCGTGTGTGTTGAATGTATTATGTGCATTGCGTGCGTGTTTCTGTACGAGAGAGAGAAGTCAAAATAGTAAAATATAGATAGAGTCAGAGATAAAGTGAGAAGGAGAGTAAATGAGTGTGTATGTGCATAAGAGACAGACAGAAAATATAATATATAGTCTATAAAGAGTTAAGTCTCATTAACTGCAATTGGTAGGACATGTGGCATGAAATGGGAATGAAAGAGGGGACATGGTAACTTCTTGTAGGAAAACCAGAGGGAAAGCGTCCAATAGGCAGGCCAAGAATGAGGTGGGAGAATGACATCAACTACGATTTGAGAGAAGAATATTACACATGGAATGATTGAAAACTATTGGCTTAGGATAAGGATGTATGGATTACTTAAGACAAAATAGAGAGTGATACAAAAGAAATTAGAAGATAAATAATCGAGAGCTTATAAAACGTAATCAATGATAGCACAACGATAAAAGAGAGCGGGAGAGATATAGAGAGATGAGAAAGTAGAGAATGAGTAATAAAATGTATAGGAGATGTATAACAAGAAATCGGCAGTTGAATTGGATAAAGGAGCAGGTAAGGAAATTGTGTGGAAGGAAAACAATAAACAAATATATTACGTTAAATAATTATCTTTCAAATAATTTGTACGCCTGGAAACAACATATTGATAGAATGCCAGAAAAAAGATTTCCAAAATTATTGCTAAATTATAAACCGCACGGATGGAGAAATGTTGGACGCCCACACAGAAGATGGTCTGAACAAATTTATCAATTCTAACTTTCATGAAACCGGAATGAGCCAACAGGCTTAATCCCTGGATGATGATGATGATGATAATTTGTATGTTTCAGTATTGAATTAAAATAAAATTTAATTAACTGTTATTAATGCGTTGTATAATTTATATTTGTTTTAATTAATTGAAAAATTGGAAGGATATCGAATGAAATATTTGTTATGCAAAATACATTTTGGAAATCTCATCGACAGTTAAAATGACTGGTTTCATGATCCCGATTATCAATATACCATTTTGATATATGGAAAGTATTCAAACTAGAAGTGTATAACAGCTGCAGTGCTTAAATAATGGATTCGGGAAGTATAAAAGAATAGGACACTGTAAAAATCTGAGAATAAATCTATTTTAATATATATAGGCCTACATATATTTAAAATTTGACGGGTTCGAGATCCCGATAAGTAACTTTAGATACACGAAAAAAAATTAAACTTGAAGTTATAAACATGGGCGATATTGCATAGTAGAAGCAACCTGTGGTAACAGGAATAGGTCATCATTACTATAGGTATATGGGATTTTCAAGTAGAGAGAAAATTGTGTCTGTTCCTGGATTGTCTAAGTAGCATTGTTGATTAATGCGCCAGCGCTTAATATTGGAGGACTTGAGCTCAAATCCTGGATCAGACACGATCTTTTCTTTTCAATTTTATATAAGATACTGTTAAGAGCAATCAATTAAATACACTATAATTTGGGTATAGCCCTACCCATAAACATTAAAATTTGTCGGTTTTATGATTCCAGAAAAAATATTATTTGAGATGTGAGAAAAATAATCTTGAATTTATAAACATTAGCTATAGGCCTAGTATTTAATAGTGGACTATTAGATTATTGTAAAAAACAGAGTAATCAAATCCGTAGAAAGGGAACAGTATGCACAAAAAGTTAAAATCATCAGTTTTATTATCACAAACAATATGTATTTATGGAAAGTGAAAAAGACTGAAATTTGAAGGTACACACCGTATACTGTAGGCCTATATTATGAGAGCAACTGAAATGGTTTAAAGGAAGAGAGGAAAAATGTATTCACTGGCATCAGCCATTACCGAATGATAGGTCTACTTCATTACAGAATCTTGTAGGAATATTATTTTTCCCTTCTTCCATTCTTTACATTCACTATTCACACTTGTGTTTCTGTTGTTATTTGGGTGATCGATGGAGGATACGGCGGCGGTGCTGGTTCCATTTCACAGATTGACTGTCTGGAATATTGATGAGGCACATTGCAGTCTTGTACTGGATGCCTTCGAATAAACACAGGGATGCTTACCAATTCAAAACTTCTCCTTAAGATATTTCACCAAATTGTCTTAGAATAAACACGAACCAAACGTTTGAGACCCGTATTTCGAAGATCCTTGATTCAAATCCCGGGCCAACCAATTTAACCTTTTCTCGCTTCATTAAATAAGAACAAAATAAATTAATCTTAATTTCTGTGAAAGTAAAAATCCATTATCAGATATTCATACATAAAAATAAATGTGACATTATTGATAAGCGATTGGAATATTTTTTTATAGTTTTGTTCATACATACTGTCGGAATATTTTTTAAAAAGAGAATCTAGTGTAATAAATACGTATCATATCTTTACATAAAGCTATAAATAAAAAAGTAAAATAAGCAAAAATGATCGGTAGTTTCATATACCGTACACAATAATATTTTATGAGCCTATGGAGTCGATTATATATATCCATCCAAAGTAATTCTGCCCGAGGACAGGTCTTTCACTACAATCATAGTATTTTCATGCTTTACTTTGCAGCTTTACTAGGGAATTATAGGTGTGGTAGCTTCCCGTTGCTTTCCACACCGATGGACGATGATGATGATAATGATAAGGATGGTGATGATAGCCGGATGATTTTCCGGGACCGTTGAGCCCTAAGCTTCCTGACATTTGTCTTACAGGTGAAGAAAAACCCGAATAAATCTCACCAAAGAGCCTGTCTCGACCAGGAATCGAACCCGGGCCCGCTGCGTGACAAGGCAGCGCGCTACCTCGAGACCACAGCGGTGGATATATGTATGTGCAATGAAGAGGGCATATGGCTCGAATGTGGAATGAAAGAGGTGATTGGAAAGTCCATGTAGGAAAACTAGAGGAAAGTGCTCAGAAGGTAAGCCAAGAATGAGGTGGGAGAATAACATGAACCATGATTTGAGGGAAGTAGACTAACAGGGGATGATTGGAAAAAATTAGCTCAGGATAGGGATGTATGGAGAGCTAATGTCCTACGATTCGATAGTGCTAGTGAGTTAGTCATATGCTTTCTAAGCAATGCCAAGAGTTGTAGTTCGCGTGTGCGATCCCCGACCAAAGTTGGTGTAATTTTGAAGGCGAGAAAGAATTTGAGAACGCTTCATCTTTTAGAGGGAAGTTCAAAGCAACAGGTCATAGAGATGTAAACCTGAAACATCCTGGGATAATAAGAACATGTTCCTGATAACTAATCTATGTGTGGTTGCTTTTCCGCTTGCGTCGTCATTTTAGCAAAAATTAAACTCAAGAATCAAATGATATTATTTTAGAAGTACAAAACAAAGACCACATATAAGAACTGCAACGTCCATCCTTCTTTATATGCTAAAAAAAGTAAGATAATAGACATAAGCCTAGTATACCTTATTCAATCATTCTTACATCACAAATCATTTGCGTTGAAATTCAAAGCTTTGCGTAATAGGGCAAACAAATGTTGCGTGTAGATCTTGAAACTTTTCTATGCACAGGAAATCTGCCACACATTTACGTCCACTCAGAAAGATGTCGGACTCGGGATTTTTAAGTTGTAAAAAAAATTCTTCGTCCTCAACCGGGTTTGTAACATATTTAAACGTTGAACTCGATCCCTCCGATGGTATCTTGAAGTAGTGGAGGGGTTTGCATGCTTAAATGACCCCGAGAATTATGTCGGCGTTAGCATTGCTTCCAAAAGGATCATCCAAGCCAGACACTCTAAGGCGAGGAAAAGTATCTTGGTTTAAAGAGTGACGATCTTTCTCCGTAAAAAAAAAATCGGCAAGAATCGTGTACAATGGTTCCACTCAGATAAAAATTTTCAGAGGTAAAATCTCCCGTTCGGATGTCCATGGGGGGACTGGTTCAGAGAATCAATGAATAAACTGATGTATAGGACAAGGGGCATAAATGAAAGATGGACATAGAAACTCTTTGTAGGAAACCAGAGGAGAAGCACCCTGTAGGTATGTCAGGGTTCGTTTCCTGGTCGGAACAATTTTCCTGGGTGAGGTTTCTTTGGGGGTTTTCCTCACTTGTAAGACAATGAAGGACTTTCCAGTCACACCACTATAATTATCATCATCCATCATATCAACGGGACAGTCATAACCTCGCCTTTCAGGCGCCCCAACCTCAGAAGTGGTTACAACTACGCCAATGCCAGTAGAGAACACCAAAAATTTCTAAATAACAACCTGGAGCACTAAATAAAAAAATATTTGAGAGAAGTAAATTATAAAGATGACAATTGGAAAACTTTAACTCAAGATAGAACTGTATGGATAGATTATATCCATGCGCTCATAAACTCGGGTTCGATAGTGTGCTGAGTTAGAAATTGAACTCGATGGCGCTATTGCCTATCAGTCGGCATCACATCCACATGTGCCAATTACGGAAGTGGAAACTCCAAGCGCGATAGGCCTAGAAGTCCCTTGGACCTACCAGCGAACTACTGGCCTCACATCCGCATGTGTTAATCAGAGATATAGAAGATCGTAAGCCAGTGTAGGGGTGACATGTGGTCAACATGTCGGGTCCCCCCCCCGTTATAGCTGGTCTTCTCAACCTGGAATCGCTACTTATCGTAGCTACCCTAATGCCACACGATGCTGAGTGGGCACCGGTCCCATACTGGCCGAAATTCCATGAGAAAATGTATTCCTCCATGGGGACTCGAACCAGTGAAAGTCCCGTAGCTCTGCACCAAGGCATCTTGCCTTAACATCTCGGCTATGGCGCGGGACGAAGTGGACGATAATCCAGCCAATATAGTGGTTATATGTGGTTAGTATATCGGATTCCCTATCCGTTAGTGTTGGTTTTCTCAGTAGAAGCCTCTTCATATTGTAGCTATACAAACTCTCCACGGTATAATTCCCAAACTTCCCCGAAAATAGTTTAAAAATATTTTTATCCCCTGAGGAAGTCTACGAAAAAAATGAGACGTTAAGAGAACTACATAGCTATGAATAATATAGAATAATACATAATGTGACAAGCAAATGTCCTTTGTGTTTTGAAGGGCACAAGATACAAGAATTCCGAGGTCCAGTTGTTTTCTTGCCAATAATGTCATCCTGTTTGAAGATGTACTAAAACTTAAATTTGTGTCCCATGTCTTTTAAAAAATACCCACCTTTACAATACTGTCTCAATGCTATAAATTTTATGATCCTGCATTAATTTATGTTCCGGCTGATGTATTGTAGAAATGAAATTCCTCCAGTGTTCTTCATGTCACCCCCAATCGTTAAAAAAAGTTACGATTGGTGCTCTACCTATATCTTTCTATATTTCTTTACCTTTTTATTCTTGTACTGTATATATGTCTTCCTAGAGAGAGAAAGAGATCTCTTCAATGTCGTGTGAAATGAAAGAGAGACCACCCTTAGCTTCTTCGACATTCTTATATTAGTCTGCATATAAGAAGGAATGTAAGGTAATATTTATGACAACAGTTAAAAATAACAAAATATCTTGCGATGGGCCAGGTTCTAAATTAATAGTATGCTAACAGGAGATGGAATTGTAAGAAGATCTCTCAGACATACTCCTTCGATATGCTGAGTCTTTCAGAGCATAAGTGATCTCAAGACATCATATATGAAATGTTATATTGGGATATTTGAATACTTTTACAGATAATATAACATATACGACTACATATTAAATATTAATATCTAGTAATTAAATTATCATGTATTATTCTATTTTTATAAAAATAGTTTGAGTGTCGACGTAGTCAAAACTTCACAGACTAAGGATATTCGAGAGACAATCTAGAGAGAAGTTAAAAATAACAATGATAATATTAAGTTACAAATTAATAATAATAATAATAATAATAATAATAATAATAATAATAATAACAATAATGTATTTTTCTTTTCAGAGATAAGACATCTAGACTTTTCTTGCACACAACGACCTTAATAAAGGTATTATATTTTACAAATGTATTTAATTAGTTACAAAGAAATTTGAATTATATTATTAGTAAAACACTAAAAATATGTAGTTCGCGGAGATGAAGGGAATAAGAATGCGGGATGAGGTAAGTGGTGGGAGGGAACCAAACACACCTAAAAATACAGGAACAGTCATATTTGAAGCAGTGGAACACAGGTTGAAGATATTTGGGCTCGTAAAAGAACCTCAAATTTGAATAAAAAGGCCTCTGAGCAAAATTTAACCGACCTACATCCATCCAAGTATAACTTAGCTTCGTAGTAGGTCATGTCATGGCGATGTACTAACTACATGTCTCTCGCTAACATATGCAGTGAAATAAGTTTAAATAAATTACCCTGGTTGACATATGCTACTAGGGGAGCACCCAAGGCTCGGAGCGGGACGAGCGGAATCAATCATCATATCATCATATCCATACTACATTCTTCTCTGCACACAATACAAGTAGGCCTGCACATCATCTAAATAAAGTGGTGCATACATTGAAAATATGTCACATTAACGCCATGTATCCTCCTAGCGCGAAACCTCAAGCATGAAAAGTGTAGTAGGTGGCATTAGAACATACATTACGTATAAGGAAAAGCTTTCTCTAGTGATACAAAAATATTTTAATCCTTAAGTACTACTATAGTCCACCGTTGCGGGCTCTAGTTTGATCCCGGTCGGCTCAAGTATCCTGAGTGATGGTTCTTTCCGGAATTTTCATACAGGGAGGTCGTCCATGACCTTGTGTAGTCAAAAAAGTGTGTGTATAATCTTCTTGTCTTGTAAGCCCATGTTTCCCTTAACAGAGATTTAGGCGCTCTCCCCCTACAGGGAAGAACCATGCTAATTTTGTTACACTTGTTTTCGTATAGATGTCATCTGAGTGGTCCGTGGTCAGCGTTCCGCCTCATACTGACATCTAGGAAACCAAGATACTACTAGGACGGGAAAATTCGGTACATTTTGCTTATAGGCCCTTTTATTCAGGCTTAAGGATTTTTTCGAGCCTGAAAATCTTCAGACCCGGGACCCACGGCTTAAAGTCTTGGATTTTTCCGTCCTAAAAATGCATCGACCCCGGCTGGGATTGAACCCGCGACCCTCGGGACCAGAGGCAAGGAGCATAACCACTAGTCCACCGCGGCCGATGTGTGTATAATCAAAAGTTTAAAATATCTCGTCCGACAAGTCGTGCCATTTTAAGACTCGGGTAATGTGGGCATGTAAATGTACCTATAAGGGGAGAGGTTAATTAAACTACGTTGGATAAGAAGAATCACTATTATGAATTAGAATAACGTAGAAATTACTATGGATGGATTTTTATACCAAGATAAAATTTTCTTTATTTTAGACCACACTAAAGCCATCTATTCGCCTAGCGCAAAACCGCATGCACAAAAAAAGTGTTTTACAAAGAACCGTAACTTATTAAAATATATTTTAATTACAATTACAAAATCATTATTAGATTGCTAACGTTATTATCTTAATGTATGGAATGTTATCGAAGTTTTACGAATATTTTGATTTTTTAATATAGCCTAATGTGTCTAAATGGCACAAAGAGTAGGGTGCGTGTGGGCAAACAGTTTTCGAATACTTTTGAAATCCATAATGGGGTGAAACAAGGAGATGCAATATCTCTTCTACTATTTCATTTTGTGCTAGAGCATGCCATCAAATCTTTGGAGGATGAAGAAGGCCTACAACTCAATGGTATTAATAAGCTGTTAGTTTATGTTGATGATGTAGTACTGTTGGACAATAAGGAAGAGATACTAGGACCAACATGCACACCACTATTGAGTTACACTAATAAATTGGGACTGGAAGTAATATTAATAAAACTAAATATATGGTCACATATTGAAATACATTATATAATGGAAATGGTCAGCTAATGACAAATGAGGGAAATTTTGAGAAAGTGGCTGAATTCAAATACCTAGGAAATCACAAGTAGGAATGAGATGCACAAAGAAATTAAACATAGGCTCAATTTTGAAAATGCGTGCTATTATGCAATACAGAGATTCTTGACGTCTCAACTCCTTTCAAAAAACATTAAACTGAAAATATATAAAACTATTATTCTACCAGTTATATTATACGGATGCGAAACATGGACTCTTCCTTTAAGGGAGGAAAGGAGATTACGAGTATTTGAGAGTAAAGTTTTAGGAAAAGGTTTGGACCAAAGAGAGATGAACAGACAAGTGAATGGAGACAACTACATAACAGTAAACTACATGGTTTTTATAGGAAGCCAGATATAATAACAACAGTTAAGTATCGTAGACTGCGATGGACAGGACATATGGCACGAATGGGGAATGAAAGACGTGCAAGGAAGCTTCTTGTAGGAAAACCAGAGGGAAAACGCCCAGTTGGTAGACCAAGAATGAGGTGGGAGAATAACATTAACTATGATTGAGGGAAATAGATTATACAGAGAATGATTGGAAAACATTAGCTCAGGAAAGGGATGTATGGAGAGTTTATGTCCTTGCGGCCATGAACCTACGGGTTCGATAGTGTGAGTTAGTTAGTTGTATTTTATTCTAAAATTCGATGTATTATCTGTAAATATATTGTATTAGTAATTGGTACTGGAATATTAAATATGAGAAAAGACAAGAGGGAACGGGGCATTATTCCAGGACATGATATGACGTAAGTAAAGGGCGGAGTGGCAGGAGCAGGCAGTGCTGGACCCCCCGTGGAGAACATTCAGTAGTACGACTCCACTCCAACATCCTTCCAGATTGGAATCAACCATAAATATTGTCAACCGTTTCTGTGATTGCACCCCTTCTCCTCTTCTCTATCCACTAACTCAAACTTCACATTTTCTAAGTCATTAATTTTTCGACACATGCATGTAGAAATATCTGAGAAAATACAATAAGAAAGAACAGGCTCTTTCCCATAGAAACAGCTAATGTGCTAAATTGTTTTTTTGTTGACAGCAGATATATAATGTTAGTGGGTGTAGCTATTCATGCCTCAGTCATGTGGTTGTCTTTTGTGACTTGGTGATTCGGGGATCATAGTAGCTGGATGTTAATGTAACAGTGAAATAAGGCAAAAACAGCATTCATTATATTGTAACCTATCCTGACATAAAAAAAAGAAGAAAAAAAAGGTTTGTGAGAAATCATCACTTCGAAATAGGGATCCTCCCTCTTGATCAATATATTCAACTTTCAAGAATCTTCAATATGAAATTTCCCAAACGCCCACTCAGCGAAGGCGATCAAGACTTACAAATGTCATTATAAACTTGAAAATTAACCTCAGATTTCTGTGAATTGTCAATTAGGTCCTAAAAAAAAATTCATTTCAAACCCATCATTATTTCGTGTATAGGCCTATTTTATTGCAAATTTGTTCTGTATAGTATTTTTGCTAATAATTGATCATAAAGAAAATAAGAAAAATAAACAATATCAATGATAATGTTAGAAAAATGGGTCCCCCTTGTGGTCACAGGGTAAAGTCGGGGCTTTACACAGCGGGGTAAGGTTTGATCCCCGATCAGAACAAGTTTCCCAGATTGCTTTCTTTTTTTTTTTTAGGGTTTTCCTCACCACCAAGACAACTGTCAGGAAACTTTAAGGCTCATACGATCCAAGAACATCATCTGGTCATCATAATCATCATTATCATATTCACCATGTTTAGTAAGAATGTGTTGTGTGAATGGTGTTGTCTCTGGTGAGGAGTTCCATGTGTTTTCTTGGTCAAAAAAGTATGTGTGTGAACCAAAGTTTAAAATCCCTCCCTGCGACATTTAAAACCAGGGCAGTGCATGGTATGTAAAAGCACCTAGGAGGTGAGAGGCTAAACTACGATGGAAAATAAGTTAGAAAAAATTAATTAAACAAGTGTTTTCTTATTTACATACGGTTTTGGCATCTAATGTCATATACAAACTATTTATTTATTTATTTACTTGAATAAAAATAAAACTTAAATTTTTAAGTGATTTCGATATTTATTGAAATATAAATTAGTAACAGCTGTTTCGGTACTTTGTACCTTCTTCAGACACGATTACAAGTGAGTGAATTTTGTTATTATAGTACATAACAATTGTAACTATGCAACATTTTTTTATAACAATCTCTATTATAACTTTAAAAGAGGTGATTCGTTCAAATCTAGTTGCGAATTTAACAGCTTATTACCACTTTACAATTTATTTATCTCTACAACTTCTAAAAGGTCCAACTTCTTTCCTTTGTCACAAACTTATAAATTTTAAAATTTGAATCAAAACAATGATCGTATAGGAGTAGGTGGTTAGCATGTTTTGAATAATCTAAATTTCTGTTATATTGTTAATAGGCCTATGTATTATTCATTTTATATGATATGATAATTTTTTTAAGTCTCATAGACTGCGATGGGAAATTGTGTGTGTGTGTGTGTATATATATATATATATATATATATATATATATATATATAATCATACTGCTACAATAATTTGCGCTTTTTTTCGCTACTGAGGTAACAGTATGTAATCATACTGCTTTCTCTTAACCTGCAAGTTTTCTAGCATACTGATCTTCAAAATTGTTTATCTCCTAATCATATTTTTCATTTAATTTTATTACTACGTTTCAATTTCTGAATCAGTAACCATTTCAGTGTCAGATTTAGAACTTTTTCTGTATCAGTGGTATTGAATGAAAATTATTTTAAAGTTATTACAGAAATTAAACTTCCAATTATCTATAGTTAGTGATCCGTAAAAAACGGTGTTTTTAAGGAAAATTTGTTTTAAAATTTCAAAATTTTCAAAAGTTCAATATTTTTGAGAATTTGACGGTGTTAATCCAAAAATATACAAATGTGAGTCTAGTTTAATACGTAAACCCATAAGGGTGGTATATGTAGCAGTTTCAGTGTCAACTTCTAGCTCATAACATATTTTAATACACCAATACTTGTATGCATAACATTTTAATCTTAGCCACTAATTTACAGGCATAATTTACCTTTTACGAATGATGAAATTACTCATTGTCCTTTGTTGGTTTATTCAAATTTGCTAGCGTTTGTATTTTATCGCGATTATTTATTTATTTTAATGCAAAAAATGTTTTATTCAGCATTGGACTTATCATAAAATTCATAATTACGTATGCAAAAATTGAGAAACACTTTATTTTTTATTCTTTGTATAATTTTGTAAAATATTGTTCATAAAGCTTAAAATCTGTGGAGAGACCATATTATTGTGCACGTTGAGGAAAGAAAATATTACCTCTATGTCATAAAATGTGTGCAAATTGATCCAATTTTTCGTCCTCCTTCCATAACTGCAAAGAGGAATGAGGCATATGTATCCGAAAACAATACTGAGAAAATACAATGCGAAGATTTCGCAAATAAAACAATAAATGTCTCCGAAATTCGCTTAAATTTTAAATTATTGCGTTATTTCACATTTTCTTACATTTCACTATTCAAAATTGCTTACTTGAGGTTATAGGAAGTGGTGTTAAGAAATTATTGTACAAGAAAATAACAAAAGTGAAGCATTTCGTTTTAACGCGACTCCCGAATTTTACGGATATCCTCTATCAATAGTCTATTTAGAGAGAAAAAATAAAGTAAACCATTATAGCAATCTGCTTGCATTCCGTGGAAATGATAAACCACGTAGATCCACCGAACGTGTTGGCTGAAGCAGTAGTTTTGGAACTCATATTCGGGAGGACCCGGTGGCTATTACGATTAACAACTATCATGACTACGAAGAATTGCAATGATGGTTGTTATTCTGCCTACGTCATCTTTGCCTTTCAGTAAATAACTATAGGCCCTACAAACTTCTTCAAAATATTTTATTCTCAATGGGACACGGTTTTTTTGTACTAAAAGTTAATATTACAACATTGATAGTAGGCCTATATATTATTAAACTGTGTGTATGTGACTCTAACTCACAAGACAATCAGAGGTCATATTTCTTATATTACTATGCGATAATTATAACTCTTAACTCACAAAGATGCATGTCTTTTCAAGTACCAAAAGGTAAGAATGCAATGCAGATATTAGGCCCATATTCTAGAACTATTTTCATTTACAACTAAGACAAAAGTCATACTTCTCTTTACACAATTTTGCAATTTTAACTCTTATCACTTAAAAATCAATGTCCTATTTTCCAACTCTACTGTTGTGTTGGAAACTGAATCATATGAGCTCCACTCATTTGTTTATCAAAAACATATTACAATCGCCATTCCAGGCAAAATAACTTCATAGCTAATATAAATAATTATTTACACGAGAGAGTTCACCCCGACAGTAGAGTCCGAGACTCCAATTCTGGAAATCACGGGTTCGAACATTGCAGACATACCTGCCTTGCCTGAGTTTTTCTCCGTGGTTTCATGAATCATTAAGAAAAAATCTGGTTTGGAATTTCACTATTATGTTCTATTTCCTCACAATTAACATTCCATAGCGCCATTAACGTTAAATCAGTGAACTACTGTATGAAAAGCCACACAAACACACGTAATACTGAATAGGCCCTATACGTAAGGAACTTAGACGCATAGCTATAACATTATATGTTAAAGAATATATAAAATCCAAAAATACGTTTGTTTCGTAGTGGATAAAACGAAAAATATACTTATAACAATACATTGTAATACCATGCTGGTTACGAAACTCGGCGAGAACTTCGTTCCAATATGTTTGTAATATGCCTATGGTACAATAATTTACGTCATGGGGGGCACGCCGTAGCGCAGTGGTTAAGGCACTGAGCTACAAGCCGGATGGTCGAAGGTTTAAGTCCCGTTGGGGTCAGGATTTTTAAACTGACCCAAACCCTCTGGCGGCACTATGGCCCTGGGGTCGACTCAGCCTCTAACGGAAATGAGTACCAGACGCTGGTTCTGGGGGTAAAGGCGGCCGTCACGCAGGGCTGACAACCCGGCTGACATAAAGTGCCGATTGTCTAGAAAATGTGGGAGCCTTAACCTCCTACTACCCCAAGGGCCTCCGGGCCTGTTGTGGGATCACTTTACTTTACTTAAATCATATATATCATTCACGTCACAGCCCTACAAAACCACAGTCTCCCTCAAAATTCGACACCACTTTTCTTTATCCTTAGCCTATTTATCCACTTTCTGAATCCTATTTTAATTTTCAAATCTTTCTCCACAACCTCCTACCAACTTAATCTATGTCTATCCATCACTCATTTTACTCCTAGTTTACCTTAAACTATTTTTTTAAACTTATATTTCCACCCATTCTATAAGTTTATAGATATCTAACCACTGTGTCCTATGTCGAAAAACCAGCTATAACGGCTGGGGAACCCGACATGTTGACCACATGTTACCCCTATATTGGCTAAATGATCGTCCACTTATGTGGTTAACATATGTAGATGTGAAGCTAGCAGCCGACTGGTAGGCCTAAGGTCTTCTAGGTCTGCCACACCATGGAGTTTACTTTAGCCACAGTGTCACTTTACATTTAATCTTTGACATTATCTGTGGAGATTTTTGTATTTCTACGTGACTTCCATTCTCCATTTTCAAATTTTTCCCCATATGTTTTACGTAAATTTCTTTTCCATGATGCTAAAATTTGTTTATGTTCTATTAAAACCCACGTCTCTGCAACCATGATTACACAGGATTTAATACAGTTTTGTACATCTCGTAATGCATACATGCATAGTAATTCTGCCCGAGGGCAGGTCTTTCATTGCAATCATAGCATTTTCACGCTATGTTTTGCAGCTTTACTAGGGGATTGTAGGTGTGGTAGCTTCCCGTTGCTTTCCACACCGGTGAAGGATGATAATAATGATGATGATGATGATGGCCGGATGATTTTCGGGGACCGTGAACCCTAAGTTTCCTGACATTTGTCTTATGGGTGAGAAAAAAAACGAAAAAGCCTCACCCAGGAGCCTGTCGCGACCGGGAATCGATCCCGGTCCTGCTGTGTGGCAAGGCAGCACGCGTCCTCGAGACCATAGCAGTGAACAATCTCGTAATAATAAAGAATATATATATATATATATATATATATATATAAGAAAAATGAATGTTTGTACTAGATTTGCTCGGTTGAGTAATCGATACCGCACTGGGGTATCAATCCAGAGGTCCGTGTTCAAATCCCGTCCGAGCATTTATTTTTCTTCTCATGTTATAAATGTACACACACACACACACACACATATATATATATATATATATATATATATATATACACGTATTTTGTAGATACTTTACGTTTATTAAATTTCGTAGATTACTACGAACAAATTAATAATATGATTTATATCACTTAGCTTTTTTTGTTGTTTATAAATCTACCTGATTATTTAGTATTAGTTGTAAGGGAGCATAAATAGGTTCATATTTATTGTTACTTCTATTCCTTGTTTATGCGTCCACCTTCCTTTAGTTGTATTTGTTTATTTATTGTTAGTCTCGGGCTCTTTCTTTGATATCTTATGTGCCCATTTCAGGATCATATAACCTCTCTATTTTTCCACTTCCTTTCCTCAAGCCTTTTTTCTTCCATTGTTCTGATTACTCCTTGTGTCCATGTTAGTTTTGGTCTTTCCTTCTCTTTTTCTTCCCGTCGGATTCCATTCATAAAATAATAATTATCCTCTTCATATTTCAAAACCATGTTAATTGTGCTGTTTTATAGTTTCTACTAGCTTCTTTTTTTATTTTTATTATAACTTTATTTGTAATTTTATTTCTCCTTTAGTTCTAGAGGAAATAACAGCTACTGTTCTACGGAAGTGTCTGGGAAGAAATGGAGAATATTAACAATAAATAACTATTGATAAATATATTTAATAACCACACATAATTAATACTGACATTTCTGTTCATAGTATGAATGCAGGAATAATATCTGGACACATCAGCATTCAAATTTACTTGTAAAAACTTGTAAAATATGAGGGAGATAATCCATTGTTGCAGGAGAATGTTCACGTCTTCGGCGTACCTCCCTAGTGGCTTAAGTTTACACGAGAGATAAGTGCGTTTGTATTGTTATAGCAATTCTTTATTTTTCCGTCATCCACTGGACCTTTCTCTCCCTCTTATATTTTTTAAAGTTGGAATAAACGAGAGAGTTGAAGGGTCGGACATAGCTAACTGAAAATACATACACGAGTCTCTACCTGGAGAAATCGAAGTTTACATTCCTCCCTAAAGTAATATGATGTAGACAATGTCAATACTAAAATATTTGTGTTCGATTGAAACCTTACCCTCTACACTCGCAGGAACATCATCTCTATTACCTTCATGGAATTCCACAGTGCACCAAGTAGCAAACATTTCTGATGGACATATATTTTGGTTCTTTCTTGCACAAACCCTACTGAAGAGATCTCAAAATTACTTGAATATACAGAGTGATTCGGAATACATTTCTAGAGAATTTTATAACAGGCAACGGGTTAGTACTTGAACGGTTTAATTTACAGCGGTTTAACTCATTTTCATCAGCAGTAAAATTGTAACTGCATGCAAACTTTCAAATTGGCCTTTTCATACTTTTATTTTCATTGCATTTCAATACATTCAAATCAAAATAGCATTGACAAATTTAATGATAGGAGCACGAAATTTTTGCTGTGTGTCCCACACACTATGGCTAACAATTCTATGCATGGATTTTGAAAGAATGTTGATAGTTGTTGAAATAAAAATAAAATATGTGTAGTAATTAAAAAAAATCATATTCAGAAGATGTATATATATTGTTCTTCATTATTATAATGATTTAGAAAAGTTAATGCACAGTGTTGTTCTAAATAAGTCAGTGGTCGTGTAGAAAAAAATTCAAAAATTTTACTACAAAATTATGGGACAAATTAAAATTTTTAATATACAAAGTTTTAAATGCATTTTCTTCAATAACTGAAAACTTTTAAGCCTAGAAGTATGAAACTTCAGTAAAATATTAAATCAAGTATGTAGCTTAAAAATGTAGAATATAGAAATTTCCCCCATACCCCCCTTAAAGCTCCTAAGTTAGATTTGGATCCAGATGACAACTCTAAAATTATATCATTACAACATTTTTGTTCCCGAATTATTACAATATTTTTTGTGTTATGTTAATATTTCTAAAAAAACAAAGGAAATAGACTTAACCACTGTCAATTCAACCCATCATTTACTATTACTATTATTTTATTTCATGATTCTTTTTACCAGCTGAGTTTATTAAATCCGTATTAAAATGTGGAGATGAAGAGGACTGAGAAACGTTTACTCAGATAACTCTTTATTTGAGGCTTTAGGTTCTTTTACGTGTTGTAAGTCTATGACATGGGACTCACGGCATCAATTACCTTTAGAAGTAACCCATTGTAAGTATTTTTAAGCCTTGAAAAATCTATCGACCTCGGCAGGGTTTGAAACCTCGAACCTTAGGATAAGATGCGAGCTTGGATCGCATGAATATAGAGATATGGTACAATGAAGTTTTTGGCAAGAGAAAACGGGAGAATCCCCGAGAAAAACCTGCCCTGATTACTATTTGATCACCAGGAACTCCACATTGTAGTGACCGAAACGCGAACTCGGAATATATTGTCTAGTGCGAGTGTATAACTATTTGAGCTAAGGAGCCTCATCCGTATAAAAAACTAAATTATTGGTCAATTTCGAACTAAGAATCCTTCTTCAAATGGCAGGTATACATGATTCGGAGTAAAAGTAAAAATTGCCTGGTACATCATTGTGTTAAAACATACTTGATCTGGAAATGTTCAGTAGTAGGCCTACATCTTCCAAGAATTCCACCCTTACCTCGTGTCTGGAATTTGAGTACCTGGGACATGTTTGACGATATTTCAGATTGTGAATAGAAGATATCAGATGATTTCAGAAGTCTACATTCGTCAATAGGGATACTAACAGCGAGAGATGTGAAATCTTGATTGTCTTACCTGTGTAGTGCTAAAACTGTATGTCTCCTGATATGAGCCCTTTATTAAAACTTTATTTACTAAGTCCTGCCTTCGGGCAGAATTACTATGGATGGATGGATGGATTTACTAAGTACGAAATTGTATTTGGCATTCCTGTGGCCTATTTTCAATTTAAGTTTATACATCGTTCTCAAAATAAAGTTGCATAAGATTATATGTATTTTTACTGTATACAGATGGGCTACTTTTCAATCTATATCGAAGCTCAGTTCACTTGAATCATCACAAAAACACGCAAAGGGTTATTTTTCTGTAAACCGTCTCCTCCCGGATGATTAGCATGAGATTTGATTTTATTTTCACGTGACAATTCAATTATCATCATTCTTAATCAAACACACTGCATAACGTTTTTATTTGATATTACTAACCTATTTAATTTTTAACTGGTTGACATATTTTATGCACACACACACACACACATATTACACATCCAAGTTAACTGTTCACGGGCGGAGGAGAAGAATTTTAGCGCTAGTGTCGCCGATCTACTGAATCTGTAGAAGGGATGTAGGAGAGAACTGTACATCCGATCACGTATTGAAATGTTTCAACTTCAAATGTGTGGGGAGAATCTCTAAACACGTGTGAAAGATCTTAACATGGTTGTCAAATTAGTCATTTCAGCACGGAAAGCTCAAGCGGTCGGATATTTCAAAATCACAGTATTTGTCGTCTCTCTGTTACCAGCCGCACAATAAATCACAAGTGGCAACATGCAATGAAAAGGGCAAGGAATGGGACAGCTCTTTCCTAGACGTAACCCCAAAAGTAACAGGGTTGTCAAGCTAGTCATTCTGCCACTGGCCGCGCAGAACGACGGATCATTAAAATACATAGTATTTGTCAGCTATCTACATGCCAATCAAACAACATGATACAGAGGACAGGAAGTGGCAACATAGTAAGGATTAGGAAGAGAAAGACAGTTTGTTAGTTAACATATTTTCCGCCTGCACAAAACACTTGGATGGGTAATATATATATATATATATATATCTTCTGGAATGTCAAAATGGGTTTCGCCAAAGCAGATCTTGTACAGATGGCGCTTTCTCTATTAAATTACTACTTGAAAAACGAAAAAAGTTTAACTTGGGCACACATTTACCTTCCCTAGATTTTTAAAACCCTTTGATATGATAAAAAAGGACCCAAACTTTTTTAATTCTTCAAAACAGAAACATATCAAGTATTCTTTTTCAGAACATCTACAATATTTATGAAAATAATACCATACAAATTAAGTTGTATAATACTACTACCTCAGAATACGAACCCGTAAATCAAGGAGTACGACAAGGCTGTCCTATATCATGAACACTTTCAATATATATACCTACATACGTCAATGGTATGAAAAATACACATTCGGAATTCAGATTACAAATAACATAGAACTTAGTACAATGCTATTTGCTGACGAACAGGTAGTAATTGCTGAATCAAAAGATATGTTACAAAAAGGCTAATTTACTCTACATAACATCATAAAAGGCCATAGCATAAAAAATTCAATTGATAAAACGAAAGTACTGGCATTCCGAGGCACCGAGCCAATACGTAGCAACATTATAATTTAAAATACGATTTTCGAGCAAGTTAATAACGTCTCCTACGTAGGATCTATCAAGGAGAGGATGGTCTCAATATAAAACTCACTTTTTTTCCATACAAATATTACGCTTAACAATATAAAATCAGTACCTGATAAATCAGGCGTCCTCAACTGAAGTAAAGTTCTGTTTGAAAAACTTCAAGTACTTGTAGTTGAAAATTTGAAGGCCTTTCAAAACCATGTTTCATCACCTGCATTTCAATTTGTATTCTAATATTAGACGTACCTAATATATAAAAATGAATGTTCATATTTTATGCGCGGCCGTGCCGTTAATCCGATTGTGATCGGGCTTTTTGCAAAATGTTCAGGAGATTCCCGGGATGAACATAGGCTATAAGAGAGTTGTGATACTTTACCTTAAAAATCGCCCTTCTTAGTGGATGCTCAAATGGCTTACGCTTTCTAAACCATAACAAACACACAACATAAATGTACACAGAATTCAATATCTCAAAAGACTCTACAAAAAAGTCCGCGAGAGCATATGTTTATCTCTTACGGATAACTCACAATAAACATTTTTGTATTTCATTGATTGCAAGAAGATCAAGACAAGTACGCAGATCCCTATGCAAGCATAGCAGCACATGGCGGGCATTCTTTTACGGATAACCCACAATAACGAATGTTGTCTTTTAGCTCATTTATGCCAAGAAGATCAAGATAAGTAGATTCCCGCGAAACACCTGGTAATCAGCATGAGGAATCTTAAAATAATTAAAATATACATTTATAATTATTTTTCATTTTATTTATTCAACTAATCATAAGAAGTACATTAATTTTTGTCTTTCAGCTCATTTATGCCAAGAATATCGGGATGAACAGATTCTCGGACAACACCGGGTAAACAGCACGGGGTATAATTACGATATAAGTTTTTCCTTTCTTTATATTCTTAGCATATTCACTGCAGTGCCCTAAACTAGCTCGTAAGACTATCACATATAGAGACCTAAAACATATAAACAATGCAGCTCTACTTGAAGACGCTATAAAATTACCCTGGCATACTATATGGACGTTGCATTCTGTTGACGAAAAAGTTGAAGCATTAAATAACCTTATATTACAACTATATGTCAGACACGCCCCACTGAAAACTAAACTAGTGAAACGACATCCTGCTCCCTGGATGTCTGCTAACATTCGTGACTTGATGACTGAAAGAGACGCAGCATATCGGAAATATAGAGTCGACAAAACTGACATAAATCTCAATCACTATAAACGGTTACGTAACAAGACTACTCAAACTATCAGAAACGCCAAACTTAGACATCTATACAGCCTTACTGAACCTAATAACAATAACCCAGATATTTGGAAAAATCTGAATAAAATGGGTGTAGGAAGGAAAGACACACAGGTAGAAAAACTACCTGTTTTCTCTGAACACGCTTAATAACCATTTTACAAGTACATTCTTTACTCCTAAAGACAAAACACATACAATAAGTGAACTACTATTGACAAATCCACCAGGCAGAGAACATTTCCATTTTTCATATCTTACAGAAAATGACATAAATAAAAGCTCTCAAACGAATAAAAACAAAAGCAGAAGGTACTGACCGTATAAATATCACTCTACTTAACAAAATAATCGACGTTATACTACCTACCATAACTCATGTTTTCAACTCCTCACTACAAACCTCTATATATCCCACATTATGGAAGCAAGCAATTGTACGCCCACTCCCGAAAGTAAAAACTCCCTTAACTCCTAACGATTTTCGACCCATTAGTATTTTACCTACCCTTCCAAAAGCTTTGGAACGATTAGTCCATAAACAACTGACTGACTACCTAACTGAACACGACCTTTTAGATCAATACCAATCAGGCTTCAGGACAGGACACAATACAAATACTGCTCTACTAAATATATGTGAAGACATACGCGAAGCATCTGATAATCGAAAACTTACTATTCTTACACTACTTGACTTTAGTAAAGCATTTGACACGGTAGACTTGGACTTATTGTTGCTTAAACTAAAAAACCTCTCACTTTCTGACAGTGTCACGCAATGGTTCAACTCCTACCTTCGTGAGCGCCAGCAATACTTTGTAGGAAATTCTACATTACGCTCTTCTTGGACCTACCGTAAAGCTGGAGTTCCACAGGGCTCGGTGCTCGGCCCACTGCTTTTTTCAATCTATATAAACGACATATCTGACTCCCTAAAACATTGCAAACATCATTTATTTGCGGACGACATGCAGATCTACCTTCACTCAGACAAATATTCTTTAAATGACGCGGTAACCAAAATTAATGAGGACCTTGACTCACTAACGGCGTGGACAGAGAAATATGGACTTCAATTAAATCCTAGAAAGACACAAGCAATCATTATGGGCCATCAGAGACTATTATCCTCAATTAACACAAATGCAGTATTACATGTGTCACTTAATGGGGTTCAGATCCCTTATAGTGAGACAGTAAAAAATCTAGGAGTGTTTATGGATAAACATTTAATTTGGAATAAACAAATAAATAACATTTTCAAAACTATCTTCTCAATAATACATTCATTAAATCGTATAAGAAATTGTTTACCGTTTTCTCTAAGAAAAATGTTAGTAGAAACACTTGAAATGCCCCATTTTGATTATTGTGATACTCTTTTTACTGACCTAAATACTGTTCTTACCCAAAGACTTCAACGTGTTCACAATTCTTGCATACGTTTTATTTGTGGTATACGTAGATTTGATCACGTTACACCATCCATTGAACAATTGTCATGGCTTCGTCTACAAGATCGTAGAACCATCCATTCCCTATGCCTTCTCTATAATATATTACACACATCATTACCTTATTATTTATCACACCGCTTCACTAAACTCTGTGATACACATAACTTAGATACCCGTTCCCTTGAGCACAGTGTCCTATATATCCCTCCTCATCACACTACCTATTATTCGAAATCTTTTACAGTTTCTCTTGCTAGAACATGGAATTCACTTCCACCCTATGTCAGAAACTGCCAAACTTTACCATCTTTCAGAAACAAATTGAAAATAAAATTACTAACAGAAACAACTCACTAATATTACTTTTTAAGAATTAATAATGCGTTTTTGCATTATTTAATAAAAATAGACTTAGGATTTGTTAATATATTTACCTAATGCCTTGTATAAAAAGCGTAGATTAATTCATTGTAGTTTATTACTTTCTTTGTATTTTTTTCTTTTCTTTTTACGTATAGTAGATTCGAGCTGTTATTCCTTTTTTTTATTCATTGTATCACTAATTTAATTTTAATTGTACTTAGTTTCATTGTATTATTAGACATTATTTTCATTATTATTCAATATGACAGATAATTAATTGTTCAATGTCTATTATTGTAATTTTTTTTGTATTCATATGTAACATGTTTGTCCTTTTTAATATGACTATTATTGTAATTTTTTTGTATTCATATGTAACATATGTTTGTCCTGTATAATATGACTATTGTAATTTTTTTTGTATTCATATGTAACATATGTTTGTTCTGGTGAGTGAAAGAGAAGGCCACATGGCCTTAACTCCACCAGGCTAAATAAATCTATTCTATTCTATTATTTAACTAAACATAAAACACATTAATCACATATTTCAGCTCATTTATGTCATGAAGGTCAGAATAAGTAGATTACCGGGCAACGACGGATAATCAGCACGAGGTGTCTAAAAATAATTGCGATATAAATTTATAATTATTTTTCCTTACACTTATTCAACTAAACATAAGAACGCATTAATTTTCATTTCTTTAGGCGTAGCAGCGCACGCCAGGTGTTAGCTAGGGTTTTATACAATCTGGTTTTTTGCTTTACGTGTCGAATATTTTGAAAACTTTATTTGTTGAAAAATAAGATTTCTTAGCATTTTGTATTATTTTATTTATGTCTTCCTGGATATGATTATGTTTACATTGTCCCTTTCAACAGGAGTTCATAAATTAATCAGTTATTGAAGTAATGTCAATTTTACTGTTTGGGACTTGCTGGTGGTGTCAATTCTAGCAAAACCTTCATAGTCTTATTCAATTACGCTGTTGTGAGAACCGGCATTAATTATTCATCTTCTTCTTCGTCAGGCTCTACGACTTCCAGTGGAATGTCTAGGCCTTCTCAACCAGTTTACGCCACTTCTTCCTATCTTGTGCAATAGATTTCAAATCAAAAATCCCCATCTCTCTCAAATCTTCAATTACGTCATCTTCCCATCGATGTTTGGGTCTTCCTCTTGGTCTTGTTCCCTGTGGCTTCCAATTTAAAATATCATTCGGCAATCTTCCTTTTGGCATTCTTAGTGTATGTCCAAACCATTATAATTTTTTGGATTCGATGAAACTAACTATATTTTCTTTATTGTTCTTGAGGTATAATTCGTTATTCCTTCTTAACCTCCAAGTTCCATTTTCCTTTACTGGACCTAGCACTCTTCTAAATATTTTCCTCTCAAACGTTAATAGTCTTAATTTATCTGCTTCTTTTAGTACCCAGGTTTCAGCTCCTTAACATAGTATGATTGGTCTTATTATTGCTGTATATAATTTGAATTTAACATTTTTTATATTAATTTGCTTTCGAACATATCGAAATTAGCAAAATATGCTTTACTCCCTTGCAATATTCTTGTTTTGATTTCTTCTTCAACAGTATTATTATCGTTTAGTATTGTGCCTAGGTACTTAAAGGAGTTAATTTGATCAATACAGTCACTATTTATAGTTAGTTCAGTCAAATTTGTTTTATTTCTCATACATCTTAAATGTTTTGTTTTATTTAGATTCATTACAAGCCCATATTTTATACTTTCATTTTTTAATTCATCATTAATATCCTACCCTTAAATTGACCAAACAATAATTTATCTTGCCACTTATTTAAATGTTCCGGACCGCAAAGAAAACAAGCTCATATAAAACTCTAAGTTATTATTGTATATTATTATATAATTTGATGCAATTGTAAGTAGTTATTACAGAATTGAGGAAAAATATTTAAAACCCAAGCGATAACGAAGTTTTTAATTTCCGAGATTCTGTAAAACACTTCACAAATATGCGTTGTACATTATTTTTTGCGCGATGGTGTTTTTGAAATAATAAATAATAGTAAAATAATATCTTTGTTCGAAATATTTGCGTTCATTATAAACAATTGCTTAACGTTAACAGTATGGGCAATGTTTATTAGTTGAAACAACAGGAGGCCTTGAGAACAATTATTGATAAAATGGCCGCAAGTACCGCATTTATTGTTTTATATTGTTTCAAATAAAGTTCAGTTCATTTAAGATGCAGTGATTTGTTTCGTATAATGTATGTTAACACTACATTTTGGATATTTTTTGTATATATATTGTACATAATATACATAAAGGGCAGTGGTTTTACTTCCCGCACGTGGATGTAAATGTAATATTACAGTACAATTATTTAGGTTGGTAATCCCGAAATGTTGAAAGTTGAACTTTCAATCATGGTCGCCATTGCTGTAAGTACGACAAAACGCACTATCGCGCAAAAACGAATGTAGTTAGGGCAGTTCCGGGTGAGATGGCCATACGGGGGTGATGGCCATAGCATCTATTTTATGTTGGAATGACCGGATGTGAAACCAACTCGGTAGGCGGCATGCTTTTGACCCTAGTAGCCGATTGTTGAACACGTGTGGCATTTTCGTGTTACAAGTGGGCGACTTTTTCCTAATTATTGTTTTGTAACTGCTTAGATATTTTCTGACCGTCAAGAGAAGTGAACATAAGTGCGACGTTTCTGCAAAATATTTCTCAGCAGCTTATTGTACGAGGTAACTGGAACTTCTGTGATTAATAGACAGTTAATATTTCTTATTTAATCATCTCCTGTTTTTTTTCCCGCACTTTGGCCATCTAACCCTTAAACAGGGGGGAGATGGCCACCTACTTTCAGGGAGAGTTGGCCAACTGTTTAAAGACGCATTTTCGTTGATTTCTTTAAAATGTTTATTTTACTGCCTCTGCGGTGTAGTGTTATAGTATTTATTATTAGTTTAATTTTATTAATTTGTACATTAGCGGGAGTTGGCCTTCTGTTTAGCAAGTTTACCATCCCAAAGATCCCGGTTTCGATTCCCGGCTTTTCCTTAGAATTATTTTCAGGTAGTCTCTTGATATATACTGGCATATACCCTTACAATCCCGATGCCATTCCTGTGTATACATTCCTCAATTCAACTGCAAGTGAATTTACAAATAAAGAGAGAAAACAGGATGATCAATGTCAGAACACGAACGGATATAACGCTGAGGATTCTAATTATGCTACCCCTGGCGGTTCCCACAATGTTGTATGGATGTGAAACTTGGGCTCCAATGAAAAAAACAGAAGGATAGAATACAGACGGCGGAGATGAGGTTCCTAAGACATGTAAAAGGATGTACAAGACTTGATAGAATAAGAAATGAGGATATAACAGAAGAATTGAAAGTATAGCCTTTATTGGATAAGGTCACGAATTACAGACAGAAATGGATTGATCATGTGGATGGAATGAGTAAGGAGAGATATCCATTGTTAGCAAGAAATTATCAAGCAAGAGGAAGACGTGATGTTGGAAGACCTAGAAGACATTGGGCTGATGCATTATGAAGTCGGAACGGGCAATTGCCTAATCCCTGGAGTGATGATGATGATGATGATACCTTCAGTAACCCCATTAAACTTTTGTTCAAGTAATTATCCTACAAATCTTCGATATTCTGAAACATTAAAAAAAGTATGGCCATCTATCCCGGACCTCTAAACCGTTCAACCGATCTTCGTGAAAAATTGTATATAGGCCTACAGGTTTTCAGATACGGCTAGTGTTTAGCCGTTACCTATTATATTCTTAAATCATTAGGTGTAGGAGTTAACCAGAAACGAAAATTTAAAAATCGCTCTTGCAATCGCAATTTTCGACGTTTCACTCAAAAACTCGAAATAACTTATTAGAATAAATAAAAAATCAGCGAATTCCGACCATTAGAAGTAGTTTTTACCTAAAATTTGAAATTAAAAATTTACTCTAGCAAAGCCAAGTTTAGTTCATCGCAGTGTACATCATATTAACTAACCCTCAATATTTAATTTATTTAGATGGAGCAGCGTATGCCGGATATTAGCTAGACTAATATATAAATATGAATGTTTGTTTGTTTATTTGCTCGTACTTTATGCGCGGCTATACCGTTCATCCGATTGTGATAGGGCTTTTTGCAAAATGTTCAGGAGAATCCCGGGATGAACATTGGCTGTAAGAGAGTTGTGATACTCAACTCCTACACCCTTAAAAATCGCCCTTTGTAGTGGAAAACGTGAAAGTAGTAGCTCTTTGGACGCTTAAATAGCTTACGCTGCTTAAACCATGACAAATATACAAAATTAATGTACACAGAATTAAATATCTCAAAAAGTTTCACAAACAGGTCTACGACAGCATATGTTTATCCCTTACGGATAACTCACAATAAACATTTTTGTCTTTCATTGATTGCAAGAAGATCGAGACAAGTACGCAGATCCCTGTGCAAGCATTGCAGTACATGGAGGGTATTCTTTTACGGATAACTCACAATAACGAATGTTGTCTTTTAGCTCATTTATGCCAAGAAGATCAAGATAAGTAGATTCCCGCGAAACACCTGGTAATCAGCATGAGGAATCTTAAAATAATTACAATATACATTTATAATTATTTTTCATTTTATTTATTCAACTAATCATAAGAAGTACATGAATTTTTGTCTTTCAGCTCATTTATGCCAAGAATGTCGGGATGAACAGATTCCCGGACAACACCGGGTAAACAACACGGGGTATCTAAAAATAATTACGATATAAGTTTTTCCTTTCTTACTTATTTAACTAAACATAAAAGACATTGATTTTCGTATTTCAGTTAATTTATGTCAAGAAGATCGGGATGAGCAGATTCCCGGGCAACGCCGAGTAATCCTCACGGGGTATCTAAAAAATATAAATTTATAATTATTTTTCTTTCAACTTGTTCAACTAAATATGAAATCACATTAAGTTTCATTTCTTTAGGCGTAGCAGCGCACGCCGGGTATTAGCTAGTTAAATAATATTTTAAAACCACAAATTTTATAAAACTCTCGCCCTCCCGACTTTCCTCTATGGAAGTAAATGTGGGTTCTAAAAAAAGAAAGAAATCGCTATGTTAAGAGCTGCAGAAATGAGATTCATGCGCCGAACTGCTGGATATCCTCTACTTGACCATCAGAGGAATGTATATATTTTAAAGAAATTCCACATGCAAGCTTCAGAAGAAAAGATATATATAAGACCTATAGAGACGATGACTGCAACATGTATCCCGAATGTGACGAACTATGATCCTCAATGCAGTTCTTCGGTATCATCCACGATGACGTCTAGTTGAGACCGAAACAGGTCAACATTGACCTATATTGATAAATGGTGCATGATGATAATGGAATATACGTGCGTGTGTATTTTAACATAAAATTGGATTTAGATTATGTTACCATATATTATTAACGTTACATAATTAAAAGTTATTTTTAATAATAGAAAAGTGTATTGTTATTATTTTATTTATACGTAGTTCAAGTCAAATGCAATTCATATCTGGGTGTGAAATGACAGACAAATTTTGCGCAAACCATCTTATTTCAGTCTTGGGATTCTTTTACGTACCATAAATTTACAATACGATACTCACGGGTTTACTTTTCGTCCAAAGGAAACTGTAATCAGGATGTTTATGCCCTTAAAAATCACCAACCCGGGTGGTATGAACCCGCAAAATTCTGCATGGTAACCACTAGTTCACCTGCACCGACTAATAGAATGGTGATACTCAATGAATAATAAAGTTTATGATAATTGCTTCATAACCAAGAATTCCCCTGTGCACTCCCTTGATTATTAAATATGTTATTAAAATTTTATTTTGCATTCAATGATCTATTATTATCCATGGTGAGTATTAATAGAGAAAGAGGGACCACCATGCTTCTAACAATACAAATACCAAATCTACTCCCTTAAATATTATAACAACCATGCCCTCCCATTTTTAGCGTTTGAAAAGTAAATATCATAAAAATTCTAGCAGGCACTTTTCTAGACCAATCCCACCCCTTTCCTTTTTTTTTCTCTCTCTCTCTCTCTCTTTCTCCTTCTCTGTGTCTTTTCTTTTCATCCCTTCAAAAATCAAACCAAACATTTTCCTTTCATAGACATCCAATCACAACACAGACATTCTTTGAAGACAGACACAATAGTCCATATAATCAAGGCCTTGTATGCAACCCCAGCTCCTATACCTTGCAGTAAAAAGAAATGAAAAAAGAGCTTCATATATGATGTATTATATTTTAAGTTGCCTATTCAAGACTTAAATTCATGTGGGTGGAACCTGTCTGGACATACCCCACCCTCGTATTGACTGCTTACTGTAACTTCCTGCCTCAAACAATCTAAGCAATCTTTTATTCACAAAGAAACTAAAACTAAGACATTCAATTTATAACTTGACCATCTCGAGATGGAAGATTCAGGTTAGTCTAGCCAACAAACACTGTACAATTTTAAGCATTTTAGTATACACAATTTCAATAAAAAGTTCTAATATATATATATTTGCATATTCTCCAGAAAAATAATTCCAAATTTTAACCCTCCTGTGGTTTACATCATATGATACGAATATGATGGTTATACACTCAGTAAAGTTGTCTATACTGTAGATAGAAGGCATTTCAGAAACATTTGTTACAAAGTAATCGCATATCAACTATTTCACTGGCAAGGATTTAAACTCTCCATTCATCTTTATCCTTCGATAATATTTTCCAATCATTCCCTGTATAATTTGCCTCCCTTATATCGTGGTTAATGTTATTATTCCATTTCATTCTTGGTATACGTACTAGGTAGTTTCCCTCTGGTTCGCCTACAAGAAGTTTACATGTCCTCTTTCATTCCCCATGTCCTGCCCTTAACAATCTAAGCGATTGTTATTAAATATGGTTAACTACAAAGATAATGTAGTTTCCTTGATTCTTTGTCTATTTGGCTATCTTCATTCCAATTTTTTTTCTAAAGCACTTTATTTTCAAATAGTCGTGATATTTTCTCCGCCATTAAAGTAAGAAACCATGTTTGCGTCCATACAACTGGAAAGATTTCTGCTTTATATAACTATTTTTCATGTAACATTTTTTTAGATAAGTTGGGATGACACGAGTCCCTGGAATGCATAACAACATGTACAGGTATTTCCAGAGTTTGTAGCGTAAGTTTCAATTTTTTTCCACTTATTCCTGTTTGTAATTAAGTTCTTAGTTCTTTTTTTAATTCCGCTACTATTTCATAATTTCCTTCTTTTGTTCTTAAAATCCCATTCTATTTAATAATTATTATTCTGTGTGAGACCACACATTTACTATTATTGATATTGACTGCGAGTTCCATAGCGTTACTTACACTTTGAACTGCATGGCCTATTGTATGTTTATAGAATATAAGTATAGGCGTAAGGAATTTTACTCTATCTGATATTCTAACATTTTGAATTATTCATATTTTATGATGAAAATTTGTATTTTTATTAATTAATGCTTTGTTTTTAAAACGATACATTTAACATTATAATAAGTCAGTCTGTAAATAAATCACAGCATCAAATTACAGTAATGTAAATTACGTAAATCATAAATTCACCAAGTAAGGAGGTCACATTCAGAAAATCTCTGAATCAAATCTCGGAGGCTACTAAACTGTTGAACAATTTTTAGTTGAATTTATTGGCTCCGTAAGCGAATGAATTATCGGGTTCGACATATCTTTCCTCGATTTACGCCTACAATTCCTCCAAATTTAATTTTATTTCCATAAAACCTTTTATGACAGTCAATAAATTAGGAATGTGAACTAATGGCACAGAGATGATATGATCATTTATTGTATTCCGTTTCAGCATTCTCACCTCTATTTACTAAGCTTATGACACATTTAGAGACACTTGTTAACCTCAGTCACTTCCTCCAGGTTAATTTCTCCCCGTCTTCCGGAAGTTCAATTGGTAGCTTGCAGCACTTGTTTTTGAAGATTTCGTTTGGAAATTCTCACATATCAACATCTGTACTGGTGCATACAGAAATGCATGAACTTTTGTGTGCAGTTACTATCCTCTAAATTATTCAAAAAATATATTATAATGACAGCACATTCCAAGCAGGGACGAAGTTTTAATGATTCCACCAAACGTTTCTTTATCCCACTCGCTCCCTCTCCCACTTTTTCTGGTCGAATGATTATATGGGCTAAATATATTAGTTTACATTTAATTTAAATCTAGCATATTCTACAAATGACAAATTATTTATTTTATAAAAAAACATTTTTCAATAATATAGAAAACAAGGCCGAATATAATTGTTTGCTGTCACAGACTATTAATTTACGTCAATGTGACGCTGTCACTATATTCATTTAATTCATCGTAACAGGATTTGATACTTCTCACAGCTAGTAACTAGTGCGTTTTCTTATGGAACTGGGTGGAATCCATTCCAGATCCTAAATACATTTTGTATAACTAGATCGAACCGAATATAGGAGGTGTTTGAGATGTCAACGAGATATGCCCTTACACTGGAGAGTCGGTAACCTTTGTCTATATTTAGTTATATTATTAGTAGTAGCAGTATTGGTATTACTATTATAGGATCAAGTAGGCCTACTTCTATCACCCCACAACTATTTGGCATGAATTTTCTTACAGTAGCCTTTCCCTACGGGGTACGCCGTAGCGGTCCTGGTGGGTCAGGATTTTTAAACTACCCAACCTTCTGGCGGCACTATGGCCCTGGGGTCGACTCAGCCTCTAACGGAAATGAGTACCAGACGCTTGTTCTGAGGGTAAAGGCGGCCGTTACACAGGACTAACAACCCGGCTGACATCAAGTGCCGATTGTACAAACAAAAGTGGGAGCCTTAACCTCCCAAGGGTCTCCTGAGGCCTGTAGTGGGATTACTTTACTTTTTAAACGTGATCAGAAGTACCCTTAAAATTTAATCTATTTAATAATATTTGAGATGTAAGTGATATTCGTTTTGGAAGGGAAAAGCTTTATATTCTGATATCACTACCTGGTAAGATAATAGTCTACTTTTAATATTCAATACACTACACTGTTCATTGCGCATTTTTGGAAGCGAATATTCCAGGAAGTTACGGACAAACATTCTCTTTGAAATAAGAATATAACATTGTGTTCCACGTCTCAATATGAACTAACATAAACCAGTTAATGGGAAGAAAGTAATAAAACGCGCAGGATGTTGCACTTTGGATAATATTGTAAAAGCACCGAATGAAATTAATGATAAAAAAGGCATTTATATCGTGTAATATAACTTCACGGTATTGTTGATATAAATCCTTTTTTTAAGTTATTTTCTCTACACGCAATCTCTAACGTTTTGTGCAAATAGAAGCAGAGAAACAAATTCTTTCAACTCCTAAGCAAAGTCGCAGCATTGTCCTGAAAGTTTAGCACAGAAAAGTGTTGTCATTTCCGGCATTAAAAGTGATATTACTTATAAGAGAACTGTCATAGTATAGTCATATCGAAGAAAATTATGTATAACTTACGTATGTATAAAGGGCCTATATGTGTACAGACATGCAGTCCGCAGTTGAAAATAAAACGGCCATCAAGAATTTCTTACGAAACACACTACATCAAGAGGGATTGTACTAACTGTAGGTCATTTTTTGCTACTTTACCGTTCAAGGTCATGAATTTCTCATCATGTTTCTTTCACCAGCCGAGGTCACTTGCTCCCTAGGGCAACTGACACAACATGCTTTCTCTCGCTGTTGCCAGTGCGAAACGCATTACATTTTACAAGTCATTACAGTAATCATATACCCCAGAGCTGTTTTGACAGTTGACTGAAAGCCGACATCGTTGTAAATATATTTATTTATCTCTCTTTCACTGCATGATATTAAACGGTAAATTAAGACAAATTGACCTATAAACCTCTCGATAGATCAGGTAGACTCGTTAAGTGAGCAAACTCTAAGCAGAAATGGATATAATTATATTTGTGGTAAGACACTTGGTTCCGAGTTCGTTTTTCAGTCACTTTATGTGGGGTTCGTGATGAACGAATCCGAGCTATGAGATGTTTTCCTCCCGGTTTTTTCTGGATTTCTCCTGCCAAAAGTTTCATTCTACCACTTATTTATACTCATGATCAATTCAATTTTGTCTGCGCTTGTAATGGCGCGGCAGGGCTGATCAGCTTGTATCCATGAATATCACAGAGTTTCAGTATGATGAGCATTTAGCAGGATACACCGTGTAACACTACCAATAAAAATTGTTATAAATCAAAACTAAGTTATCGTAATGTCTTTTGTTGAAAAACATAGATAAACTTAACAAGTGAGAATAATTAAATTTATTAAATGATTCAATTAAGAGGGAGAAGTTATAAGTATCCTGCTGGAGTTCGGAATTCCTAAAGTACGTAGGGAAATTTTTGGACCAAAGAGAGATGTACAGACAGGTGAATGGAGTAGACTACATAACAATGAACTATATAATAAGAACAGTTAAGTCTCGTAGACTGCGATGGGCAGGACATGTTGCACGTATGGGGAATAAAAGACTTGCATGGAAGCTTCTTGTAGAAAAGCCAGAGGGAAAACGCCCAGTTGGTAGATCAAGAATGAGGTGGGAGAATAACATTAACTATGATTTGAGGGAAGTAGATTATACAGGGAATGATTGGAAAGCATTAGCTCAGGATAGGGATGTATGGAGAGCTTATATCCGCGCGGCCATGAACTTACGGGTTCGATAGTGCCAGTGAGTAAGTAAGTAAGTAAAGTTTTGTGGTGACAATGATATTGCGTAATTTCTCGTGTTTATTTTAATTTCAAGTTTTGTGACAATGAAATAACGTAACTTACCATATTTGTTCCATTTGCTGTTTGTTTTGAAATATTCCAACAAGATGTAGTCCTCCACATTATGGAAGGAAATTAAGCTCAGGATTTTTAAGCCGTGAAAAAAATGTACTCTAAACGGGTTTGAACCCGCGAGCGTCGAAACCACATCCATATGTAGCATTTACTGATTTCCATATAAACGTTTTGAGTTTATCTGTGTTTTTCAACAAACTGCATTGAAATAAATTTGTTAGTTTCTGTTATATAATAGTTTTTTTATTGGTAGTCATGGTCACAGACACCCAGTATTACAAGTCAAAGGTATAAGTAACAAAAGATCAGTTTTTAATAAAATGATGTTCAAAGTCGAAACACTCCATATGTGACTGTCATAGCAGTTTTCTTTTCAGCCACTAGATTTCAGCACCAGACAGAGTTTTATTTGTATCCATTAAGCCACTCAGATTAGTATCTGCTTTAACTACTAAAATCTACACTCAACTCCAAAATTAGCAATTTGTCACTTGTACCCCTTGGCTTCTAATGGTTTCATATAAAACTTTATTAAAGTTAATCCATTAATTAATTAAATTTACTAAATATACTGTACTAGTGGTGGCACGCCGAGCCCTATCATTGTTGGTTAAGGTAATACGTTGTGGATTGGGATGAAGGGTCCCAGTGTGGGTCAGATTTTTCAACAGGCCCAAACCTTCTGGGTGCTCCATGCCTCTAGGGTCGAGTCTGCCTCTAACGGAAATGAATACCAGATGCTTGTTCTAGGGGTAAAGGCGGCTAACACTCAGAGCTGACAACCCGGCTGACACATCGCGCCGATTATCCAGAAAGGTGGGAGCCTCAACCTCGCACTACCCCAATGGCCTCCCTAGGCCAGTAATGGGATCATTTTACTTTTTTTACCTTTTAAGAATACTAATATTCTCTAACTTTGATTCTGGAAATCAGGTTTTGATTTCCAGCTGAGTAGGGAATTGTAATCTCCATTTTGGATCTGTAAATGTTATTGATCTGATGAAGTTAAGATCGTCATAAAGTAGGCCTATAGCCTAGATTCTATATATATATATATATATATATATATATATATATATATATATATATATATATACTAATAATTACAAATAAGTTATATTAATAATTTATTGCAAATAAGAAAATAAAGACGTGCTAGACAGAGTGGGTGAAGGAAGAACAATGCTGGAACTCATAATGAAGAGGATAATAAATTGGATTGACCACTGGCTGAGAAGAAACTGCCTGCTGACTGAGACCCTAGAAGGAATGGTCAGCGGAAAGAAAGTTAAAGGTAGAAAAGGGCGTCAGATGATAGACAATAGTAAAATAAATGGTCTGTAAGCGGATACAAAAAAGGAAGAATGGAGAATGGTGAGTTTGCAGTGAAAGACCTGCTCTTGGGCAAAACACAATCTATGTATATATGTATAAACTTAATAATGTAATGGTAATAATGTAAAATTGTTACTAACAATCCAGGTGAATTAGCTAGCGGTTACCATGTTTTAATCTGGTTCCGATGTTCGCGAATTCAAACTTGGCCGGAGTCGATGGATCTTCAAGGGCGAGCATGATTCCTCTTGAAAAGAGGAGTAAAGCCTTGGGTATCCCTATCATATATTTACGGCAAGTAAAAGAACCTCAAATCTCAGATAAATTTTCAGCCCTTTCACCCCAGAATATAATTCATACTCTCATGATGAAAGTTGCTTTGTAAAAGTGTATGTATGTACATCATATGGAGACATGAGTGCTCCCTTAGTGGAATTTTCTTGACCAAGCTTATTTAGTTATGCTTATTTCTGTACATATAACACTGAGTGATATGTGGTCAGCACATCGCTTCAACGCGACATCTAGTAGGCAACTAATGTATTACTTGAATGGGGATTTTTTCTCAGAGGTACTAATTTTGGCTTGAGGTTCTTTAACGAGCTCAGAAAATCTTCAGCTCGGGATCCACGGTTTAAAGTCTCTCCCGAAGCACTTCCCCTTAGATGTTTCTACTCTAAAAATCCACATATCCCAGTGGATTTGAACTCACGACCATCGGGACTAGAGGAAAGGAACATAACCACTAGATCACCGAACCCGACTGCTAAACAGTGTATTTAAATAAAATACACACCAAGCATAATAATCGAATATGATACACAGGAAAGTTTAAAATAAAATTCCATCCATCCATAGTAATTCTGGCCGAGGGCAGGTCTTCCACTACAATCATTGCTTCTTCATGTTACGTTTTGCAGCTTTACTACGGAATTACAGGTGTGGTAGCTTCCCGTTGTTTTCCCACATCGATGGAGGATGATGGTGATAATTACGATGATGATGGCCGGATGATTTTCGGAAGCAATTGAGCTCTAAGCTTCCTGACATTTGTCTTACAGGTGAGGAAAAACCCCGAAAAAACCTCATCCAGGAGCGTGTCCCGACCGGGAATCGAACCCAGGCTCGCTGCGTGACAAGGTAGCACGTTACCTCGAGACCACAGCTGTGGACAAATAAAATATAGAAACATTATACAAAATAAGATTAGAACTTTGTATTTCCTATAAAATATAAAGTATGCATTATATTTTGTTTTTATATAATGCATACTTTATATTTTCATAGGAAATACAAAGTTCTAATCTTTGTTTTTAACTCGGGCAACATTCGATTTGTATTAATATCGTATACAAGGATACAATGAAAGTGTAGTAGAGATGAGGGAATAAAAAAAAATAGAACGACAAAGTCGAAAACTTGAAAGAAAAAAAAAACATAAGAATCATAAATAAAATGGGGATAGAAAAGGCCACACACATGGCGATAGTGGTGAGGCCGTGTTGACGAATTTTAATACGCCGTTCAGAGATGTAAACACAGAGTCATTATGATGTGTAAAAAGAAGCAGACACATATAATATTAGTGATATAGGACGTAAATATCTCGGTCTCTATAAACTGAGTCAGCGGGATCCTGCAGCTGCACCGCATCTTTTCCACTTCCTCCAATCCTTCTCACATGTTCTGTCAATAAACAAGAACAACTGGAAACACTTTATTATCCACATTCTTAAACCTTCATTTTATGTTTTATGTAAATGAGGCAATAGCATTTTAAAATCATTCTCGTTCAAGCCTTATCTTCCCATGGATTCATTACTTCAAGGGTTGAAGCTAGAATCTCACACTATGTTCCCTAGACCCTATAGAATCCAATGTAGCCTACTCTTGGTGGTTTTTTTCAGTTATGATATAATATCATTTAATGAAACGAGTGTTTGAGACGTCTTCTTCTTTTTCTTCACCTTTGGTTTACGCATTAATTGCCTGTTCCGTCTTCACTAATAGATCTAAGACCATCTCTTCCGAAAACATGTGACATCTCTTCTTCCTCTAGGAAAGTAATGTAAGATTTTATTTGGTAATCTACTTTAAGGTAATACGTTGTGGATTGGGATGAAGGGTCCCAGTGTGGGTCAGATTTTTCAACAGGCCCAAACCTTCTGGGTGCACCATGCCTCTAGGGTCGAGTCTGTCTCTAACGGAAATGAGTACCAGACGCTTGTTCTGGGGTAAAGACGGCCGTCACGCAGGGCTGACAACCCGGCTGACATAAAGTGTCGATTGTCTAGAAAAAGTGGGAGCCTTAACCTCCTACTACCCCAAGGGCCTCCGGGCCTGTTGTGGGATCACTTTACTTTTTACTTTATTCCATGCTTTCTACATGTTCTCTCCACTGATTCTTGTTGTTAAATATATCTTATTTTATGGAATAGATCTGCAGTTCTTCACGGATATCCTCGTTCCTTATCTGGTCCATTCTAGTGCAACCATTTACTCTTAAAAATTTCATCTCGGCTGCTTGGATTTTACTTTCATGTATGGTAGTGATTATCCAAGATTCGCTCCCATATAAATGGACAGGCACCGCCATTTTTTATAAAATTTTAATTTTGTTTGTTTATGGGCTTTATTACTCAATGTTGTATTTACTGTGCCACAAATAGCTTGAAACTGATGTTTTATATTCAATATCTTTATCATATCCATAGCTGATATCACATCCTAAATATTTAAAGTGGGATAATTGTTTAATAATTTCGTCTCTAATGATTATTTTTGCACGCAGAGTGTTTTTCCACAAAATGCCATTACTTTTGTTTTACTTACTGAAATTTTAAAATTATAATCGCTATAGGCCTATATTTAATTTAGTTTATAATCAGCCAATTATAACTGATCTTTATCATGGTGTAGTAGGCCTCAGACAAAATCGTCGGCGAAAATTAAGTTATTAATACATGTGTTATTGTTCAATCTAATGCCTCTGCCTGTTATAATTCTCCATTGTTTCATAATGTCGTCAATATATATATATATATATATATGATATGAAAAGAAAAAAGAACGCTTGAGTCGGGATTTGAACCCGAGTCTCTAACTCTGTACGTTTAGCGCTCTAACGACCTGAACTACCCACGTATTCAAACACAAACATACATTTTTCTTATATATGCAGTATTCTCAATTCACACAAGAGGTAGCGGAAAATCGTTCCGACTGACATCTTGTGGCCAACATAAGAGTTAAGCAAACTTTTAAAGAGAATATTTACTTTGTAGCAGTAACACTTGTATATTTAGATGTCATAACTATAACATAAATCACTCTATATTCTAACTAAAATTTGTACTACTTTTCAGAACTGTTTTTTTTTTTGTAGCTCAATTTAAAGTGAAACGATTGTGTAAATTTTTTAGTGTTTCGAAAGTATGATTCCAAGTGTATTTAACACAATATCTGTTTGTATAGAAACATGTTAAATATATCAATGAAAAGTACAAACCTTGGGATAAAGTATCCATATAGAATAAGAAGATTAACTCACTGAAACTTTAATGCAAAACGTACTTATTTCTACAGCTCGGTACACAACTGGGATGCGGACCAGATGCGTTCTTAACTATCGGCAACTTCCGATGTTTATATTGTCTACATACATTTTAGAATTCTACCCTTCTTTGCAGATAAGTGAAGAAAAGTCATCTGGCAATAATTTTAGAGTAAAGAAAGATGAATTGACGAGAGTTAGTAAAATACTTTTTTTCCAGCTAGATTTCGTATCTGGCCCACTGTGCAGTGCCCATCCAGCATCGTGAGGCTATTTGGGTAGCTACAATTAGTAGCGACTCCAGGTTCAAAATACCAGCTATAACGGCTGGAGGATCAGACATGCTGACTACATGTCACCCTACACTGGCTAGATGATCGTCTACCTCTGTGATTAACACATGTGGATGTGAGGTCAAGAAGATCGGGATAAGTAGATTCCCGGGCATACCGTTCATCCGATTGAGATGGAGCTTTTTGAAAAATGTTCAGGAGATTTCGGGAATGAACATAGGCTATAAGAGAGTTGCAATACTCAGCCACTTCACCCCTAAAAATCACCCTTTGTAGTGAAAAACGTAAAATAAAGTCCCTATTTTGACGCATAAATGGCTTACGCTGCCTAAACCATAACAAATACACAAATTGATGTACACAGAATTGAACATCTAAAAAAAACTCTACAAAAAAAGTAGAGTATGACAGCGCCCGGCTGGTGGTAAAAACGCATTAACATTTATTTAGAAGTAGCAACGCACGCCGGGTATTAGCCAGTATGCTATAAAAGAAGCAGTACAGTGGTGTCTTCAGTACAAATGTAGTGCACACATTTTTAGTGACTCGCAGGCTGCACTTCATTCGATTGCAGATAAATTTAATATAAATCCGAACTCGGTAAAAATCAGAAATAATATAAAGAAATTACACAAAACACCTGTGCCTGTCTTGGATACGAGGGCACCAGGGAACTGTGGGAAATGAACATTCTGATCAATTAGCTAAATCTGCAGCATCTTCTGACCTTCATTATTCACTTTCAAAGTGATCCTACATTAAAAATAAACTGTTGGACTATATCATCACTGATTGGAATGAACATTGGATAAGGAGTACAAATGGCGCTTTGACTTTCCTACAGTACACCATAGGCTAAATGCAAATCATTTTATTCCAAATTTCATCTTAACACAACTTATGACTGGCCATGGAAAATTTGGAAGTTATTTTAGGAGATCTAATATTAACCCAGACAGTGATCATAATTGTAAATGTAAAGAATCAATACAATTTGTAAAACATTGTTTTATTTTATTGGCCTATATTCGAAAGACAACGATTCTGGTTAAACTTACTTTTAAATGATGATGAGGCTTCTGCCTCAATGCGTGAAGTGATTTTTAAGAACCAAAATTATTATAAACATTTTATGAACTTCATAACAAACACTCATGAGTGTCATGACAATATGTAGTATTTTCTAAGACACTTATAGATGATTTATCTAATTCATAACTCTCATTCAAAACCATAACATAATATTTCTGTTTTACAATGTATAGTATAATATTGTTATAGTAAGCTACAATCCTAACATGCCTTTGTGGGCGAAATAGCGTTTCAAAATATTTGGAGATTCAATAATCATAATAATAATAAATAGTCCTAACCAATGCCACTCTTGATTTCGAAATCCCCTAGATAAATTCACGAGTCACGATGTTTTAGAATTACTATTTGTAATCATTGTTCGTAGGTAAAAATCACTATTTCATAATATTATGAACATTTAAAGCAAATAAGTAAATAAAGATACGCGATGTGACATTAGTTGTTGAAGCATCTATAGAATTAGAATGAAAAGAAAAATATATGAAATCATTATATTAGAATTACGAGTATATACGATTTTTACTACAGTTCTCTTATATTTCATTTAATAGAACTTTTAGGGTATTTTTTAATATCAAATTATACAATTCTTTCAACATCTTACAAGACACTGAACTAATTTCATCAATATAGCATATAATAACTTCTGGATGATGGTAATAAAAACTTTGCGATATCCTCTCGTATCATGTCCTGGTTTATATTAATGAAGATGAATTAAAATACAATGATAAAGTAAAAATTTTAAGAAATGTATAACAGTACCTGAGATCTTGGTACCAAACTGAAAGCAGAAGATGATACTTAAGTTATCGAAAGGCCTCCTACAAAACTACACTGCTGATTATTGAGGATGACTGAGATCTCGTGTACTGTTATACATTTCTTAAAAGATTAACATAGTTACCTCAACGGAGTTTCGTAATGTATTTTAAAAATTGAATGATGAAGTAAATGGGAAATTAATATTAATGATAGATCCTGCACCTGCAAATTTTCCCAGATGTTTTATATTTTCTGTCCTGCACCATTGCCGAACGGTTTAAAGCCAAGACTTAACATAGATGGTTTCAGTTACCAAATTGGAATGAATTCTGTAATGAAATTTCGGCCAATGTATGTGACCGGTGCCCATCCAGAGTAATGAGGAATTTGGGTAGCTACTTTTGTAGCTACAAACGTAGCGGCTTTAACTTGAGGAAACCAGTTATAAGCGTTGGTGAATCATCTTGTTGATTTATACTGGCAGTATGTGACTGACACATATGGATGTGAGGGCAGCAGCCAAAGGATTACCAATGGCCATCCAGCCATCTTTGAAATTTCCTCAGCCGAATAATTTGATAGAATTGAGTCGCATATCGAACACAGAGGCGGAGCTGTACCCCTAGAACACTAAATACTACAGAGTTGCAAGTAAGTATGCATTAGGTGAGGAAATTAAAGTTTTAGATGTGAAAATAGGGACACAGAACAATATTTTTTATCCTTGGTATGATAACTCAAAGAGTTAATATCTACTAAAGTCACTTACAAGCAGAATACTATACCGGAATCACTTGGTTAACGTGTCTCAACCATAATACCGGTTTTCTTAACCGAATTTCCTTATTTATCATCAAATATAGCTACATATGTTGTTTATTCTCCATGGTGCGACAGGCCTAGAAGGTCCTTGACCTACCAACTGACTGTTGTTCTCACATCCATATCTGTTAATTACAGCCTGTTTAGGGATGACATGTGGTCAGTAATCGGTTTCACCAGCATTTATAGCTGGTTTTCTCAATCTGTAGCCGCAAGTTAATGTTGGAAGGACACCGGTCCCAAACTCGCCTAAATTTCGTGAAAGAAAATTCCTCCTGCCATGGGGACTCGAACCAATGCATGTCCCCAAGGCATCATGACTTAAACCGCTCGGCTGTGTCGTCGGAAAGCTATCCTTTTATCTACGGATAGGTTCGGCCGGGTTCCAGACAATAAAAAGTTGTATATATATGTATGAACCCGAGATACTAATCACTGACACTAATCATAGCGCAATAGAGAAGGGGGTTCATTCTTTATAAATTTTATATAAAAAATATAATTTTAAACTAGAAACATATGCAAGTATAAACATAATGTCGTTGTATCCCTCAAAATGTTAGATTGTAAATAATTATATCAGAATTATAAAATTTTAAAATAATATTAACCTTTAAATTGACAATAATTCCTACAAGGTCTATTGGTTTAATTTAGTTAATATGTCTATTTTAATAAAACAATAGAAAAATGAATGATTACAAAGTACTATCACAGTTATTCGTCAATTTAGAAAAATCTTTAAAAAAATCATCTTCATGGAACATCTTATTGATAGTCTGAAACTGATCATACATTATACCCAATTGTTGTAATTGTATTATTATGTTCACACAGAACAACAATATTTATTTATTTTATTTTATTTTTTGTTTGTATCTCTAGAACAGTTAAGTCTCGTAGACTGCGATGAGCAGGACATGTGGCACGAATGGGGAATGAAAGACGTAAATGGGAGCTTCTTGTAGGTAAACCAGAGGGAAAACACCCAGTTGGTAGACCAAGAATGAGGTGGGAGAATAACATTAACTATGATTTGAGAGAAGTAGATTATACAGGGAATGATTGGAAAACATTAGCTCAGGATAGGGATGTATGGAGGGCTTATGTCCGCGAAGCCATAAACCTAAGGGTTCAATAGTGCCAGTGAGTGAGGTGGAGCGCGTCAGGCAGCCTTCAATATAAGCAATATAATCAAACGATTTGTTTTCATTACGGTCCAACATATTTTGAATACATGCCAGCAAATATTAGTGAACCGCCAATTGAGGGGTTAAATTATACATTTTGGACAATTCAAATAATAGTTGTGGGAATGTATTAAGGAAAAATACGGGACAAAACATAATATTATTTCACATTAATCACACGGACAGCAAAGCATACGCACATGCTGTTGACAGTTCATATCCATAATGTTATCATATTAAAATATAAAACACTTTTTAAATTACTATTACATTGTAAATTAAACAATTGTACCTTCAGTAAGTATAAATATTATGTTTTTCTACATTACGAGTAAACTAAAATTTACCACCCAAGGGAGGTAATTGTTGTAGACTTTTCTAGGATATATTCCAACAACGAATTTGTGTTGGAACACTTTTTGGAATATTGTAAGCAATGTCATATATTTCCTTTGATTTCTCTGCAAGTAGAAAAAGACAAGCTGCATTCGCGGCCACTTCTACGCTGTCACATATAATCCTCTTATTAAGAGTAATTTAAAATGTCTGCAGACCTATTTTATATCATATTAACAACTTCTGGTGCCTCCTTGGCGCAAGCTGATAGACCTATCACCACCAGGGTCTGATTTCATGTCTCGGTCACTCCATGTGGGTTTCATGGTGGACGAAACGCAATCTGAGCAGGTTTTTCTCGGGGTTTTCCCGATTCCCCTGCCACAAATTCCATTACAACATTTCTCCAAGGACGCCTGATTCATCTAGTTTAATTTCATCTGCCCCGCGATGTTGCTCCGAATTGGCCGGTCGGCATCCTTGTTATTCACAGCCCTTTAATAGAATCTCACCCCTCGATCCGATTTGAATTGGATAGGAGTAGAGGATGATTTTTATGAATAAATTTGTCGCATAACAACAAACAATATTGCGACAAATAATAGAGTATGAATTGATTTTTCGACACATCAACTGATATCCATCCATAGTAATTCTCCCGAGGGCAGGTCTTTCACTGCAATCATAGCATTTCCATGCTATACTTTATAGCTTTACTAGGGAATTATAGGTGTGGTAGCTTCCCGTTGTTTTTCAAACTGGTAAAGGATGGTGATGATAATGATAAGGATGATTTTCGGTGAAGGTTGGGCCCTAAGCTTCCTGACATTTGTCTTATAGGTGAGGAAAATCCCCGAAAAAACCTCTCCCAGGAGCCTGTCACGACCGGGAATGGAACCCGGACCCACTATGTGACAGGCAGAACGCAACCTCGAGAACACAGCGGCGGACCATCAAGTCATATAAATTAACATAGAATTAAAGTAATGTAGCTTATCATAAATCTAGAAGCAGTGAAGTTAGGACTGATTAACCAGTCTCCAACTACATTTTTATCCTTCATTGTTAATAATGTCCTTATATACATTAAAATATAAACACCTATTGATATTATGTAATAGTCATAATAATTATACTTCATTTATAGCCTAGATATTTATTATTTTATTCACGAATGACAGTACTTATTTTTCACGTCTGTCCAGAAATTTCCAAACATATAGATGATTTCCTGGAACAACACAAAATTCCATTCCATTACCGGAGTTTAACCTTATCGGCATTTTACGTGCCACACACCGCTAGTGGCGCGACCAGTCGGAGAGAAATTTAAACTTGAATCACATATATACCACTCACGTCAAGAAGGACTTCTTCAAATGAGTTAACAGCTCAATGCCGGGGCGTCCTCCAAGACAACACAACATTAAGCCGAAAAACACCATTCATACTAAACATGGCGATTATGATAATAACGATTATAACATGTCCGGGGACCGTTTGGGCCTTAAAGCTTCCTGACATCTGTCTTATAGATGAGGAAAAATAAAAAAAAAATCACCCAGGAAACTTGTCCCGACCGGGGATCGAACCCGAGCTCGCTGGATAAAAGGCAGTGATACTACCCCGAGACCACAGCGGTGTCGAGTTGAAACAAATAACAAAAATGAACATTAATAAAACTCAACGTTATATGTAAGCACTATCCTTTAAGGTAATATCATTCCTAGTCCAGCGTCGCGCCGTTGTCTTAAGGTCGCATCGCCGCAGCGGGCCCGGGTCGATCCCCAGTCGGGACAAGTTTACAGGGTGATTTTTTTCGGGGTTTTTCCTCACCTGCAAGACAAATGTCAATCAACTTTAAGACTCAAACGATCCCGAATATCATCTGGCCATCATGATCATCATCACATTCGCCATGTTTATTATGGATGTGTGTGAATGGTGTGTTTCGTCTTCTTGTTGGGTTGTCTCGGAGGAGGCACTGATATTGAACTGAACATTCATCCGAGAAAGCCCTCCATCTTCTCTGTGAGGTCACAGTTTAGAATCCCTCTCCTGACAGGCCGTGCCACTGTAAGGCCTGGTTGACGTGTGGTACCTATAAGGCGAGAGGTTAAACTGAGATAAAAAAATAAAAAAACATATCATTCCAATTGATAAACTGATGGGGCACGCCGTAGCGTAGTGGTTAAGGCACTGAGCTACAAGCCGGAAGGTCGAGGGTTCAAGTCCCGTTGGGGTCAGGATTTTTAAACTGGCCCAAACCCTCTGGCGGCACTATGCCCTGAGGTCGACTCAGCCTCTAACGGAAATGAGTACCAGACGCTTGTTCTGGGGGTAATGGCGGCCGTCACGCAAGGCTGACAACCCGGCTGACATAAAGTGCCGATTGTCTAGAAAAAGTGGGAGCCTTAACATCCTACTACCCCAAGGGCCTCCGGGCCTGTTGTGGGATCACTTTACTTTACTTTGATAAACTGATGAGATATAGCATTGTTTTATAATAATAGGAAAAGAAATCCCATAATTTATGGATAACAAATGGTAAATATTTCCTGGTCTCTTCTCCCTTTGTAGCAATTGAACGTTAAACCATGCATTGATTTCATTAACAAGAAACAGTAGAAGATGATTGGGTGTAGACCGCTAGATTGCGGCTTGCAGACCTGAAAACCCGACAGCCGAAACAAACATTTCCCGATTTTATTACGTCGTAAACGTAGAACCAAGCAAGTATTTGATTGGTTTAGGGTTTTTAAGCTAAGCTTTAATATACTGCCACGCGTAAGAGTGTTATATGTCAATTTTAAACCTCCTAAAGTAATTTTATTTTTTTACTCGCTGAGTTTAACATTAATAATTCATCAAACGTTATTTTTTTAGACCCATTCATAGAGAATATACTCTAAGATCGCAATAATAATAATATTAATAGTAATAATAATAATAATAATAATAATAATAATAAAAAATATTATTATCATTATTTTAATATTGTGTCTGTGTATTATTGTTATTCTTACTGTTGTTGATAATTTAATAATTGAGGTGTTAAAAGCAAAGGCATGTAAGTGATTTTTTCGTCCAAAAAAAGTTTGGTATACTACATAACTCGATTTTTTAAACATAATTTTATATTAGTGGCAAAGGGATGTAAGTGTATACGTTAGGAGTAGATAAATAATGATTTACAATTTAACTTTTATTTTATTATCGCCTATACAACTTAATCATTAAACATGTTTTTCTCAATACTAGCAAACTTGCACTTACAGTCTCTTGCTTCTAACCACCTCAATTATTATTATTAATATTAATATTATTATTGTTATTATTACAGACAAAGTAAAAAAAAATATATGTGCTAGACAGAGTGAGTGAAAGAAGAACAACGCTGCACTTACAGTCTCTTGCTTCTAACCACCTCAATTATTATTATTATTATTATTATTATTATTATTATTATTATTATTATTATTATTATTATTATTATTATTATTATCATTATTATTATTATTATTATTATTATTATTATTGTTATTATTACAGACAAAGTAAAAAAAAATATATGTGCTAGCCAGAGTGAGTGAAAGAAGAACAACGCTGCACTTACAGTCTCTTGCTTCTAACCACCTCAATTATTATTATTATTATTATTATTATTATCATTATTATTATTATTGTTATTATTACAGACAAAGTAAAAAAAATGTGCTAGACAGAGTGAGTGAAAGAAGAACAACGCTGCACTTACAGTCTCTTGCTTCTAACCACCTCAATTATTATTATTATTGTTATTATTATTATTATTATTATTATTATTATTATTGTTATTATTACAGACAAAGTAAAAAAAAATGTGCTAGACAGAGTGAGTGAAAGAAGAACAACGCTGCACTTACAGTTTCTTGCTTCTAACCACCTCAATTATTATTATTATTATTATTATTATTATTATTATTATTAATATTATTATTATTATTGTTTTATTATTGTTCTCGTATTAGCTTTTTTTGTTAATGATAGTTATTAGTGCTATTGTATTGTTGTAATTTTATTATTTTTGACATTCTTACTATTATTAGGTTATTATCATTATTATTATTATTATTGTTATTATTATTATTATTATTATTATTGTTATTATACAGGGGATGATTGGAAAACGTTGGCTCAGGATAGGGATACATGGAGAGCTTATGTCCGCGCGGCCATGAACCTACGGGTTCGATAGTGCCAGTGAGTTATTATTATTATTATTATTGGGCGAGTATTATTGGTCTCGGTGTGACGTTGCCTCGTACGCAGCGGCCCCGGTTTTAATCTCCGGTCGGAAAAAGTTTCCTGGGCGAGATTTTTTGAGGTTTTTACTCATCTGTAAAATAAATTTCGGGACTTTTAAAGCCCAGATGGTCCTCGAAGTTTATCAAGCCCTCACAATCATCCATACCAGATTCGCCTTTATTAGTAAGAATGAATTAGTGAATAGTGTGACTTGTCTTAATGTTCATGTTGTCTCCGAGGTGGCCTTGGCATTGAGCTGATTAGTCATCCGGGAAGACGCCAAATTTCCATGTGTGATCAAAAATGTATGTGTATGATCCAAACATATAAATCCTCTCCCAACAAGTGTTGTCTCTGTGAGACCAGAGTAGCATGTGACATATAGTAAAAGTAGGTACATATAAATAGAGGAAGTTGAACTAAAGTAAATAGAGAGAAATTAATGTGACTATTATTGCTATTCTTGTTATTGAGTATGTTGTTATTTTACAACTTTTGTGTATGACAGCCAATTATTAAATCACTTGGAAGTCAACTGTAAACTTATGGTCTCTGCATCGGATACAAACAGTTAAAAGTGGTTAATACTGGTAGTTATTTTTACAACTTGTTTCAAAAGCACAACTCTAGTAACGAGCGTTCTAGTCCGAACAAAGTAGTGAGCACGGGAACTAGATACCGCAGTAGCGAGTGTTCTAATATTGTAAAGTGTTGTCTACATTATTTTGTCTAGGTTTCGTATGTTTCACTCTTTACTTAGTTTAACACCTTTTCTTGGCACTTTTACGTGCCCCATGTTTTATGGCGAAAGACCTTCCGGGAGAGGATTTTTAACTCTGGATCACAAACGTATGTTTTTGACTACTCAAGGACATGAAGGGTCTCTCTGGATGACTGATCAACTCAATACTGGGGCCACCTCTGAAACAACTCGAACATTTAAAACAAGACACCATTTATTCAGTCATTCATACCGAACAAGGCGAATATGATATGAATGATGATTATGATGCTCAGATTATGTTCAGGGACTATTTTGGCCTTAAAAATCTCCAGATATTTGTCTTATAGGTGAGAAAAAATTCCAAAAACCTCACCAAGGAAACTTATTCCGATCAAAGATCGAATCGAAGCGTACGATGCAACGACTTTTCTCCGAGACCACAGCGGTTAGAAAACATTTAAAGAAATATATTTGTAAAATGCGATTATATGTATACATAGGGCTATTCAGAAAGAAGGAACAGACTTCAAATATTTATTTCTTCCAAACTACAAAAAATACAAACATAATTATAACATTCCTGGGAAGAGTAATGTTTGAAGTTCCGATATCACGGCCGCATTGGTGCTATTGCTTGTCATGTTGATTGTTTGTATTAAAATGGCGACACAACAGGACATTGGATTGTAAGACGAGGAGCAGAAGATCAATTTCATTACCGGTGGCCTCCCAGGTCACCCGACCTAACCCCGTGTGATTTTTATCTTTGGGGTTACGTAAAAGACCGTGTTTTTATTCCCCTATGTCTGACACTCTTGTAAATCTGCGACATCGAATTGTTGAAGCTGTGAATTCGATAACTAGAGACTAGCTGATACATGTGTGGCAAGAAATGAGCCACCGTTTTGATATTTGTCATGTAACACATGGTACTCGTATTGAATGCATAAAATAGTGAAATTTGAAGTTTTCTCCTTCCAGGAACGTTGGAATTATGTTTATACTTTCTGTAGTTCGGAAGTAATAATTGTTTGAAATATGTTCCTTCTTTCTGAATAGTCCTATATATATTATACAGTAAAACTTGTTCAAAGCGGAATCGTGTACCGAAATCAAGTTTTCAATACGTGGATTGCGTCTACTGCGCAACCAATACCTCATAGTGTGTCCATTTCTTCTGTGATCTTAGTAAACAGTGCCACATTCTTTATGCGCCGTGTTCTATCGCGCATCCTCCCCTCTCCTAGTGAACCCTCAAATAAGCTGCGCTTACTAACATCAAGGTCATCATCTGTTTATTAACAAAGGGTCAAGTCGATATAGCTCGAAGGAGCTTGTTTTGTTTATTTGGTCCCTTAGGCCAGGGTAGGGTCATAAGGACCGTGCACCCTAGCCCTCGGCGGGACTAGTGTGATTGAAAGAGAGTACGTATGTTTCATTATTATTGTTTTGTTTAGATGATCGATAAGATTATTGTTTGTTTTCTCAATTTATTTTCCAATGTTAAGCTAACTATCTTTTATTATTTGAATGTTATATCTATTTTTTTTACTCTTATAAATATAAGTTATCTGCTTTTAATTAACTTCTGCCTATTGATTTAGTAGCTAGTCATGTCAGATATGAGTATAAAGTTCCAAAGCTTTCTCAAGCGAATATGATTTCCTCTTTCCTTGAAACTTCCACGATTGTAATCTGTATAGCTTACAATATATTACATGCTTAACAATTTATTAAGAAAAGGTGAATTAATTTTGCCTTTTATGGGCCCGGCCAAATATATGTTAATTTGAGCAATCTATGTTCTCAACTCAAGGTAATTATCAACAACATTGGTACGATCCAGCACCAACGCGGTGCAATCGCATGAGACCAATTTTATTTTCCACTTTAGACAAAATTCCGCATTATAAAAAGAAACAAAAACATATTAACCAATATTTGATTATAGAATACCGTATGTGTCTTTTTTCATACCTTGGATCAATTGTAGTTCCGCTGCCGTTGAAAGTGAAGTATGGTATCTACAAGCGATTTCGACGGCAAAGTGCAAAAAACAGTCCATTTTGTTAGCGGTAAAATGTCTCTTAGGCGCGTATCCTGAAATTAAAGTATACAGTTTCAGTTTCCACTCACTAACTATACTTTCGTCCACATCCAATGATATCGCGGAAATTTCATTCCACACTACATTTTGTCTCTTTTAAAACTGTACAGTCAACCTGAAGATGTCTTGAAATCGTTATTCTCTAGGGATGTAGCAACAGTTAGAGCTTGACTTTGGAGCATCGGTCCGGAAATTTGGAAGTTGTTTGATCGTGCACTTATAAAACACTCCAGCACTACTTCCTTGATTTCTTCATTTATTGTATTTATTTTTTATTTATTTATTTTTGCTTTCCTCTTCGTGTGATCATTTCCTTGCATCCATTCATTAATTATTTTTCTTTGTGTTTTAAAATTTAATAAACTTGGGTTTTTCCACATTTCAAATTAGTCATTATTTCGCATATTGAGAGTTTGTTTTTCTTTATCTTCAATCACTTTCACTTTTTAGTTTAATGACAATGATCCATACGATTTAGCCATCTTTATTCCGGAAATTCAGAACGCTACCTGTGAAAGATACGTACACAATCGTTCTCGGATCTTAAACTAATTTAAGAATTTACAGTGCACTGGTTACTTGTAAGACAGATATCACACGCCAAATATTTGTTAAACAAACCTGTATTTCGCATAACGGTGTGCAGTGAGGCCGAAAAAAAAAATCAGATACAGTTAGAAAATCTATTTCACCTGGTGGCAGAAATCATCTCTTATTGTTATTTCGCTTAACGGGGATTAAATGAAGTGGAAACTAATTTATTTCTCTCTCAGTCCTTCCGCCTTATAAACATATTTTTCATGATTTTTGTACAAATATCCTTCTGTTTCCGCGTTGGGCAGATTCCGTTTTGTACAAAATAAATACACGTAAAATTACAATTATTTTGCCGGGACCAATAAATTTGTTCACATCGGACAGATTTCCGCATTATTCACGTTCCGGATTAAACAAAATTTACTGTAAATATATATATAAACTAATGTACGTATGAATGTTTGTATGTATGTATATTCCAGCACAAAGCATAACTCTTCAAGACCAACTTGCTGCACATATGAATTAAAATCTGGAAAAGTTTCAGTTAAAGGGTAAAATTATAATATAAAATGATGAAATATTTAGCTCTAGAATGGGGGTGAGAAGGAATAAAATGATTTTTTTGTCCAATGCCACCAGGTTGTCTTTTATGACATTTCTGACATTATGACATTTCACCCTGGCATTGGTTGAATTTTAACCCATTTCTTAGGTTGGGGCACGTGGAAGTCGTAGTTATGTTACCCCAATTATATGTTGGGTGATAAATAATAATGAAGTGCCAGGAGAGTCCTTAACCTAAACTTAACATAAAATGCCAGACAATGGACAACCACTCTTTAAGGAAAAATCCCTATACAGTAGTCTGACCGGGAATCGAACCCGGGATCTCATGAACTGTAGTCAGAAACGCTGACCACCAATCTATGAGGCTGGTAAAATAATGTATTTCTGTATAACTCTGGTACGCCTGTAGCAATTTCAACAAATTAGGTAAATGTCGGCCTATAACATTATCTGGAGAGCCATCGTTCCTAAGAGGAGGTAAGAGAGAATGGTATATAAAAATAGGCCTAATCGAAAACGACCGATATTAATATCGAATCCACAATTATTTTCGGTGTCTCTTACCTGTTTGGCCGCAGCCTAGATGGCGTTTTACCCCAAGTCTGACCCTTCTAAGGAGACGGGGTGGGTAGAATGTGTGAAAATATAAATATCAAAAAGTCATCGAGATTAGTGACGCATGCATATTGTTTTAGAGGTCGACTAATTTGATTGATCACATTACCGAAGACATTTAAACCTTCGTTTGACCTCTAGCATTCAAAGGAAGGTGAGCGAATAATTAAAACATGAAATGAGAAGAGTGACCCATGTTAGTGTCAAATGCATAGATTTTGGGGTCTTGAAGCTAATTGAAGATACTGTAGTCAATATGCCATTTAAGCCTACATTTGACCCCTACCATCCCTAGGGGTGAGAAGAAGTGTAGAATAATAAATATGTCCAAAATGATCGAGATTAGTGTTTAATCCATAGTTTCAGTGCTGATGACTAAGATCATAGGAAGCAGTACCGATGCTTTTAAGCATAAATTTGATACCTTGCACCACTAGTGGGTGAAAGAGGGCGAGAAAAAAATAATAAAAAAATATCGATTTTTTTCGGGGTCGCTGAGATTAATAGTAAAACTCCCTATATCGTTTAATTGAAGGGCGAGAAGGGGTGGAAAAAATCTAAAATTACTGAGTTTAATGCCAAAGCCATAGTTTTCGGGATCACTAATCTGATTGGTGAAAAAAATGGTCGGGATAAATAATTATCCGGGTATTGCCGGGTAATCAACTAGTTTTCTACAATTTGCTGTTTATCCGATTCGGTCAAACTCTATTTAATATTTTACGTTATTGATCTAAGTTTAAAAAACTCCGGATACATTTGCTTCAAAATGCGAGTTTTTTAAACTTAGTAGCCTATATAGCTTATAAGTCTAATAGCTAGTTGATTAAATCATCATATCGGTCTCAAAGATTAAGCCTTCTGGCCTGTTCCGTCTCTCGCCATATCTTCAATGATCGGCCTATATTACTTTTTTTCTTTTTCCTTTTGGGTTACTGTCTAGGGCTGCTTTCTACATATATCCTTGTGTCAGGTATTCGTTGAATGTGGTCTCTCCAGTTTTTTTCTGCATTTTAACATAGATTAAATTTATTTTATACTCGTATTTAATTCTTCGTCCACCGCTATGGTCTCACCTTGTCACGCAGCGGGCCTGGGTTCGATCCCCGGTCGGGACAAGTTTCCTGGGTGAGGTTTTTTCGGCGTTTTTCCTCATCTGTAAGGTAAATGTCAGGAAACTTTAAGGCCCAAACCGTCCCCGAACAACATCTGACCATTATTATCATCAATATCATATTCAATTAGTTAGCTTAAGTTTGGTTTAAGGCCTCTCCTGGCGCATCATTACCATCATCAACTCTCATATCATTGGGGTAGCGTAACCGCGCCTTCCAGGTGACCCAACCTCAGAATGGATTACAAGTACGCCAAGCCAGGAGAGAACAACAAATCCTAGAAGACCAATAGCTAGTATAGCAAAAATTATACCTAAATTAGCGAATGGTTCTTTTTTTTCCTCTCTCGTGACAAATAATATGGGAAATTATTCCAAAGCCGGGAAGAATTAAAATGTTACTTCTGGGTGACCAAAAAATCAAAATAAATGTTGATATAAGAATAGGATCCCCCCCTCCTGCGGGGTCAAAGAAAGATGTATTTAAATTTCGGTCTGTTAATAGCATTGTAACTGCTCCTGCTAGTAAACAGAAATGTAAAAAATGACAACCTGGGGCATTTGGGAAAAAAATCTTCTTCAATATCTATGTTTCTTTTGTGGTCTAGTAGGCCTAAAGTATAACTTCATATAAATCGGAGAAATCCCTTTTGGGATGATTCAATTTGTCTTAACTGGCCTAATGTTACGGTCCAGCATTCCTTCCATATAATAGTAATTGTAATGTAATTCATTTACAAAAATTGATGTCTGTTTTTTGAACAATGTGTTTTAATGTTCTTTGCATAGTTCCACAACAGTGACTAAATCCGTTTAGTTTTATTGAGTTCGAGCGCCATTTGGGGCAAGCTTTCTGAGTTTGGTTTTTAAGGGGTTCATTCTCATCTACACGCCAATTATCAGGAAACTAAGGCCAAAAATGACTTCTTAACATCACAATCTGTACATCAAAATCATCCTTATCATATTCGCCTTGTTTAGTATAAATGTAACGTATGAGTGAATGGTGTAGCTTATAATGTTCGTATTGTCTCGGCGTTTGCCCTGGCATTTACCTGGTCAGTAATCTGGAGAAGATCTCTTTGTCCTACTGTGGTCAAAAGTGTAAGTGTGTGGTCCAGAGTTTCAACAAGTCGTGGCCCTCTAAGACCCGGATTGCGTGGGACACGTAAAATGCCTATAGGGTAGTGGTTAAGCTTAGGTAAAAAGAGAGAGTTGATGGTTTTATTATTGTTGTTTTTATCATCTTGTTTGCTATTATTATTATTATTATTATTATTATTATTATTGTTATTATTATTATTATGCTAATATAGTTAAGAATAAATTGAGGAAAATTTATGAAAATATAATTGGAGAAGAGCAGAATGGATTCAGAAAGGGTAGATCTTGTACAGATCGATTCTTTACTCTAAAACTACTATTAGAAAAGCACAAGGAATTCAATATAGAAACTCATATCGCCTTCGTTGACTTCATAAAGGCTTTTGACAAAGTAGACAGAAATATATTACTACAAATTTTAGCTGATGATAACGTTCCACAACAATATATTACTAATAGCTTCAACATCTATAAAGATAATGAAATCTCTGTTAAACAAGATGGCAAATTATCTTCTTGGGAAAAGAACACTGGAGTAAGACAGGGATGTGGACTTTCACCGGTGCTTTTCATTATATACATGAATAAATTAATAAATAAATGGAGGAAAACACAACGAGGATATATACCCATCAATAGGAACCTCAAACTCGATGCTATTCTTTTTGCAGACGATTTAGCTCTTCTGGCACTTTCCGAAAATGATTTGCAACGATCAATTTATAATTTACAATAAATAGGTGCCAAATTTAATATGGAAATATCAATTAACAAAACTAAAATTATGACATTTCATGGGAAGGACCCCATACAAAGTAAAATCTGTCTCCAGAATAAAATTTTAGAGAGATCTAATCAATTTAAATATCTTGGATATTATCTCTCTATCTGGGATGAAAAGGATATCCCTGAAAAAGTTACTAGTTATAATAAAAGTTTAGGAATTATTAATCAAGTTATGAAACCATCCCTTGTACAAAAAAACACCAGATTACGTTTATATAACACTTTGGCTAGACCAGTGTTGACCTATGGTAGTGAAGCATGGACACTAAAAAAAAACATGAAAGCAGAATAACGGCTTGTGAAATGAGATTCATGCGCAGAACAGCGGGTTACACCAGATGGGATCGGAAAAGGAACACCGATATCTTAAAAGAATTGAAGACTACGCCAATTTTGGAATATATTAAACAGTACCAACTAAATTGGAAACACCATCTTGAAAGAATGAGTTCAAATCGGATCACCAAAGCTGTTTATAATTATATACCAAGAGGACGAAGATCACTGGGCCGTCCTATGAAATGCTGGAGGGAAAATTTCTATAGGATCGTAACAGGCCTTGGCCTAATACTTGGAAGGAAGAATTATTATTATTATTATTATTACTATTATTATTATATATTTATTTATTTATAAATTTTCACATCTTCTTGCGCCCAATTAATCTACCGTCATTCTCCTCTATATTTCTCTGTCATTCCAATCCCCATAGTCCAATCATTTTTCGCTCATCCTGCTCAAAACACTATCAATCCACGTTATAATATCATGGCAAAGTTTTAATTTATTTCTGATTTCTCCTTATTCTTTGAGTATTATTTAAAATTTTGAAGAAGAATGACGTTTCGATTTGGGTCAAATGTGATGAAACGAATTATTATTATAAATATGAGTGTAATTCATGACATAATAAACTTTTAATTCATGAAATGTAGACCCTATTATTATTTTTTTCTTTACATCCAATTTTGTATATAACCCTTATATATTTATTATTATTATTATTATTATTATTATTATTATTATTATTATTGAATCTCCAAATATTTTGAAACCCTCTTTCGCCACAAAGGATATTTGTTATTATTATTATTATTATTATCGTCATCATATCTACTGCAGTTTATAATAAAATTGATTAACTTGTAAATCGATTCACTATTGTACTTTATATAATTTCTTGAAATTATATAATTCTTATAGCTATTTATATAACATAATTGTTTTACCCACTGGTTAAAAAGTTGTAATTTTTAAAATTTAATTAGTATAACGAAGTTTATTGTTACAATACAATCTTTTTGAAACTTATGTACAAAGCATATATAGCGAACGTGATAGCATTGAATGACAGATGTATTTGAATGTGTAAATATTGAATCCACAACTATATAAATGTGTTCATATCAGCAATATGTGAACACTGGGATTTGCAATATGGTATGTCCCATCAGTCAACAAGTTTTAAGTCAATAAATGTACTGAGTGATGGTTTCGCGGGATATTTTCTGCCCAGTAGAACAGTCGATGACAGCGACTGGAAACGTACATACAAGTTACCTTGTGCCGGAGGTAATTTCACACATCACAGATAGAGGGAGAGAGGGAGATTGATGAAATTGAGAAAGTAGACAGACTATGTAGCTGGCTCATAAATTATTAATAGGTCAGGTCATCATATGTGTGCCCTGTGACATCAAATTGGAGCCCAGGAGAGAGAGCACAAGCAAATGCAATAATATAGCCAACTGAATGTTGATACGAGCTGACAACTTTGCACCTAAATTCCCTGGAATCTGTGACCTCACAGTACAGTATATGTAAGTTACAATCCCAATTATTATATTTGAGACCTAAAAATTTCAAGATTATTGTATGTTTAAAGTAAAAATGTATTAGGGCTTAGTTAATTTACTATTTGTTGTAATCTTCGATTCAAATTAATACTTTACATATGGACGATACATTGCTATTTTTTATAAAACCTTCGATAGTGATATTCCCGATAAGAAATTACTTAAAAACTTATTGTGGTGTGAGAACAGAACAGTATTATAAACAGATCAGGTTTACGTTTTCTGAATGTGTTCCTAAGTCCCAAGATGTATCTGATTAAAACATTGTCGTTTAGGTCTTCCCCTGTTTCTATATTGATTAGGCAGGTGGAAGTGTTGAAGTATAGAAGACCTCACGGTCTTAACTTCATTGGTGAAATAAATAATAATAATAATAATAATAATAATAATAATAATAATAATAATAATAATAATAATAATAATAATAATAATAATAATAATAATAATAATAATAATAATAATTGTTGAATGCAGGCTTTCACGGCCGGTAATCATGATGTTGAGTGATTCCGGGTTCTGTGGCCGTGGTCCATAGTTGGTGTTGATACCAGACGTTTCGCCCTCAACTGCGGAGGGCATCTTCAGTGGCGAGTGCTTCTAGGCGTGTTTCCTGGTCGGAAGCTCTACTTAGAGTAGAGCTTCCGACCAGGAAACACGCCTAGAAGCACTCGCCACTGAAGATGCCCTCCGCACGTCTGGTATCAACACCAACTATGGACCACGGCCACAGAACCCGGAATCACTCAACATCAATAATAATAATTATTATTATTATTATTATTATTATTATTATAAATTATTTATTTGACCTATCACCATAATCATCATCATCTTGTTCTTCTTCTTCTTCTCCTTCTTCTTCTTCTTCCATAAAAGTATAAGCTCTGATGGCTAGTTACAATCTCAAAGGCTGGCTTTTCTATTCATACTCGTATATTCCTCTGACGGCGGGAAGAATTCTTTCCTTGTGGGCGCCCGTAAAACATGGCTTTTGAATTCTGCTTTTGGGTATATGTTGTAAATGTGTTTTCAAATCGTATTTTCAATTGTTCATAAAATGTATAACTGATTCTAACTGAAGTTTTTGCAGGACTTCTTAATTTCATTTGTGAACCAATCGGGAACAATCTGCTGTCGATGTCATGAACTTTATCTCGCTGGTTTTGACAATATTCATATTTCCTTATTTCTCTTTGTCCATGACTCACTTCCATATCATTGTTCTGATATTGCTGACTCTGTAAATAGCTTATTCTTGTGTGTCTATGGAAAGTTTCATAATTTATTAATTATTCATATTGTAGGTATTATTATACTTATGGATTTTATCAATTAATCTACTGATACAATGGCTACAGATTTGAATCCATTATTTGGATATTACCCAGATATCTTCGCTAATACGAGTACGTTGGCATATTTCGAATAAACAAAGTTGTTGACTTGTAAGGTTTTCGTTATTTCACCATTTTCGTTCTTGTTCTACTTGGCCGAACTTAACAATAAGGTCAGTTATTTCTTGAAATAAAAGTTCAATGCACATTATGTTCTTTGTGTGTGATTAAATAAAGTATTGGAGATCGAATTTATCATGGACCTAATTCTCAGAAAAGTGATCCAACTACAGGCCTTAAGCGATTCTTTAGGATATTAGGAGGTTAAGGCTCCCACCTTTCTAGACAATCGGCACGTTATTTTGGTGGATACGGAAAAATTATTCATAATAATGATAAAAATAAGCTGAAGATGGGGGCAAAATAATAAGAAATATAATTAGAAATTAATGGAAAGTTGTCAGTTCTGAGTGATGGCCGCCTTTATCCCCAAAAATGCATCTCATTTCTGTTAAAGGATTAGTCGATTTGAGGGTCATGGTGCCATCAGGAGGTATAGACCAGATTAACATCCTGAAATACTCGAAGCTCAATCCCGAGACTTTCGGCTTGTAACATATTGCCTCTAACAACTGCGCTGTGGCGTTCCTCCCTAATTCTCTGTAAGTTCCGATATTATTTTTAGAGTATGCTAGTACTTTCTTCATGGACACAAAGCGTTCTAACTATGTTTGAGAATTTCTTGTTTAATAAGTCTTGAGAACTATTGAATATTGCAGAGAAAAATAATTGAAGACAACGTTTTTGAATATTAATTAACCGCTCACTCCCCCCCCAAATTAAATATTTATAAAAATCTTCAAGAAAAAGAATACAAATTTGGAAATGATGGACTTGTGCATTCTTAGGTTTAGAACAGGTTTTAGGTTTAATTTAAAGTACTGTAGTATGGAATGTTTTAATTATATTTTTTGGCAAATTATTTTAAGATTTACACTTGGAAAATAAGAAAATGTTGGCATTTATGATGTAACAGGAAATGTTATTTGATTTTTTGTAAATGGTGTAACAACAGACAGTGGGTCACCTCAATGAATAAAACTAAAGAACCGGAAATACAACCCAGTATTGTGCGCTGACACTCTTTCTTTGAGCTATCCAGAAACCGTGGGCATATATGAATGTTTCTCACTATAAGATCCCATCCTACCTTTTGTTGTGAATTGTATTCAGATTATCCGGTGATAAAGGCTGCTTTCACCATGATTAGTTCTACTTCACTCATTTCCACTATTTCACTTATTCGATGGGGGGGGGGCTCAATGTTATTGTATGATCAAAGAGAAGTATGTATGATCCACAGTTTAAAATTCCTTCCGAAAGGACCGGGTGGCATTATGGCATGTAAAAGTACCTATAAAGTGAGAGGTTAATTTCAATTAAAGAAGAAGAAGAAGAAACATTAACTAATGCATGCTGATGGCAAGCCTGCATACATTAATTAAACTAACTCCCAGGAACTATCGAACCGTAGTTTCATGGCCGCGCGGACATAAGCTCTCCATACATCCCTATCCTGAGCCAATGTTTTCCAATCATTCCCTGTATAATCTACTCCCCTCAAATCATAGTTAATGTTATTCTTCCACCTCATTATTGGTCAACGAACTGGGCGTTTTCTCTCTGGTTTTCCTACAAGAAACTTCCATCACGTCTTATTTCTCCATGTCCTGCCCATCGCATTCTACGAGACTTAACTGTTCTTATTATATCTGGCTTCCTATAAAGACAATGTAATTCATTGTTATGCAGTCTTCTCCATTCACCTATCTGTTCATCTCTCTTTGGTCTAAAAATTTTCCTAAGAACTTTATTCTCATATACTCGTATTCTCCTTTCCTCCCTTAAAGTAATAGTCCATGTTTCGCATCCATATAATATAAATGGTAGAATAATAGTTTTATATATTTTTTCAGTTTAAGGTTTTTTGAAAGGAGTTGGGAAGTCAAGAGTTTCTTTAATGGATAATAGCACGCATTTCCAGAATTGAGCCTATGTTTAATTTCCTTGTGCATCTCATTCCTGTTTGTGATTATTGTTCCTAGGTATTTGAATTCAGCCATTTCCTCAAAATTTCCCTCATTTGTCATTAGCTGTCAATTTCCATTATATAAAGCTATTCTATGTGTGACCATATATTTAGTTTTATTGATATTTACTTCTCGTCCCAATTTCTTAGTGTTACTCAGTAGTGTGTGCGTGTTGGCCTTTAGTATCTCTTCGCTATTGGCCAGTAGTACTACATCATCAGCATAAGCTAACAGCTTCCTAATTATGTTTGTTCTAGCCTAAAACCCTTTTCTCTCTATCCTAATTCCCTGATATAATTCTCTAATGTTCCTATTTTTGGCATTAATTTCAAGATAATTAATCTTCTCTCCCAAATGTTCCCTCTTTTTACTCTTTAGTAACCTCGTGATTTCCCGTCTAACACTACCCAATTGCTCCAAATTTACCTCATTTGGCTAGTGTAACCATTTCATTTTTGCTATCTTGCTTTTCTTTACAATGTCGGTACATTCCTTATCAAACCAATTCTTGTTTTGTCTCTTTTTTAAACAACCAATGCATTCTGATGCTGACAATTTAATAATATCTCTTATAGCCCTTTACTACATTAAACTATTAATTACCTGATATGGCACGAAAGAATATCCGATTATAATGTTTTCTTAGTGAAGCAGCCCTTACTGTATTGGTAATAGCATTCACTACATAGGGTATTTGGGGTTTTAAAATGAGGAAAATTCATGTCTATAAATGGTTATCTGAGTAAATCAATTGAAAGCCAGTGAACGAATCTGGAGATCCTAGCTTCAAATTCCGGTTCAGCCATAATTTTTTTTCTTCAATTGAATAAATTATTGCATGCGGATGGCAAATCTGATCACATTAATTTCAATATTACCTTAATGAATCTGCAACTTTTTCTAAATGTGTCCTACAAATAAACTAGAGTGCTCTATTCCTTCAATTGGATATTTAAAATATTTCTCTGTTGACTGTAACCACTTGTAGCCCCTAAGGGCATATATATATATATATATATATATATATATATATATAGAGAGAGAGAGAGAGAGAGAGAGAGAGAGAGAGAGAGAGAGCTCTATATAATTTACAAAATAAAATTATTAATCTACATATGGGAGTAAGTGACAATAAAACTAAATATATGGTCACACGTCCCTCCATGGTATTTTTACCTTGTCGTGGTGGAGTGGCTTGCGTGCTTAAATGATCCTGAGAGCTATGCCGGCGGTAGCATTGCTGCCGATAGGGTTACCCATGCCGGGCTGGTCGAAGGTGATAAGCCAGACGAAATAAGTACCTTGGTCGAAAGAGTGACGATATTTCACCGTAAAAATAGAACCGTCAAGAAATGCGGACATGGGTTCAACTGGGGTAAAATTTTCCGGAGGTCAAATAGTCCCCCATTCGGTTATCCGGGCGGGGACTACTTCAGGGAACCCATGCCAAAGGCTCAAACACAGGGAAATGTTCCTAGGAACATGGAATGTTAGGACTTTATACAATAGCGGGGCACTAGAGATATTAACGCGGGAACTAGATAAATCGCCCTTGGATATAGTCGCTTTACAGGAAGTTAGGTGGCCAGGGGAAGGTAGTCAGGAATCAGGAAGCTTTGCATTATACTACGGGAGTGCAGAAAGACCTGCATTTGGAACGGGTTTTTTAGTCAGAAGGAGGATCCTATCCGCTATTCGAGATATTAAGTTTGTTAGTGATAGGGTATCATACATAATTCTAAAGGGTAAACAACGTGATTTTATAATTGTAAATGTACATGCCCCCACAGAAGATAAAGATGACAAGATCAAGGATGAGTTCTATGAAGAATTAGAATGCTTATTTGATAGCCTTTCACGATATCATATGAAAATTGTCTTAGGAGATTTTAACGCAAAAGTGGGGCGGGAAGATATATTCAAACCAACAATAGGCAAATTCAGTCTTCATGAAGATAGTAACGACAATGGGGTTAGATTAGTCACATTTGCCACATCGAAGAATCTCATTGTTAAGAGCACAACATTTCAGCACAAGGATATTCATAAATACACCTGGACATCCCCAGATGGAGAAACTCGGAACCAGATAGATCAGGTATTAGTGGATAAACGCTGGCACAGTAGCATCATCGATGTTAAATCAGTTAGAGGGACAGACTGCAATTCGGATCATCATCTGGTCAGAGTGAAAATCAGACAACGGCTATCGCTTATGAGAGGAACAAACGCTAAAGATTATTCTGTAAAATTTGAATTAGAAAACTTGAAAAATGATGAAATGCGGCAAGAATACCAAATCAAAATTACTAATAGATTTGAAGTACTGGAATCTTCCGATGACAATGTGGCAAATGAAGAAGAAACTGATATAAATAAAGAATGGGAGGCTATAAGAGATACTATTAAATTGTCAGCATCAGAAAGCATTGGTTGTTTAAAAAAGAGGCAAAACAAGAAATGTTTTGATGAGGAATGTGCCGACATTGTAAAGAAAAGAAAGCTAGCAAAAATGAAATGGTTACACGAGCCAAATGAGGTAAGTTTAGAGCAATTGGGTAGTATTAGACGGGAAACCACCAAGCTACTAAAGAGTAAAAATAGGGAATATTTGAGAGAGAAGATTAATGATCTTGAAATGAATGCAAACAATAGGAACATTAGAGAATTATATCAGGGAATTAGTATAGAGAAGAAAGGGTTTCAGGCTAGAGCAAACATAATTCGGAATGAAAATGGGGATATGATTGCAGATTCCAGGAGTATATTAAATAGATGGAAAAGTTACTTTAATCAACTATTAAATGTACATACAGAACAGGACATTGAGGAGGATAATTTACAGACGGCAGAAATGCTAGACACAGAGCCAAGTGCATTAGAGGTTGAAATGGCGATTGAAAAATTGAAGATGTATAAAGCATCAGGTTCAGATGAGATCCCAGCAGAACTGATAAAATCAGGGGGAGAAAAATTGATGGACAAGATACGCTGGTTGCTTAGTATGATTTGGGAAAAAGAAGCTCTTCCAGATGAATGGAAGGAATCAATTATTGTACCAATTTATAAGAAAGGAGATAAAACTGATTGCAACAACTATAGGGGCATCTCATTACTTTTAACTTCGTACAAAATTCTAACAAATATATTAGTAAGCAGACTTACTCCCTATATTGATGACATTCTAGGAGATCATCAATGTGCATTTAGAAGAAACAGGTCTACAACAGATCGGATTTTTAGTATAAGACAGATTTTAGAAAAGAAATGGGAATATAATGGTACTGTACATCAACTGTATGTAGACTTCAAAAAAGCATATGACTCAATTAAGAGGGAGAAGTTATTATCAACTGTATGTAGACTTCAAAAAAGCATATGACTCAATTAAGAGGGAGAAGTTATATAGTATCCTGCTGGAGTTCGGAATTCCTAAAAAGTTAGTTAGACTTATACGAATTTGTCTAAGTGGCACAAAGAGTAGGGTGCGTGTAGGCAAACAGTTTTCGGACACTTTTGAAATCCAGAATGGGTTGAAGCAAGGAGATCTACTATCTCCTCTACTATTTAATTTTGTACTAGAGCATGCCATTAAATCTTTAGAGAATGAGGATGGCTTACAACTCAATGGTATTAATAAGCTGTTAGTGTATGCTGATGATGTAGTATTGTTGGCCGATAGCGAGGAGATACTAAAGGACAACACGCACACACTATTGAGTAACACTAAGAAATTAGGACTGGAAGTAAATATCAATAAAACTAAATATGTGGTTACACGTAGAAATTCATTAAATAATGGAAATGGACAGCTAATGACAAATGAGGGAAATTTTGAGGAAGTGGCTGAATTCAAATACCTAGGAACAATAATCACAAATAGGAATGAGATGCACAAAGAAATTAAACATAGGCTCAACTCTGGAAATGCATGCTATTATGCATTGCAGAGACTCTTGATGTCCCAACTCCTTTCAAAAACGTTAAACTGAAAATATATAAAACTGTTATTCTACCAATTATATTATATGGCTGCGAAACATGGACTCTTACTTTAAGAGAGGAAAGGAGATTACAAGTATTTGAGAATAAAGTACTTAGGAAAATTTTTGAACCAAAGAGAGACGAACAGACAGGTGAATGGAGAAGACTACATAACAATGAACTACATGGTCTTTATAGGAAGCCAGATATAATAAGAACAGTTAAGTCTCGTAGACTGCAATGGGCAGGACATGTTGCACGTATGGGGAATGGGAGACTTGCATGGAAGCTTCTTGTAGGAAAGCCAGAGGGAAAACGCCCAGTTGGTAGACCAAGAATGAGGTGGGAGAATAACATTAACTATGATTTGGGGGAGGTGGATTATACAGGGGATGATTGGAAAGCATTAGCTCAGGATAGGGATGTATGGAGAGCTTATGTCCGTGCGGCCATGAACCTACGGGTTCGATAGTGCTAGTGAGTAAGTAAGTAAGTATATGGTCACACGTAGAAATACATTATATATATATATATATATATATAATGGAAAAGGACAGCTAATGACAAATGAGGGAAATTTTGACGAAGTGACTGAATTCAAATACCTAGGAACAATAATCACAAATAGGAATGAGATGCACAAAGAAATTAAACATAGGCTCAATTCTGCAAATGCGTACTATTTTGCATTAAAGAGACTCTTGACTTCCCAACTCCTTTCAAAAAAACGTTAAACTGAAAATATATAAAACTATTATTCCACCAGCTATATTATATGGGTGCGAAACATGGACTCTTACTTTAAGGGAGGAAAGGAGATTACACGTATTTGAGAATAAAGTACTTAGGAACGTTTTTGGACCAAAGAGAGATGAACAGACAGGTGAATGGAGAAGACTACATAACAATGAAATACATGGTCTTTATAGGAAGCCAGATATAATAAGAACAGTTAAGTCTCGTAGACTGCGATGGCAGGACATGTTGCACGTATGGGGAATGAAAGACTTGCATGGAAGCTTCTTGTAGGAAAACCAGAGGGAAAACGCCCAGTTGGTAGACCAAGAATGAGGTGGGAGAATAACATTAACTATGATTTGAGGGAGCTAGATTATACAGGGAATGATTGGAAAGCATTAGCTCAGAATAGGGATGTGTGGAGAGTTTAAGTCCGCGCGGCTATGAACCTACGGGTTCAATAGTGCCAGTGAGTACGTAAGTAACATATGGGTGTTAATATAAGAAAATACACGATATGTACGTAACACTTTGCTACGATCATTTAATCAATGCTTACACAGGATTTTGAAGGAGTAGACTTCACAAAACGGGGTTTGGATATTTACATGGGAAACTTTAATTAGATAGATTATAGCAACAATCTGGACATTTCATATTGGGAGAAGGAATGGGAATTTTTAAACATTATGAAAATTATAATTATTTAGGAGTAATAATTAGGCAAAGATGATAAATAACATTATGAAAATAAAAGTAGAATAGAATTGGGAGAAAAAAATTACAAATTAATAAAGATTACTTAATACAATAAGGAACATTGTAAGATACGGGCCAGGAACTTGACAGCTGAAGTTTCAAACAAATTCTAAATAGTTATCCAGGAAATGAAATTTTGGAGGAGATCAGCTTTCAAATAAAAAAAAACAAGTTTGTAACCATTATAATAGTAACTAAAAATCTGTGTTTTATTTAGTAAAACAGAAAGAAATTCAGTTGTCTCGGTCATGTGAAAATAATGACTGATTAAAGACTATCAAACAACATTTAGGAATTCCACAGCTCAAGAGGAGGACTAAAAGCTACTTGGATTCAGGGCTTAATAACAACAATAAGAGAAAGAAGAAGAATAGTGGAATAATAGGAGAGTATGGAGAAGGTATTTAAATTAAATATTTAACACACAGAAAATTAGGTACGTTTTTAAACCGGTTTTAGAAAGAGAAATTAGTAAGCTACTGAATAAGGCATTCATACGATTCCGAAATTTCATTAAATTAATGCAGCTACACCTAGGGCTAACCGGTCTACAATGCAGCTACACCTAGGGCTAACCGGTCTACAATGCAGCTACACCTAGGGCTAACCGGTTTACAATGACACTTTTATTGAGCTAGTTACCTGAAAGATTTGCTCTAATTATAATTAAAGTTTTCTGACTTTTTAAATCGGCGATACTTATCTCTACACCTCTCACTGAAATGTGTCTCCTGTCCTTTTCACCTGCATTACTCTTATCATTGAAATAATAAAATTCATTACAAAGGACATTTTATCTTAATGATTTTAGTATAAAAATCAGATTGTTAAACATATTCACAATTTGATGACCTTTAAGAGAAAATGTTTTACACTTATACTAGGCAATATTTAAGAAAAATTATTGATAACTTGAAAGTTTTAAATTATTTTTAATACAATACTATCAGATTTCCCATCCGCTGGACTCCTCCATATTCATATAAATTTTGTGAGATTTATTTGAACTTCAATTCTTCATTTTTTCCCCATAAATATTGGAAATAAGCCGGTTAGACGACTCGAGAAAATAAAGACGATCTACACATAAGCCTAATTATGAAAAATTGCAACTGAATATATTTTTTCTGAAAGACTTCTAGAAACAAAAGTAAATCTAACGAATTAACACCCATAAACATAAATTGTCGTTCTCTTAAGGCCTTCAGAAGAGTGAAATTTAAGTACATATGCTACATTTATAGATCTAGTGTTTTAGATATTTATATGTTAATCTCAAATATTAGTTCAAAGAAAATTGTGAATTATTCGTTTCGTTATAGGAAATAGTATTTTTGAAACAGCGTGTAGTATCAACAGGTGGAATGATTGTATGAGCAGCCTATCAAATAGCTTTGAACCACTAGAGTGTTCGATTTTGCCAGTTCAAATAAAATCGGAAAAAGAGGTAATGGAGATAACAGAGGTTATACCATAAAGCTCATGGAAATATTGACACAGCTAACACAGATGTCTTGTTCACTCAAGAGGAAGAAAGTAAGAAATGGTATCGGTTTCTACAAGAACTCAACCTTTACAAATAAAATCACTTGTTCTATCATCTCTTCCAACATTGTCGTTGGAATCACTGTCGTGAAAATAAAAAGTTGGGAGGGTGAGGGTGAAAGAGTAAAGAAAGGGGCTGGGGAACAGATCGCTAAACGATCCTATAAAAGTGGCTGCCGACGATGTCGATCGTTTCTTTAGATCTCTATAAAAAAAAAAGGGAGCGAAGGAAGTGCCTACACAACCAAGTTCGAAAAAGACTTGAATCAATTGGACATTCTTAGAAGCAGAATGTTCTATATGCCATCCTAAATGTTTTCTCGTTATTTATAAACTGTATTGTATTATTTAATTAAAATTTTCCACATTATTTTTTAATTTATGTATTAACCGAGTTCTATTTCTCAGAACATTATGTATAAAATGACTAGGAATCCACGCCTCGCAAGCCTAAATCAATTTTTATGTAAGATATAAGTTAATTTATGAATAATTACTTATTATATACCCATGTTATAGAATTAAAATGACAAAAAATGGAGCAGAAATTCAAACATGATGTGACCAGTTTTAGTGAAAATTAATTTCGTATTGATTTTTATTACCTTAGTCCAATTGCTGTAACTTTTGGTCTTAATTCCAACTAAAATGTTATATTTCCTATAAAAAGTAAAAAAAAAAAATCTATCACATTTTATACAAATGTACTGAATAACTTTAATAGTCGATGACAGTGGCTGGAAACGTTACTAATCTTTCTTTAATGGAGATCTCAGATTTTGAAGTTTGCTCTGCAAATATTTTACACAGATTCTCCAATATCTAATAATCAAAACTAATAGATTTGTTTCCGAAACAGCTCTTGTTTGTAATATATATAACGTGAAAAGGAAAATAAATGCCAGAACCGGGATTTGAACCCAGGACCTCTAACTTGATACGTTAGCGCGCCACCACCAACGCTATCCAGGCTTTCTAGCACAGACTTTTCTTATATATATTCTCTATCACGAGAGTAGGCGGGAACTCGGTCTTATTGCCTCTAGTGGCTTCTATAACAAGTAAGCAAATTAAAGAGAATGTTTACTTTTACAGCAATGATTATTCATTATTTCAATGTTAGACTTAAAATTTGACATTTAGCAATGAAGGCCAAGTATGACATGAAAAGAAAAATAAATGCCTGAGCCGAGATTTGAACCCAGGACTCTAACTTGATACGTTATTGCGCTACCACCTACGCTATCCAGGTATCCTAGCGCAAACATTTATTTTTTCTTTATATATATTCTCTATCATGAGAGGTAGTGGGAACTCAGTCTCACTGCCCTCTAGTTGCTACTATAACAAGTAAGCACATTAAAGAGAGTTCTTACTTTATAGCACTGACGCATTTTTATACGCTTTATATTAGCTTTACCTGTATCTATCTATCTAACTATCTATCTATCTACCTAACTATCTATCTATCTATCTATCTATGTAACTTTAAAATCATTGGATCGACTTGAAACTTTGCATACTTGTAAAATACCCGTGACAATATAATAATTTCATATTTTGTTTCTAAAATTATGGCCAGAATCATCAGAAAATCAAAAAAAGTGTCTTTGTATCTATGTAACGGAATTTTTAACACGATTTTCACCCACTTGGATCGACTTGAAACTTTGTATACTTGTAAAGGACCCGTGACAATACAATAATTTCATATTTGTTTCTAAAATCCTGGCCAGAATCATCAGAAAATAAAAAAGTGCCTTTGTATCTATGTAACGGAATCTTTGAACACTGTTTTCACCCACTTAGAAACATTGGATCGACTTGAAATTTTGTGTACTTGTAAAGGACCCGTGACAATACAATAATTTCATTTTTTTTCTAGAATCCTGGCCAGAATTATCAGAAAAAAAAATGAAAACTGGTATAATAGGTTGCGGACTTGTCGGCTTTTTAGTCAATCGTTGTTAAGAGCTCAGTTGGTAGAGTGATACACTCTAGTGGAATATACTTTCAGTAATCCATAGGTCGCTGGTTCAAATCCGGCTGGGAGGGTTTTTTTCTTAGAAGAGTATTACTTTCAGCTCATACTACAATAGAATCGAATTTAAATATTTTACAGTTTTATCTTATTCTGTAAAATATTAAAACTAAAAAATAAATAATAGTTTTAAAAACTAAAACAACACGCTTTATTAGAAAACCGAACTAAAAAAATGAAAAATAATTTTAATTTCCAACATGCTTGGGATAAATAATTTTAACCATCAAAAGCGTGGGGTGCTTTTTATGATTTTTACACTTTCTTCTTAGAGACTTTACTTTTACCAATATCTGTTTATTATCAAATATATTAATTGATAAAGAGCACCCCACGCTTTTGATGGTAAAATTATTTATCCCAAGCATGTTGGAAATTAAAATTATTTTTCATTGTTTTAGTTCAGTTTTCTAATAAAGTGTGTTGTTTTAGTTTTTTAAAACTATTATTTATTTGATTTTCTGATGATTCTGGCCAGGATTTTAGAAAAAAAATAAATAATAGTTTAAAAAAACTAAAACAAACACCGCTTTATTAGAAAACCGAAATAAAAAATGAAAAATAATATTAATTTACAACACGCTTGAGATAAAATTAAAGTAGTCAACAAAAATATCATCTCCAACACATATAGAATAAAACTAGAGTTATCAACAAAAAGAAAATAATGTTACCATCAAAAGCGTGGGGTGCTCTACATCAATTAATATATTTGATAACAAACAGATATTGGTAAAAGTAAAGTCTCTGAGAAGAAAATGTAAAAATCATAAAAAGCATTCCACGCTTTTGATGGTAAAATTATTTTCTTTTTGTTGATAACTCTAGTTTTATTCTATATGTGTTGGAGATGTTTTTTTTTTTGTTGACCACTTTCATTTCATCCCAAGCGTGTTGGATTTTTTTTTCTCCCTGTTATAAAGCGTGTTGTTTTAGTTTTTTAAAACTATTATTGATTATTTTGATGTTACAATTAAATTTTGACATTTAGCAACGACACGACGGCAAATATGACATGAAAAGAAAAAATAAATGTCTGAACCGAGATATGTATATATTGTATTTGATTGTAATAGCAACGTCCACCGCTGTGGTCTCGAGGTAGCGTGCTGCCTTGTCACGCAGCGGGCCCGGGTTCGATCCCCGGTCGGGGCAGTTTTTCTGGATGAGGTTTTTATCGGGGTTCTTCCTCACCTGTAAGACAAATGTCAGGAAAACTTTAAGGCCCAAACGGTCCCCGAAATCATATGGCCATCATCATCATCACCGTCCTTATCATTATGATCATCATCCTTCACCGGTGTGGAAAGCAACGGGAAGCTACCACACCTACAATTCCCTAGTAAAGCTGCAAGCATAGCATGAAAATGCTATGATTGCAGTGAAGGACCTGCCTTCGGGCAGAATTACTATGGATGGATGGATGGTATTAGTAACTTCAGAAGAACATTTTAAACGGATTTTGCATTTTTTTAATTCATTTAAATATTAATATATTAATAATTGTATTAATAAAATTACCTACTCTTGATATTATCCAGATATATAATAATTAAAATTCTCTTCTTAAATTTCCTGTAAGAGATTTTGGAATAAGTAAGATTTTGAAAGAAAAAAATGCTAATAATGACTATTTTTATTAATTTTCTTAATTCAAAAGTAAATGTTTTATTCAATTATTTATGAACGAATAACTGTTTTTTGCTATGAAAACTTAAAGCCAGTTAAACATTATATTACCGATTAAAATTAGCCCTAAGTCAACTTCTTACTTAATTTTATGAACTTCGAACAACTCTGCTCCATTGACTTGGTTGGTAGAGTCACTTATTTCAACTTCGTAAACTCGGGTAGCCGATTTTAATTCTCCATCTTAAGTCTGGGTGTGTGTCCCACCTTGCTAACCAAAAATATAAAGGGGGCCACTAGTGTTATATGTGTAATTCAATCTTGATTGTTCCCAGCCTACAAGCAACCTACTAGGACAAGTGCTTAAGTTTCTGTCCAGCAATAGAAAGTAGTGTAGGAAGAAAAAACTTACAAAAAATTATACAATTTTGTTAAATTTAAGTTAATTTTTAACATGATTTTATTTTATGTCCTGCAGAAAACGTTCACCAGAAAACATTGAATTGAAACATGCTGTATGGTTTTCAGAGTTGTTCTCTCACCGCAAACTCCACAAAAGTCACCAAGAATGCCAAAGAAAAATGTTGAACTTCATAGGCATACCGCTGAGGAACAACGTCGCAATGAAACACTTCAATAGGTGTTAACAATTAATGACCCATCATAGCAAGCCACTAACACCAAATGGAAGTGAGGAGGTCATGTTATAAGATTTAAAGATGACAATATGATACCCTCACATTGTCAAAATATTACATAGACGACCAAGAAAAAATGAGCTGATCTATTCAAATAATGTACGTAGGAAGGCATTGGTCTAGTAGATCAAGAAAAAAGGAACACAAGCGAACAAGTGAACAAGAAATAAGAAGACAAAGGAACAGTAAATAAAAATAATATGTTAGAGTTAATTAAGTGGAGAAAATTTAAACAATGGAGAAGGTGAACCAAATAAACAAACCAAATCATGCATGAATCTCTTAAATGTATTAGCTCACCACCTGAGACATGTAGAGCTCACACTATTTCAGGAGGCTCTTGGCCTTTTTGGGACATTATTAAGTAATCAGTTCAATCATTTCAATTTATGTCTAAGTTACGCCTGCTAGAGTTAGTATTTTATGTAATACTTAACTATTGTTTATAGGTTCAATTTCACATTCTTCTCTAATAACAGAGCTGCGAATTTAGATAGAATGGAGAACAGTAGATTAGTGAAGAAAGTACGTGACTGGACACCTCAGCAGAAAAGACCATTAGGAAGACCACAACTACGATGGAAGGATATCACCATACCCCGGACCTGTAGTGAATGAACACGCACAAGCTGCCAGCTTTCACGCGTAGTAGTAGTAGTAGTAGTAGAAGAAGAAGAAGAAGAAGAAGAAGACTTCACTATTGTAAAAAAAAGACTAATGTCAATGTCATATCGTAACACCATATATAGGTATGATTAAATGTAGGGCAGGCCTATATTTTTTTTTCAAAATGGTGAACATTACCTGCATTGTCAATACTAATTAGTTCAACCGGTTGAGGTCTGGAACTGGCAGTGTAAGTACACATGGACAGACAAACAGCATTATTATAAAGTACACAACTGAGTGTGTGCGTATTCAAACTACAAATGACGCTGTCATAGTAATTGCTATGTAATTTGCGTATTTGTTTGTCTCTGAGCCTGTTAGACTTCTTGTAATTGGAAAATGTCATCTTGCACTTAAGCGAATGCGGTTACATACTAATTATTCACAGAGTCCATAATTACGAAATATTTCCTTTACTTCGCTATAACATAAGTTTTTCACATGGACCTAGCCATATATTATTAATATATATATTTTCCAAATCTATTTTTACTGTAAATATTCAAAACTATACGCAAGAAAATAATTGTGGTAAAATTATAAACCATTGAATTTGAGAGATAATGAAAGCAGTAAAGAATATTCTTGAAGTATTTGAAGAAGGAAAATTGAGATGGTTTGGACACGTTAAAAGAATGGGAGAAGACAGAATTTCGAAAATGAATTTGGATTGGGATGCTGAAGGCAGAATGATAAGAGGAACAGTGGATGAGTCGGAACAGGAGGATTTGACGGAAGAAAATACGTAAGATTGGAATTTTTGAGAGAATAAAATTACTTTAGGTTGAAGGAAAAACTACTGCAGTGTAGAAAATAGTTCTAATAAAAAGTATCTTCAGCTGAATATATGTTGATTTAAATTTAAATTGATTAAAAATATCATCTTCAATACAAGTATAAAGCGTACTCCGTTACTATCTCAAGACTGGATTTTCAAATTCTTTCTTCTTCGGAGGGCCCAAAAATCTCTTACCGCGTGAACGGTAGCAAAACATGGCTTTTGTTTTCCTGTCCAAGGACATACGTTGTACTGTACATGAGTTTTCCAATTCTGCTCGTAATTGTTTATAAAATGGATTCTAACTGAAGTTCTTGCTGAACATATTCATTCTTTTGTGACCCTATTGGAAATAACCTGATGTTGATCTCATGCATTTCAATCTCTCTGGCTGTGATTCGATGCCTAACTTCCGCAATATAGTTTACAAATATATTATTTTAAAACTAACAATCAGGCGACAGTAATTAGTAGAGGTCGGATTTTATAGGTAAAGCATTTTTATATTATAGACCTATCACAGAACACGAAATAATCTAAAGCCTATAAAAGTTTGTAACTATTTAAAATATTAAAGATTACGTGATATTAATTTCTTGTTTTTAAAGTATGTTATCCTTTTCAGCCACATCAATCACTATTATCCCCTTTTTTAAGAATGTTTTGCATAAATATATTGGCATGGCCTGCAGGTGGGCAAGTTAGGCCTGGGCTCACCCAAAAAAATTAGCACGGGTTTGGGTTCCCAGAACATTCTCTAGGTTTTATCACGTACACTGATTGATAAGTGCTATCACAACTACATCTGCGGAAAGGACTTTTATCTGAATCACGAAGAATAAAAACGTACATCTGGACTACCATGTCAAGCACAAAGCTTTGTAATCTAGCCGTTCTATAAATCAAGAGGGAGATTTCTTGGAGAACTCAACATCAGTGATCTACAAAATAATTACAAGGACATTGCGACAGCTTCGGTTCACCTCATCAAACGCATGTATAGGTATGGATGGATTGCATCATTTTTATCCTAATTTTGCATGTTATTAAATAACACTTCCGAGAATGAGAATCATATTGTCAGGAAATGCGTCAGGTACTTTGAAAACCACGTAATATCGGGTGTCCATAAAGAATAATAACGCCACTGCATAAATCTGAACTATTTAAAAGAAACTCCAAGGACCTTAGCCTACCAACCGGCTGCCGACCTTACAATCCACGTGTGTTAATGACAGAGTGGACGATCATGTAGCCAGTATTGGGATGCGATGTGGTTAGCATGTCGGGTCCCCCAGCCAATATAGTTTTTTTTCAACCTGGAGCCGCTACTGATTGTAGCGTGTTGGATAGGCACCAGACGCAAACTGGCCGAAATTCTGTCAGAAAACATTATTCCGATGGACATTCGAACCAGCGCATTTTCTTAGCTCTGAACCAAGGAATAAAAATAAACAATTTAGAAAGCTTATAAAAAATTCAGATCCTCAAAAACTAATATCCTGCGATGATTAGGTGTTCAGAGTCAATATCAAGCATTCACCACTGGTATCTGTTAATATAGAACAATCATTTTTCTTATACAAAGACATTCTACATTCAAAGAGACAGAATTTAACCTTCAAACATATTGAATTGTTGAATGATATTAAGTATTACTATTTTCTAATAAAGTATTTTTTTTGTGAAAATGTTTCTCTTTATCATTTTTCAAATAGCATGTTCTGTCTCTAATAATATGACCGACATATTTCATCATCAACGTAATCAATTTAAACAAAAGGAGCTGTAAGTTCTTAATAAAAAATTACTTACGTAACAAATTTTCAGTCTTTAACCAAAGTGAAGATATCTGTCCAAAGGTTTTATGGGAATATCACTACGTAGCAGACGATTTAAAAAACACATATAACAATGAATGAGCAAATAATAATCTGTAATAGTAACTTCAATTATGATTCCAAACACAATTATACATAAAATGAAATAATTTTGTTGAATTTTAAGATAAATAAAAAACTGTTTAAATTATCCTTTAATGCAAAATGTCCGAACAGTTGGTAAATACTTGAACAAATATATTAATAATAAACCCATCAGGCGTTTAAAACCATTTATAGGAAATCAGGAACAAATCCATCAGCACCGTATAAATGAAGGTATAAACATATTTTTAAGATGTATTTGAGTTGACATAAACGGCTTTTCTTCAAAGTTCGATTCGGACGTTCAATAACATCTTGATCTATTTAATAAGATACTTGAGAAAGTGTATTTTCCTTGAGTGGATGAGTGAAGAAGATGTTGGGGTCAGAACATCTGAATCAACTTGGCCAGCATATCGGCAAGGTAGTCGTCTATATTGGATCCATTCAACAAGTTTACCCTTCCTCTAGCGCCATCTCTCTCACCTTGTTTCCCCCTCCCTTTCCACCCTGGAACGATTTCCGAAGTGAATTGGGATCACTCAACAAGTTTCCTTTTCGATTCACCCCGCTTCATATCGATTCTTCACCCCTTCTTCATCTCCTTTCCTAATACTTCCTCCCACAGCATCCAATAATTCCCAATCCTTTTCCCATATTTCCTCTTTTACAACTTGATCGGGTTTTTTTGCTCGAACGGTTTACAAGATTTTCTTCCCCTTCCTTCGTAAAACTCCTTTTATCCCTTGAACCATGAAACACGAAAGTAAAAAATCTAAGAAAGAACTAAAGGAAATCAGAGTACAGAACTGATTTCCAGGCGGAAACATAGAAAAAACAAATTTAATTTAAGGGGACAATTGAAGTGCTTGTAAAATTAGTGCTACAATCTTCAGAATCTTCGAAGAAGGAGAAAATGTGCAATGTATGCCAGCCTTTATAATTATTTATAATGCAAATAATTGTTGCTAGTTATGATACTTATTGTATTAGTTACTTAAAATATAAAAAAATCCATGGCGCGACCGGCCTAGAAGGCCCTTGGCCTAACAGCCGGCTGCTGGCGTCACATCCACATGTGATGTGTTAATCACAGAGGTGGATAATCATCTAGCCAGTATAGGGGTAACATATGGTAAGCATGTCGGGTCTCCCAGCTGTTATAGCTGGTTTTCTCAACCTGGAGAAGCTACCCAAATTCCTCACGATGCTGGGTGGGCACCGGTCCCATACTGGCTGAAATTCCATGAGAAGATTTCTTCCCCCATGGAGACTCGGACAGCGCCAAGGCATCTTGCTACACCAGTAAAAATTGAGAAGTCCATGATTTAAGCTAATAAATATACAGATAAAATATAATAACAATATATGAAGCATAAGTAAAAAGTATTACTCATTAAACAATATCTAGTTATTTTTTTAAATTTTATCCATTAACTTTTTAAAAAATTGAATTTTATTTGTAAATATTTTTGTAACGTGTAATAATAATAATAATAATAATAATAATAATAATAATAATAATAATAATAATAATAATAATAATAATGACATATGGTACAAAAACATGGGAATTAAACTCGAAAACAAGTAAATTAAATTCTGCAGAAATGGATTTTATGGCGTTCACCTGGAATTACAAGAAGATATAAAATGTGAAACGGTATAATTAAACAAAATATCAATGATCAACTTTCGATTGTGGATTTCATAAAAAAATAAATTATATGGTCATACAAATTAATGATGGAAGACAGATTCCCAAGAAGAATTCTTGAATGGTTGCCAACTGGTAAAAGAAGAGGTCGGGAAAAATAACGTGGATCGTTGGTGTTTTGGCCAGCTAAAGGAAAAAAGGATTTGACGATGGATTTAGAATGAGAGATATAGAGGAAGGAGAATTCTTTATTGTTGTCTAAAATAATTCAAAATAAGACATAGGACATTTTATAAATATACTCTTTATACCTTATAAACGTAACCAGTTAGCTTGTAGAAGTAAGTTTATCTACAATAAACGTATAATAATAAATTATTATTACTTTATTATTATTATTATTATTATTATTATTATTATTATTATTATTATTATTATTATTATTATTATTATTATTATACGTTTATTGTAGATAAACGTACTTCTACAAGGTAATTGGTTACGTTTACAAGGTATAGAGAGTATATTTATAAAATGAGGCCGAAACAGGTCAACAAATGGCCTAAATTCGTGAATGTACTATGATGATGATGATTTATAAAATGTCCTATGTCTTATTTTGATTTATTTTAGACAAAAATAAAGGAAATTGAAGGTGGCATGTTGTATCAAAAAACTGACATTTATTTATTTTGAATTTTTTTAAGATTAATCTTTTTACTAAGTAAATGATCCGCTACGCACTAAAATATCTTATTGTATCTTGTAAGCCATGTTTCCCTTAACAGAGATTTAGGCGCTCTCCCCCTACAGGGAAGAATTTGAACCATACTAATTTTGTTACACTTGTTTTCGTACAGATGTCATTTGAGTGGTCCATGGTCAGCGTTCCACCTCATACTGACATCTAGGAAACCAAGGTAGTACTAGGACGGAAAAATTCGGTAAATTTTGCTTAGAGGCCTTTTCATTCAGGCTTAAGGATCTTTTACGAGCCTGAAAATCTTCAGACTCGGGACCCACGGCTTAAAGTCCCTTCCGGAGGACTTGCCCCTTGGATTTTTCCATCCTAAAAAATCCATCGACCCCGGTCGGGTTTGAACCTGCGTCCCTCGGGACCAGAGGCAAGGACGCGGCATATACATTATAATATAATTGTGAAAATGCAAAGGAACAAATATTATTGCTGGAATAAATTTGTTTTTTGTTTTGCGTTCTTTTAGTCCAGATTATACAAAGTGTCTAAAACCCTTAGGATCAAAATTATACAGATACTAGAGAGCTGTATACTGAGTATTTTGAGGTAGGAAACCAATGGTCAGAAATTGTATTTCAGGCGCCATAATCTCTTGTGTGATGTTTGGTGGTGAATTGTTTTCCTTTTAGTGTACATCAAGTAGGTGGTGTATGAAATTCCAGTATACACCATGATGAACTTTTCACTGGAGTCTTAGCTGCCTGTCTCATTGTATAGCAAACACCAGGGATCTTTGAATGAGTGCGCCAAATGTTATGCGCCATTGTCAAACATGTATTGTGACTGGTAGAGAACACTTTGAACACTTGCTATGAGTTGTAAATTGTTGAAGTTGCTGGTATTATGAGGTATAAGTTGTTTATGAAAGTGAAGTATGTATTTCCGACCATTGGTTACCTACCTCAAAATACCCAGTTTACAGTTTCTACGATCTGTATAATTTTGACCCTAAAGGTTTCAGATACTCTGCAAGCTATAATAATAAATACATCATGAGGCGATATTGTAGCTGCGGTAGCCATGAGGGAAAATTTTATAATTTAATTAAAATGCTATCTAATTACTAAATCGCATATAGATTTATTCAACTTTATTGCACAAAAATATAACTTTTATTAATTTCACCAATAAAAAGTCATTTCACACAATAAATATATTAACTCACCGCCCAATCACAGATACATCTTAACCCTTAAATTTCAATGTATCCTCTAAGATATATTGGTTTAATTAATTTAATATTTTTTAATTAAACAATAGAAAAACGAATGAGTAGAAACTACTTTAATTTGTGCCAATTTACACAATATTACCAAATAATCAAATTGGCTTTACAAATTCTCACAACACTCCGCTCCAACTGTTGTCACGGGTTTTAGTAAGTAAAGTAATACCGTGACTGTATTCCTCGATAATAAGAAAGCTTTCGATACGTCTCGAAAATTGAATGTAATATTTTGTCTCCGCTTATTAAACTTATTGCTAAATACCTCACTAATCTATATTTTTATGTATAAGTTAGTGGCTATACTTCAGACTGCAAGCCCCTTCCAGCGGGAGTCCCTCGAGATGCAGTCATTTCTCCCCTATTGTGTACAATTTATGAGAGCTTCCTACTACTCTACATGTCCATACAGCTTCATTCGCCGATGATAACTGTCTTTTTTTTCATATCATCCTATCGAGTCCTTCCCCGAAGAATACATCTATTCCAGAATGCCCTCAATACTATCGAATCTTGGTTTCAAACTTAGAACATCAAGATTAATGAAACGAAAACACAGGCGATTTTTTTTATATCCTCAAGACGTTCCTCGGTCCAAATTAACTTGGGAACTCACATTTTCCGCCAAAAGCCTTCAGTAAAGAATCTTGGATTCCATTTGGATTCAAAGACTGCATTTCCAAATTAACTTCCGGCACATCCTATAAAAATGAATTGCTGCGATGCACTTTTATATCCATTTTTTAAGTCGCCAACGTTGTCTCACAGGATCAAGATCACTCTTTACCAAGCTGTGATCCACAGGAGGCTGCTGTGTTCTCGCTGCATGTCACAAAAAGAAGATTCAAACAATTCAAAATAAATGCCTTTAAATTATGCTTTCGGCTCCAAGATACATGAGGATTTCTGAGCATCATGACGTAGTAAAAATCCTCTGCAATGCGACCTTCTTAGATCATCAAATCACATCACTCTTTACATCAACAAATAGTTCGTAATATAGGGCATATGCCACAGTGGCATTTTGTCCATCGAAACACAATAGCTAAACTAATTGCAATCCAACTGATTGACTGAAAAAATTGAAATGTGCAATGTACCCTCGCCTGAAACAGCGAGACTTCATCGGCAGTGCAATTTACGGCAGGATGTCGTAAATTACACATTTCTTTCTAATCTATAGACTCTTAAGACAGAACACAATTTACCGTCAAATAGGCTAGGGTTAATTATTAAAACCCCATCCTGATAGCCTCAGAGATATTTGCTGCAAAAGAGCCGAACTAGTTCCAGAAAGCAGCAAGTCATGGTCACCTGCTGCTGCTACTGCTAATAATACAGTAGTAGTAGAACAGTTTCGTCCGCCGTGCAGGCTACGGCTAACTAATTCATCCCCCTAAAGATCACAATAAATAATTTGGCTGTCAAGAACCAACCCCATATTCAATATGCAGCACACTGGACGGCACTAGGCGCTGTCAAAAACAAGCAAGAACATTTTTCTAATTTAAGGGTTAAAGTGGTTTTTTTCCTGTCAAAAAAAATACTGCAAATATATTATAGCAATTTATGAACGATTTTGAAAAATTGATACGAGTTTTCGGCAGTTTCAAGGAGTTGTTTCAAAAAGGTTTATAACCTCTCGAATTATGAAAATGTGTTGATTGGAGAGCAACGAGAATAGGTATTGGAATGATTTTCTTGCCGCTATGTAAAGAGACTAATACAGATAATTATATAATGAAGGAACATTAATTTCCTACCGTTAGTTATAAAACGTGCCATGCCCTTTAATACGATGTATTACTTTTATTAATCTAACTTGATAATTCCCAGTTTTCCTGATCGCATAATAAAGCAGAAAGCTCTCTCCCCTTCACATATGGACTTTATGAAAATGAAAACATCAAATTTCATGCATATCCTAAACACTGAATATTGCTCTATTATAGCCAATGCAAAAAGTTCACATTCATTTCATATTCTGAAAAAAAAAACTTTTTGTGGCGATGGAAATCACATTTAGGTTCCGTAGTTTAGAATCTAATTTAAAAAGACGAATTTTGTTACATTGGTCGTCTATATGATGGCGTTTATCAGCGAGGAAAAAATAACTGCAACACGTTTATTTTTCAGTGCTCATCAATTTGAAAGTTACGGCTGTCAAAGTCGGCATCCATATCTCCCAACTTTCCTTTTTACATTGACGTTATAAAAATGCTAAGCTTGTAATCTACTAACTTGCATATTGGCCATCAAAATATGACGCTTAATACTTAAGGTAAAAAATAAGTACCTCCCAACCCCTATCACAACCTACCCTACGATGTTTTTTAGAGACCCTTAAAAGAGTACGATGGAAACTCAAACGCTGCCATTTGATTAAAAACAGTTTCCTCCTTTTTACGTAAAAACGTGGCGGAAAAAAGAGACTAAAACAGGAGGGTTTTTTTCTACCCTCCTCTTGAGAAGGAAGGAAAGGCGTACCAAATGACCCATAAAATCTGTTCCTCTCCCTTGCACACTGACTTCTGTATCTCCTCATCCCTGGTCCTTTACACAATCAATGAACATTTAAAAACATCCGTTCGAACGAGAGACTGCTGTCTAGACGGAGGAGAGGGGTTGGGGTCCGGAACCAGGACCTCGAAAACATGAATGATCCAAGTCACGTACATATGGAAATTGCGTATTTCAATTCAATTTCCACAGATTTAACAGATTTTTTGCCGCATCAGAAAGTTTGCTTCTCTATTTAAGACATTCTCTTTATATCTCTATTCTGAGAGGAAGATACCACAGGAATTAATAATTCCTCTTCAAATGGTAACTTCCGATTCAAAATTTTCAATGAAGATCATTAACCATGAAATTGCAATTGTATTCAATATCAACCTTCAGACTTACGATATCATAAGTTTAAAGAAGAACTAATTAACCATCCATCTAATTAAAATGTTTCTCTCTTTAACTAACAGTTCTAAATCACAAAGACTTTATTTTTCAGTTCTATACAACTTTCTTCATATCCAATACTGCATGTGCTTATTTTAAATGCTAATGGGAAAACATAGTGGCTTCAAATAGAAAATAGGAGTAGGCCTAATTTGTAAAATCTGGCGGTAAAATCTAAGTAAAATCTGAATGATTAATTAAATAGAAAATATATATATATATTTTTACTTCATTTATAATATGAAGTGGATGATCCAATAAAATATTTATAAATTTTCCCTTAGTATCTTATCATGGACTAAACAGACTATGATGAAAATTCTGTCTACAAATGGTAGGCCTATATAAATGAAGATGGCACACTCACACCTGGAATCCGAGGTCCTCACAAATGGATAAAACTTTCAAAGTTTTATATAGTTTTCATAAATATGTATTATATTTAACATTCGTATCAGCTGTTTTCATACAGTGTATCTTAATCAGACATCTTGTTTCTATTTATGACATTCGTGTGATAAAGATACAGTTCACTGAAACAGCTGTTACGGATGTTATATAAAATAAATATTTATGAAAATCATATAAACTTTAATAGTTTTATTCATTAAAAGTACATAATGGATTTTTATAAAGTAAACAACCAAATCAATTGATTATATAAATTACTTCCTGTTTTAAGGCGGTTCCTTGGCGCAAGCGGTTAGATGCTCGTCTCTGACCGCTGTAGTCCCGAGATCGAGTCTCGGTCACCCCACGTGGGTTTCGTGGTGGACGGAATGGAGCTTGGGCAGACTTTTCTCGGGGTTCTCTCCAGTTTTCCCCTGTCACAATTTCAATCCATCATTTTTCCATACTCATCTCATCCATTTCGTTTCATTTCGTTCATCTGCCCCTGTGATGGTGCGTCAGGCGTGGTCGGCCGGCATCCTTGTCATTCATAGACCTCTATATAGGGGCTATATCTCATCTCATCCCTCGACCCGACCCTGAGTTGGACACGAGTTGAGGATATTATTTACTTCCTGTTTTACGCTCTTTTCAACTTTTAACAAACATTTCTGGATAATGGCAAAACTATCGTTGTGATAGGCCTTAAAATGCTCAATAATCATAAGTACTTATAGTATTGTATGTACATGTATGAGATCATTATGTAGCCTATATAGGATTTATACATAACTGATTAGTACTATCGAACCTGGTGGTTTGTGACTGCAGTCTTAAACATTCCTAACCAACCTGAGGTAATGTTTTCCAATCATTTTCTACATAATTCACTTCCCTTAAATCATGTTTAATGTTATTCCCTCACCTCATTCTTGGCCTACTTTTACTCTGGTTCCTGTGGTCTTCTTTCATTCTTCATTCGTTCAATATGTTCTGCCCATCGTAGTTTGTGAGACTTAACATCTGGTTTCTCATTCAGATCGTGTAATATCACCTCCACATATCTGTCTTTCTATGCTCTAATTTTTGTTAATAATTTTATTCTCAAATATTCGTAATATTTTCGCTTCTCTTAAAGTAATATCATGTGTTTCGCACTCATATAATGAAATAAAAATATTTTCAGGTTTACACTTTTGGAGAGAAGTTCGGATGACTGGAGTCTTTATGATACTTACTTAATAGCTTGCGTTTCCAAAACATGTATTCGGTTTAATCCCTTATGTAGTGTAGTTATCATTCCTACGTATCACACGAGCAGGTTTATACATCTGGGCTCTCGCATAGTGTGCTGCCTCGTCACGCAGCAGGCCCGGCTTCGATTCCCGGTCGGGACAAGCTTCCTGGGTGAGGTTTTTTCGAGGATTTTCCTCACCTGTAAGACAAATGACACTGGAGGCTTGCTGCGCAAAATGGATATGATTGGAGGCAGAAGTTAAGGGAGGGATGGATGGAAGACAAATGTCAGGAAGCTTCGAGGCCCAAACGGTCCCCGAACATCATCATCATCATCATCATCATTATCATCACACGGTGTGGAAAGCAATGGGAAGCTACCACAAGTATAATTCCCTAGTAAAACTGTTAAGCATAGCATGAAAATGCTATGATTGCAGTGAAGAACCTGCACTAGGGTAGAATACTATAGTATAGGCCTATATATATATATATATATATATATATATATATTTACACATACCCACTGCGTGCTTTACCTCCGGTTTTCCTACATTGAGTTTCCATGCCCCTATTTAATTCCCCATTTATACGTCAAAACCTGTCCATTGCTATCTACATTTATGTCTCGTAGACTGTGATATGCAGATGTGTATATGAGTGAGTGTGAATGTGAGTGTGTGTGTGTGTGTATGCCTATTTATATATGACTCTCTTGGAAAGGTTAGCTTTTTATTAGACAGGGACAGAAGGAATCACTTTAATCCAGTCATGCTTGTCACCAATCACACGACGAGGCATTTGGCTAGCTTAATAGAGTTTATATATAAAATCACGAGATGGCAATATAAAGAATTAGACGTAGACTAGTTTATTAATCAATTACAGCAGCGTTATTTTATTAATAAGATTAATATTACTACAATTTAATTGCTTGCGTATATAGGGTGTCACATTTATCTTGATCTTCCGAAGTATCTTTGTACGTTAGTACAAAATGAAAAATTGTTTTATACAAAACTTGTTCAACTACGAGTGGATTATAATACTTGTGGTTAGTGAACTTTCTAACGTTATTTATTAAAGAGATGGCAATACTAACTTTGTTATCTCCAATGACACTTTGTATTTTTTCAATGCGTTAATTAAGCATTCCAAGACCGGTTCAAAAATGTATCACAATGTGTCATTTAATAAATACAATCTTATGGAAAAATAAAGTGGGTTTTTACTGCCATATTACAGTACTACTCATATGAATTATGAACAATAAAACATTCACATTAAGTGTTCAAACTGGTAACCATTATCACCGACACACGTGCCCTATCGCCAAATGAATGGGGGGGGGGTTGATTTCTGCACTGTTACTGGCTGAATTGAATTACAAACATGCATAATACATCCTGCGTATTCTCTGGAGATGTCGGAATATCTCAATAGACAATCTCTTTAATAACTCCCCTGAAAAAATAGTACAATGGAGTACGATCAGAAGATCGAGCAGGCCAATGAATATCCTTCCACGACCAATCCATCTAAGGGGATTTTTCGATTCAGAACACAACGTACACGCAAGGCGTTACGTACCGGGCATCCATCGTGCTGGTGCCACATGATCTGTCTGTTTCGTAGAGGTACATCTTCTAGAAGTTTAGGAAGAACTCAACTTATGAAGCGGGCAAACTGTCTGCCAGTTTGGTTACATTCACAAAATATTGCCCAATAATCGTATTGTCAACAATTCCACCCCAGATGTTTACCCTCCAGTGACGTTGAAGTACCACCTGCCCAGTCATAGTGGATTCGGCGGTTTAGTAATCCATGTTATGTGTATTCACTAGTGGAGGAAGTTCGGGGAATGCGGACCCTTCGTTTTGAGTAGACCCTCCTAATATCTTCTTTAATTGGTGATGCCCTGGAACAAAAACATATTTTAATTTCTTCTCTCATCAACTTTGTCGTGTTCAAGGCCAGTTTCTTTTATTATATGTGGGAAGGTTTTAATTGTGATATTTATGATAACGACCATTTTTTAATTCTGCTATTGAATATTTAAAATGTTGAAAAACTCCTAAATATATGATATTATGCAGATACTGTTTTAATATAATGATGATATTATGCAGATACTGTTTTAATATAATGATGATATTATGCAGATACTGTTTTAATATAATGATGATATTATGCAGATACTGTTTTAATATAATGATGATATTATGCAGATACTGTTTTAATATAATGATGATATTATGCAGATACTGTTTTAATATAATGATGATATTATGCAGATACTGTTTTAATATAATGATGATATTATGCAGATACTGTTTTAATATAATGATGATATTATGCAGATACTGTTTTAATATAATGATGATATTATGCAGATACTGTTTTAATATAATGATGATATTATGCAGATACTGTTTTAATATAATGATGATATTATGCAGATACTGTTTTAATATAATGATGATATTATGCAGATACTGTTTTAATATAATGATGATATTATGCAGATACTGTTTTAATATAATGATGATATTATGCAGATACTGTTTTAATATAATGATGATATTATGCAGATACTGTTTTAATATAATGATGATATTATGCAGATACTGTTTTAATATAATGATGATATTATGCAGATACTGTTTTTTAATATAATGATGATATTATGCAGATACTGTTTTAATATAATGATGATATTATGCAGATACTGTTTTAATATAATGATGATATTATGCAGATACTGTTTTAATATAATGATGATATTATGCAGATACTGTTTTAATATAATGATGATATTATGCAGATACTGTTTTAATATAATGATGATATTATGCAGATACTGTTTTAATATAATGATGAGTTTGGTTTGATATTACGTTGTATGGCTGCTGTATAAAATAATTAAACATAACAAAGGAATTCGTTAATGTAGACTTTCCATGAGGCGATTAAAGTGGACCTGGGTCCACTTTACACGAATACGTATATTTTAACAATAAGGGAGCTATATGGAAAAGCCCTATACTTAATTAATTTTATTTAATATCCTTGTAATTTTACCTAAACCCAAAGACCGTCTATGTCGACAGATTAATGACGCGTGAATGTTATAATCAACGATAATGTTTCAGAATATTAAATAAATATTTATGCTTTTTAATTACGATCAGCCATAAATACTTTCAGATTAATTGCCTGTCTGTATATATTAATAGAGTAAATAAACTAAAAATAGTCTAAAGGCTAGGATTAACTCTCGGATCCACTTTATCCGAATATGGCGGTTAAAGTGAATCTTTCTTGTAGGCCTAATGTAAAAAAGTTTATAAATTATGAAGATGTTTCCATACTTTAATAAAATAACAAAGGTATTTCATAGTTATAACACTAAAGATAATCAATGTAATTAAACAAAATTGAAATCCCTTAATTAAAAGAAGAAATACAACACAATACCCGAAGTTCCTCTACTTTATGTGAGAACGAAACCTCTTTAGAAAAGAGAACATTAGAAACAAAGTTTGGGTTGGTATGAATTTGATGTCCCCATGGACAGAACACTACACGATTCTGAAAATCATTTCAGTGCAATTCCTGGTGCAGATGTTCATGATAAGGTGGAACTTATGATGACGTAGAATACCGTACGACATGCACTTGTGATAGGAATGCCAATCTCAGTTCAATTTGTCTTGTGCTTATGTGTAGAAAAATATTGAAAAAATTTAGGTCAGGAGAGCGATATATGGAAAAATTACGTCCATGTGGCCTTGAAACTCTTGGTTCAATAGTGCCAGTATGGTAGAATAGTTATTTAACATTTATATTTTAATTTTAAAGGACTGTACTGTAAATTGACTTTTTACATAAATGAACACTCTGTTTATTTTTGGATCATTAAAATGCTATGTAAGCAGCACTTTTATTATCGGCAAATTCACATCAATGATTATAATAATGACATTAAATCAATACCCGCTAAGTGATACTGTTTCATAAACATGTTTAGTGAATTAATCTAAAAATAATGAACTGTATCTTATATTAAAATAAGAAATTAATCCCGATTCGAAAGGATGTGCTTTCACACTTGGAAGTTTTCACATCTGGGGTCTTGCAGGCCTCGAGCTTGCAAATGTTGCCACATATCTCTATATACCTTCTTTCAAATTCTCATCCGAAAGAAGAGTCATCATTTTTTACAACTGAACTAGCCTGGACTGAATTTTCGAATGTGGAATCCAGAGGTAAACGCGCTTTCTTTAAACAAAGAACGATACCATCGACTCCTTAGCAAAAAGAGTGGCTTGGAAAAACCATTGAGGATATATTAAATATTGTATCAAAAATTATCTATAACTTATAATATTACTTTTAACTTCGATTCTTGATCGTGGAACGAAAGTTTATGCATTTATATCGGTCTTGATTCAAGAAGGGGAGATTTGATTCAAAGATCTGATTGTTGAGTTAGAAAAAGTGACGTCGATTGGTTTTCAAAGTCAGACACGCGGATAAAATTGGCGCAGAGATAAAAAGAAGTGCAAAAGGAGGGTGAATATATGCGAATAGAGATTCACAAATGTGAAATGGGGGAAAAGACATAGATGACAGAGATTCTATCGGAAATGGAAGACTTGTGTGTGAGATAAAAAGGGAATGGCGGAATTATTTGTTTGGCGAATTGTTGAAACTTTGTAAAAATAACGAGAGACGAATGCTTAAACCAAATCCAAGTACTTTTACTGATCGCTACTTAAAATATATATCTTCCAAGTTTTTTAAATGTATCCTGTCACTTCATGAGTATATCTTGGGGAACTTAATCATGCTTGCAAATAATTTCATTTTTAAAACCCAGTAAAATGAAATAGCAATACACCACTTTTAAATTCAGCCATTAGTGAAGAAATACAAGCGAAATTTACTTGAGTAAATTACCTCAATATTTACTTCTTATTGCCGGTATCTTGGGCACACCATAATGTAGTTTATTTAGGCATTATGTTCTAAGTCGGAAGGTCGTGAGTTCGTGTCTTGGTGGAGTCAGATATTTTAAACTTACCTAAACCTTCTGGTAGCACCATGGTCCTGTGGTCGACTCAGCCTCTAAAGGAAATGAGTATCAGACGCTTGTTTTGGGAGAAAAGGCGGCCGTCACGCAGGGCTGATAACCCGGCTAACATGAAGTGCCGATTATCTGTAATAATGGGATAATTAAACTCGTACTACCCCAAGGGTCTTCTAAGGCCTGTAGTGGAATCCTATTTTATATTTATTTACAATATTTTTGTAATCATAGGAATTGTAAAAAAATTAAACTACGACCGCGGTTTTATAATTTCGTCTTGTTTCGGCCACAACTACGAAAACACTGAAAACCCATGAATATATTGATATAAAATAATATTGCTGTTCAAATTTTGTTTTTGTAATGAAGGATCTTGTTACTTATTTTGATAGATTGTATTATGTATATTAAAAAAAACCTTATCGCATATATGAATTTAATTAAAACAAAACGTAGAATTATAAAAAACCAATTAAACTACTTAGATCTACTAAATTTCTCCATATTTAGAAAAATAAGTTTAAAAATAAATCAATAATTATTTAAGTAAACAAAAAAAAGAAAGCGATCCCACTACAGACCTTATGGGGCCTTGGGTTAAGGCTCCCACATTTCTAGACAATTGGGAGGAGATGCCTGTGTGACGGAAGCCTTTACTCGCAGAACAGGAGTCTGGTACTTATTTCAATTAGAGGCTTAGACGACCCTAAGACCATTATGCTGCCAAAAGGTTTTTGGTAGTTTAAATATCCTGGCCCCGATGAGACTCGAATCTTTTTTACCCTCCGGCTTAAGTGCATTACATTAATGAACTACGCTAGCGGCGTGCCCTTTAGAAAATTAAAACTGATTAAATATGTGCCAGCAGGGTCGCGGTTATATACAGAATATGAGTAAATATTTTTACTTTATGACATATCTGACATTAAATATTAAAATATATTATTCCATAAATAAAAATTAGTACTTTATTCAACAAAAACTATAAAATGATTCCATATTGATCATGATATCAAACTAATAAAATACTGTATTGTATTATAACTAGAATCCCTAATATCATACATTTATCACAATCTTCAAGATAATAATAATAATAATAATAATAATAATAACAATAATAATAAAAATATTATACAGGGAATGATTGGAAAGCATTAGCTCAGGATGGGGATGTATGGAGAGGTTATGTCCGCGCGGCCATGAACCTACGGGTTCGATAGTGCCAGTGAGTAAGTAAGTAAGTATAATAAATAAATAATAATAATAATAATAATAATAATAATAATAATAAAGTAATTTTTTATCTTACTATAATCTCAAACTTTTTAGATACTTTTGCATTCCCACGCCACCCGGATATTACGTGGGCACGACCTGTCGGAAGAGGATTTTTAAGTCTGCTGAGACACATACTTTTTTAACCACACAAGGATATGGAGGGCCTCACTGGATAAGTTGTCATGTTAGTGCCACCTCCGAGACAACATAAATACTTATGTATTCATACTGAAAAGAGGCGAAAATGATAAGGAAGATTGTCATGTTCAAATGGTATTCAAGGACTATTCGATCCTTAACGTTTTCTGTCATTTGCCTTATAGATGAGGAAAAATCCTGCAATATAACTCACCCTGGAAACTTGTCCCAACCAGGGATCGAACCAGAAAATCAAATCAAATAATTGAAGTTAAAGAAGAAATAGAAGAAACAATATGAATGGTTTGTTAAATGGTAAGAAATACATTTATTAAGATATTAGTTTTCCTTCTAAGCCTTAAGTAAAAAAAAAAAAAACTGCACGGAGCGAGAGCCCTAGTGCCTTGGCCTGCTATAGACTGCTGGCATCACATCCACTTGTAATTTACAGAGGTGGACGATCATCAAGCCAGTAAAGGGGTAACATGTGATCAGCATGTCGAGTCCCTTAGTCTTTATAGTGGGTCTTCTCAAACTGGACCTAATCAGATTTCATTATTTAATTGCCAATTGAATAAATTGTTAATACCCTTTCTTAAGTTCGATTTTATAATATATTTAAAAATAGTATTGATATTCTGTTACTGGTTGAGCAATAGGCCTATATAAAAATTCCTGAAGAATAAATAATACTGTTTTTCAAGAAGGGAATGCTTAGCTCATTGCGGTGTTCATATAAGGGACAAAATTGCTTAGGGCCTACATTTGGTATGACTCCTAAAAAAATAAAAACTCCTTGTTATCACCATTATTAATAGTATTGCAATGATTCGTATCCCCAATTCAGGCTATCGGTAAAAATATGTTTAGTAATTCATAAAATGTTATATCACTTTTTATAGAAGGATTAAAACAAATCTGATCAGCAACATTTTTTGGGCTAAAACCTTTAAGACTCGTACAGATCTCATAGATTTCAATTGAAAAGTTGAAACCCACCTCTTCTTGGGACTATCAACATTTCTTCTACTTTCTGGCCTTTAATCTAAATTTTGGTAGGCTATTCGGCCTTATTTCATTCCCTCGATACGCTCTCTTCAATTGTTTCTATTTTGCTAAAAGTTATGCATCAATTTAAAAGTATACTTAATTTATTCCCGATATCTTCACTTGTTCTTTTATTTAAATACGCGCAACCGACTACGCTTCTTAAAAACTTGATTTCTGCTGCTTATATGTTTCTCTCTTCTCTTTTGGTTAAATCCAAAATTCATAATAGATCAATCTGAGGACACACGCATACACACACACAAACACACACACACACACATATATATATATATATCATCATGATAAGCATCAATGATTATATCTGCTGGTATGTACCGATCTCATATATATATATATATATATATATAATATATTAATTTACTTAATATTTTAAAGCACAAAATTCTTGAAGTAGAATTCAGAGTCAAATAGGCCCTATTTCAACCATTTTTGTAAACTTTTATTAAAACTAATGTTTGGTTGTAACATGGTAATGTAGTCTTTATATTTTGAATTTTAAGTATTGTACATAATGCAGTAGAATTTCTAATTTGCGATGTGCACGGACAATTAAATCTAAAGAAATTTAAGGAAGTTTTTTATAATATTTCTACGTTTTTAGCATTTTACTTAAATTTCAGCTGTAAACAAACGAATTTGGAGTATAATGGTGGGAAATTTAATATGCACAGTTTGTTATATGTGTTGTTCATCTAGAAAGTTACGGTTAGAATTAACATCATGTTCTAACCGAATACGAGATTGTCGGTGGGGTAGTGGATGTTAAAGCATTTATTTTCAAATTGAACTTTCCTATAATTGAGGAAATGCTCGCATACTGAGACAGGAAAGGAGGGGTAATTGTATGCGATAACCGGGGTTAATTCCGGAGAAAATGAAAGACGAAACATGGGTATAATGGTGCTTCTAAAGTCAAAATAATGAACGCCAGGATGAAAATCTGACACTTTTATACCCCATGAGGGTGTGTTGGGAGGGGGAGGGCGGTATACTTTGCAAATTATTCACAATGCCTCTCTGACCTGTGCATGTTGTTTGGTACCTGTGAGGCACGGCACATATGTACGTATACATAAGGTTAAGTAGACGAATTATAAATAATTATCACTGGTTACCCAGTATAATTCTCCCAGGTCTGCGACGGAGGAAGTTTGGAGGGGAGAGCTCGGTAAAAAAAAATAATAAACGTGAGAGAGAAAGTAGATAATATTTTGAGGTGAGGAAGACAAAGATAGGCTTAGATGAACATACTGTGATATCCCTGAGGACATGTTGGAAGCATACAAGAGTAGCATTGGTACACAGGTAGGTTCCGTTATAAGGGGTTATGGAGGTTGGGGAAGCCTTTCTCTACATACGCTCTCCTCCCATTGCTAGATGAGTTAACTCCACTACCGGACTGACTAAATAATATACTCACAATACCACACTTTCGTCATATAAATGTACTAGGAAACGAATCGCGTAGCTACAGAATCTCAACCCCCCACCTAACATCAAAAATGAATAATTTAATGAATGTCCTTCAGTTGTTCATCCAAAAAAGTGCGTTTTTATTATGGCCATATTTTTTATGTTGACAAATTTGTCTTGTAATTCTACAGTATACTGTTCCTTGTCACTAAATACTTCAAAACTGTAAAAAAAAGGTTTATCTGGATGTTGTTTAATTAAGACTTACTATACTTAGGCCTGTAGTAGTATAATTTTATTACCTGTAGATAATTTGGGTGAAAGAAAAGTTAATACAAATGTAGGAATTCAAAGTATAAAATTAATGTACAATTTAGGGAAGGCCATGGGTAGTGGATGAGGACCCTGTATGAGGCAGTCTCATCAAAGGGTCTAGCGTCCCTTCCCTCGCGAGCTTCAGGTCACACTGGCCCGGTGTGTAGTACCTGATGGAAGGGTCTCTTGCACAGGGTAACGTGTGAATACCTCAAAGGACAGAAATAAATGTGCGGAGGAGGCACCCATTTTCCATGGAAAAATGTGGAGACCCATTCCCGGGGTAACAAGGGAGAAGTCCTCAACGGTCCTTAGGAGCGGAAGAGGCAGCCCTCCATTTGGGGTTCATACAACTGGGGGCTAAGATGTCTAACCTTAAGATGGCAATCCCATCGTACATCTCACTCTGCGGAACGCCAGTAACGTACCCAGAGGAAATACTTTATTACTAAAAGTCTCATAGATAATGGAAACAGGACTGTCCCAACGTTGACAACCTTGGCTAGAAACAGGAACAAAGATTTAGGCAGAAATGAAATAATGAAAATAGGAGTTTGGAATCCCAGAGGTATCACAAATAAAGAAACTGAACTAGAAAATGAACTAGACAAAATTAATGTAGATGTTGCTGTAATTTCAGAAACTAAAAAGAAATTAAAAGGATCAGTCGAATTAGAGAAATATATAATGATTTATGATGGGGTATCACGAGAGAAAAGAGCAGCAGCTGGAATTGCAATATTAATTAGAAGAAAATGGAAGAATAGAATTCACAGTTATGAGTATTTCAATGAAAGAATAATAAAAATAAGGTTAAAACGGTGAGAAATTATGTAACGATAATAGGTGTTTATAATCCAGGGAAGGTAAATTAGAAGAATATACAGACTTTTATGAAAATCTACAGAAACAAATTAATAAAGTTAATCCAAATGTCTGTTTAATAATAGCTGGAGATTATAATGCCAGAATAGGCAATAAACATATTAAAATATAATGGGGAAACATGGAGAAACAACCCAAAATAAAAATGGAAGACTTCTAATAGATTTTACAAGTTATAATAATTTAAGAATTACAAACACCTTTTTTCCACATCGAGATATACATAAATACACTTGCTCAGCAAGAGGACAAAGAAGCGTAATAGACTACACTATAGTCAATGAAAAATGTTATAAGTTAGTGCTTGATACAAGAGTATTTAGAGGATGTGATATTGGTTCTGACCATTACCTTCTGATTACTAAATTAGCAATACCAGCAAAGCGGAAAAGTAGTAAAATTAATACGGCAAACAAAACAAATGAAGAAACTTTTAAAGTGCACCTACTTCAAGATGAATCGATTAGAAATTTATATCAACAACGATTAGATCTATATATAAAACAAAATGCTATAAGTAGAAATATTAATAAAGAATGGGAAGAATTAAAAGATAATATAATACAGGCTGCTTCAGAATCACTTGGTACTAGAAATAAAAGATATACTAATAAAAGATTAAAAATTTGGAACGATGAAATAGCAAAACTGGTTAAGGAAAAAAAAAAAGGATGCATACTTGAGATACTTGAATATGAGAACAGATGAAAACCTGATTGAATACAAAAAAAAAAATGCCCTTGCTCGAAGAGAAATTAGAAAAATTAAAATGAGTTCATGGGAAAAAAATATTAGTGACCTGGAACATGATTTACATGGACGACAAGATAAAGCCTACAAGATTCTAAAACACATTAATAATCAGGAAAAAGATCAACTCAAATTGAACATAATTTCTGAGGATAGATGGATATCTTATTTCAAACGTCTATGGACAGAACAATCAGATGATGAGGTAATAAACGTATCATTAATTGACGAAAATATAGATCCAATTTCTTTCGATGAATTAATAACTGTCGTCAATCATTGTAAAAACAAAAGAAAAACTCATGGCATTGATAATATTAATAATGAACTAATAAAATATGGCTCTATTCAACTAAAACAACGTATCTAAGAATTATTGAATATATGTTGGAAGACTGGTCATATCCCAGAAGAATGGAAAATGCGTATATCCTATTTATAAAAAAGGAGATCGTCATGATTGTGAAAATTACAGAGGCATAAATATCTTGGGTACCTGTTATAAAATGTATCCAACTATATTGAAAAATCGTTTAAAAGTAATTATGGAAAGAATTATTCTAGAAGCCCAGAATGGATTCAGGAAAGGCAGATCCTGTTCAGATTGCATTTTCACTATAAATCAAATAATTGAGAAACATAGAGAATATAATCTACCAACTTTTATGGCATTTATAGATCTTGAAAAGCAATTGACAAAGTTAACAGAAATAAATTGTGGAATATAATGAAAGAGAAAGGAGTACCTCAGCACCTAATAACTGCAATAAAAAGTCTATATGTTGAAATAAATAACAATAGAAACTGGAGGCAAAAATAAAAACAATATAACAGTAACAATAAATAGAGATGTAAGACAGGGATGTCTACTTTCATCCTCCCTTTTTAATATTTATATTGACAGTATCATATATAATTGGCAGATAAATTTGGACTCACATTTCAAAATAAGAAATAAGACGTTAGATACCTTACTTTCTTGCAGACGACCAAGTTCTAATATCTAGTTCAGAAGATGGTCTACAGAAATCGCTCTTTCAGTTAAATAACATTATACAGAAATATAATTTCAAAATATCAATAAGTAAAACGAAAATCCTAGCTTTTAAGGGATCAGATACCGTCAGAGCTAAATAATTCTGGAGGGGAAACCCATTGAACAAGTGAACCATTTTAAATACCTGGGTTATGAAATCTCCTATTTTAAAAATGAAGATCTATTTAACAAACTTAATAAATTTAATTATATATGTGGAACAATCAGAAGGATATTTAAAATCACAAGAAAAGAAACAAAACTAAAATTTTATAAAGTAGTGGCAGTCCCCGTACTATTGTATGGTAGTGAATTTTGGGTTATAACTAAAAGAGAAGAGAAGATCATAGAAGCAGCTGAAATGAGATTTCTGAGAAGTGTGGCTGGTTGCAAACTTCTAGATAAGAGAAGAAGTGAAGATATTAGAAATGAGCTAAATATTTTTAAACTCTTAGATAGAATAAAATAGAATCTAGAAAAGAATGGAAATAACATGTTCAAAGAAAGGAAGATGATCGCAATCCCAAAATTATAATTAAATACAAACCAAAAGGATGCAGGAATGTTGGTAGACCGAAGAAGAGATGGATCCAAATTTTGAATGAGAATCTGTGAGACCGGAACCAGCCACATAGGCTTAATCCGTGAATGTTGATGTTGATGATTTAGGGAAGCCAATGCGATTCTGATTTTTCGGTGATTAATTATATGAGTGTTCCTGTATACACCAAAATGTCTTTTGATGTGGATTGATGGCGTTAATATAGTTCATTTTCAATTAATGCACCGCTTCGACTTACATATAATATACCGCTATAAAATGGCATGTTTGTTTGATCGTATCTTATTAAATCATCAGATTGTGAAGGGGCTTTTTGCAAAATGTTCAGGAATTTTCCGGGAAGGTTATAGGCTATAAGAGAGTTTTGATACTCGAACTCCTAAAACCCTTAAAAATCGCCCTTTGTAAAAATTGCTTTTTGGACGCTTAAATAGCTTTATATGCTGCCTAAACCATAACAAATACACAAAATTAATGCACCCAGAATTGAATATCTCCAAAAATTGTACAAAAAAGTCGCGGACAGCATATGTTTATCTTTTAAGGATACCTCACAATAACCATTTTTGTCTTTGCCAAGGAGATTGGGATAAGTAGATTCCCGGGGAAGCGTAGCAGCGCACGGCGGGTATTCTTTCACGGATAACTCACAATAAAGAATTTTGTCTTTCAGCTCATTTATGCCAAGAAGATTGGGATAAGTAAATTACCGGGCAACGCCGGTAATCAGCACGAGGTATCGAAATCATTTCGGTATTAATTTATAATTATTTTTCCATCTGCATATTCAACTAAATATAAAAAACATTAATTTTTGACTTTCAGCTAATTTATGTCAAGACAATCGGGATAAGTAGATTTCCGCGCAACGCCGGGTAATCAGCACGGGGTATCTAAAAATAATTATGATATCATTTTTTCTTTTTACTTAAGTAAACATAAAACACATTAATTTTTCCCTTTCAGCTCATTCATGCCAAGAAGATCGGAATAAATAGATTCCTGGGCAACGCCGGGTATCAGCACGCGGTATTTAAAAATAATTACGATTTTTTTTTCATTTTACTTATTCAACTAAACATAAAGCATATTAATTTTCATTTACTTAAGCGTAGGAGAGCACGCCGGGTATTATCTAGTTCTACGTATTATAAATATGACTTGCATGTTTGTGTACTAAGACGTATTTTTAATTTTCCTTAAAAACAACCTATATTTCCAATTTTAGTAGAATGTGGTGGGCAAGAATGAGGTGGGAGAATGAATTTAAGCATGATTTGAAGGATAACAGTTACACAGAATGATTAGAATATTAACTTGTGGTCACATGGTCATGAGGTCATGACCATTAGTGAGTTATTTATTTGTAACCTGTTGTTCTCAAAATTATTTTCTCATAACAAGAAACTTGAATAAACTTACACTTCTTTTTTCGAGAAGAATAACAAATTAATATTTTTCTCCAAGACCGTTACTTTGGCAAAATCACGATTAACTCATTTTACACCCCGTGCTTCCCAGTACCGATTTACCGTATTTCAATGGATGATTTGTCAGTCATGCAGCGATTACAATAAACAAATTATTTAAACCGACAAACTCTGGGAGGTTGTAGGGGACCCCAAAACAAATATTTTTTCCTAATGTCATTTTTTCCTATGATGATTATTTAAACCGGTAGAGGAAGATTTCTCTGGCGGCAAATTAATTAAACCAACAAACACTTTTGTATTTTTTTATTACCAAGAGACAAGACATTAACACAACGCAATTACTTAAATAACAGTAGAGGTTCATAAATGCCTCCATTGACATGTAAACACAGATTAACACCGGCGGATCATGTTCTGTCTAACACGGGCAAAAACTCCAGGAGTATAGTTAATTACTCCTGCTGCTGCTACTATCCGGGCAACCAGATCCTCTTCTGAAGCAACAGGAGTTGTGTAAACAAGGTTGCGCATCTCCCCACACAAAAACATCCAGAGGGGTCATATCTGGTGATCGAGCAGGCCATGGTACAGGACCACCTCTGCCAATCCACTTTTCTGGAAACCGTTGGTTCAAGAATCGACGCACACGACGACTGAAATTTGCCGGCGCCCCGTCATATTGAAACCACATGCGTTGTCTTGTAGGGTGCGGGACGTCTTCCAGCAATTCTGGCAATGCTCTGGCGAGAAAATTGTAATAGTATCTGCCATTTACTGGCCTAGGTAGGAAAAAATGGTCCAATTAAAAAGTCCCCAACAACACCGGCCCACACATTAACGAAGAACCGCACTTTATGTGCGTGAGTAACCGTGGCATATGGGTTATCCTCACTCCAAACATGCGCACTGTGCATGTTGAAGACTCCATCATGCCCGAACGTTGCTTCATCTGTAAACAACACAGAGGATGGAAATGTAGGATACATTTGACACTGTTCTAGGTACCACTGCGAAAACTGTGCTCTAAGTGCATAATCAACTGGTTCCAGGTTGTGGACACGCTGTAAGTGAAATGGATGTAAGAATGGCTCATGAAGGACGTTTCTTACATTCGTCTGATTCGTCCCCATGTTACGCGCAATTACACGAGTGCTGGTTGAAGGATCTCGCTCCACATGCTGCAGGACAGCTTCCTCAAGTCGCAGCGTTCTTACTGTGCGACGGCGTCCCTGTCCAGGTAATCTGCTAAATGACCCGGTCTCACGCAGACGTTGGTACACAGTAGTAAACGTCGTACGATGCGGGATACGGCGATTAGGATATTGTTGTTGATAAACCTGCTGTGCAGCTCGTCCGTTGCGGTGCGCTGCGTAGTATGCACCAACCATATCAGTGTACTCACTCCAGGTGTATCGCTCCATTAGTAAACATATACAATTCACTACTACACTGGTGGACAAAACAATTCCTGCCATCAACAGCAGTTGCAGTCATAACAACTGAAGAGCGTAATACGCCCTCTACCGGTTTAAATAATCCTCATAGGAAAAAATGACATTAGGAAAAAATATTTGTTTTACTGTCCCCTACAACCTCCCAGAGTTTATCGGTTTAAATAATTTTCACTCTGTATATATCATTACCTATTTGTATCATAATATTTATGTACCTACTTCATTTTATAATAATACTTCAGTCAATTTAACCATCTAGAAGTTATATTCGATACAACTGTTTTAAAGAAAACAATGAAGATAAAAAAATTGATATCGTATTTTTGTCACTGTATCATTCATCCAGTCGGCCGCGGTGGACTAGTGGTTATGCTCCTTGCCTCTGGTCCCGAGGGTCGCGGGTTCAAACCCGTCCGGTGTCGATTGATTTTTTAGGACGGAAAAATCCAAGGAGCAAGTCCTCCGGGAGGGACTTTAAGCCGTGGGTCCCGAGTCTGAAGATTTTCAGGCTCGTAAAAATCCTTAAGCCTGAATGAAAAGGCCTCTAAGCAAAATTTACCGAAATTTCCCTTCCTAGTACTACCTTGGTTTCCTAGATGTCAATATGAGGCGGAACGCTGACCATGGACCACTCAAAATGACATCTATACGAAAACAAGTGTAACTAAATTAGTATGGTTCAAATTCTTCCGTGTAGGGGGAGAACGCCTAAATCTCTGTAAAGGGAAAACATGGGCTTACAAAAAAAATATCGTTCATCTAAATGAATTCTTCCTGTAGAAATATCCAATTAGAAACTGATATTCGAAATTTAAATTCTTCTACTTCTCGTTGTATTAGCCTCACAGCATGTTCCCTCTAGAAATTAGTAGTCTCTCCTTTTCGGTTTTCCAGAGGATCTCTTCCCATCTGCGAGTAAACTGTCTCTTGTACAATTTTGACCGATGTCATGCAAAATGCATATGGATTCCATTTGGTTCTTCTTCTGGCAACCCAATCATCTATTATTTAAACATTTAACTTTCTTGTTAATCTCTTCTCTTTTACCTTATCTCTTCTAGTTTTTGGAGTTTCTAGTCCCTCACTAGCCGCCTACCTGGGTGATGGATAAATGAATAGTCGCCACATCGTCGGATATGGAGGTTACTGGGAAATATAATAATAATAATAATAATAATAATAATAATAATAATAATAATAATAATAATAATTATTATTATTGTTATATCAATAATAATGCTTCATTTTAGCTGGCACAGTTCAAAACTAGCAGGATGGTAAAGATACTCTAGCTGTGATGGAAGCAAACGTTCTAGGAAAGAAAATTCCGATATAAAACTCACCAAGAAGCGGCCTTGCAAGCTGCACATAGTGTACTTTTTATTCAGAGTACCAGAAATGAAAAAAAAAAAAAAAAAACTTGTTTTGAAAAATGTTAAAAGCATTAAAAGTTAAATTATTTATGAAATATTTATAAGTGTTTCAAGACTTGAAGTTTATTTCAATGAAAAATAAACAATTTACAAAAGTGCCGAATATGAACTTTTTTAAATTTACGTAAACCTCAAAAAACTCTTATTAACTACTGATGTAGTATTTCAGTTGATTTTGTTTACACGGCTATTTATTTCTCAGAATTTCTGTTAAATTATTCAACACTATTGAATAAAGTAAAGTAAAGTGATCCCACAACAGGCCCGGAGGCCCTTGGGGTAGTAGAAGGTCAAGGCTCCCACTTTTTTCTAGACAATCGGCACTTTATGTCAGCCGGGTTGTCAGCCCTGCGTGACGGCCGCCTTTACCCCCCAGAACAAGCGTCTGGTACTCATTTCCTTTAGAGGCTGAGTCGACCCCAGGGCCATGGTGCCGCCAGAACACTATTGAATACCGGTATTCTATTTCTTCTCTGGAAGAAATTTAATTAATTGCTAGGAAAGGAAATCCATGTATATTCTAACTCACCATCACTGTATTTTTCTTGCTTCAGGTATGCGTGCTGTGAGCGTTAATATAGACTGTTTTAAATTTACGCACCACATCGATGGACCACTTTATATGGATGATATGTATCTCTGTGAGTGTAAGATAGGTGTATGTATAAGTTTTTGTATAATATAGTTTTTTTTTGTTAGGAATTATGAAGAGAGAGAAGAAGATGAAACTCGGTGCCGATACGTAGCCTGCTCGTGTCGAAAAGCAAGAAGGCAATTGTCAGGCTTTACGTCCCCATCCGACGGACGAATCGCTATGAGAAACACCACGTACGTACATTCTCAAATAAGTACTGACGATGGGTTTGGAAATTAATCCAGTCATCTGGTGCGTAATTGAATGATTAAAAATTATAAATCATCATTGCTAGTAGTCTCGGAAATGAAATAATTAAAATTACTAACCCCACCCCCCGGGAATCAAATTCGGACTGGAGCAGGATTGCATTGTTCCAACAGAGTGGACGCTTGTAAAGGAAATAGGTTTTCCGAACTATAGTTCGTTAATTGAATACATTGTACTCTTAATAAAATTACTGCAAGAGGTAAACTAATTTTAAGTTAGTCAACAATTTAGTTTTACATAAAAAATACACGTTACGTAGGTAAACAAATGATGTTATAACTAGCGCACTTTTCTGACGTCATTACAGAATATAGAGTGATATGCTATTCCGTTAACATGCATATGGACGGATGGGGGTTTGCTAATACCTAATTGCACCGGTGAAGGGTGAGTTCGGCGAAGGCAGTATGAGAAGGTCCGAACTGAGGGTATGAATAAATGAGGAGAAGGCTGGAGCCGCAAAATGAGAAAGATAACGGCAATGGCATCGGACAGGGTTGTGTTCTGAGGGAAAGAGAAATGATGGACGCTCTGAGGATGCAAAGTAAAGGTGAATGGCGCCACCGAACTTAAATCGAATGGAATAACGGTACAAGTTACATGGCGTAAAAGAAATTACTTCTTTATAAAGATAATGTATGATCGTGCGAGTATGGAATTGCTTGTTCTGACCACGTTAAATATTTCACCATTTTCAGTTTACAATTCTATAGCCTACTGAAGTCAATTTTTTGCCAAGTTGATATGAAGCTCCTCTCACGTCTATAGATACATTATGATGTTAGGATTTTAGGTTCTACATTTAATATCTGAATTACGGAATACAATTATATTCTCTCTCTCTCTTTTCCTCTATTTTACTTCCTTTTAAGTGCCCTAAACCTCCTGGTGCCTAAAGGAACACGTCGTATCGGTGATTACTTTCTAACTCTTGGTCACATACACTATTTTATTACATAACAACGTAGAGGACCTCCCCGGATGTGTGGTCAGCTCAATTCTGCAGCTACCTCCGGGACAACTTGAATATTTATGACAAGACAACATTCACTTGCACAATCATATTAAAAATCGAGTATGATGTGGATGATTGTGGTGACCAGATGACATTCGTCACTATTTGGGCCTAGCATTTCCTGAACTCTGTCGAGCAGCTGAGAAAAATACCCCAAAAATCTCACTCAAAACGAATCCGAGCACTTTGAATCTGAGAAAACTACGTTACCACTAGACGACAATGGACAAATTAATTTATATAATATTAACTCTCTCTCTCTCTCTCTCTCTCTCTCTCTCTCTCTTTATCTTAGTTTATTTAAACTCTCCCTTTATAGATTTTTTACGTGCCCCATGCCACCCAAGCCTGACACACCTTGTCAGAACAGGATTTGCAATACGGGGTTCCACACATGTTTTTTTAGCCACACTCCACACAAGGACATGGAAAGCTCCCTGGAAGTCTCATCAGCCAATTTCAAGGGCCATATCAGAGACAACACGAAATTTAAGACAAGACACATCATTCACTTAGTAATTCATACTAAACAAGGGAAAATATTATATGGATGATGATTATGATAGCCAGATGACATTCGGGGACCAATTGGGCCATAAAGTTTCCCGATATTTCTCTTACAGGTGAGAAAAACCTCGGAAACTTGTCCCGAACGGGGATCGATCCTGTGTTCGCTGCGTATGAGGTAACGGCGTCACTCAAGACCGCAACTATGGACTATAGGATAATAATATTAATTTTATTACATGAAAATATTGAATATAATATTAATCTGTATTTTATTATGCGTTACTATACTGGTCCCAGAGCCCAGGTGCAGAATGAAGCATTAGCTATAAATTATTTAGTCAGAGAGAAGTTTCTTAGACTATTTAACTCATGCCCCAAATGGGAGTCAATGACCAATCACGTTTCAATGATTTCTGTTTTACAACCAATCAGAGTCGTGTTTCACCAAATATTTATCAGTGTTATAATTACCATATTAAAGAAAGCTCCTCCTTACAATATTGCGTTCCTTTGGCAATAAATAGTATGATCTGGTTGCAGTGATAAACAAAAGAAGCAGTAGAAGCGTACCTATCGTTTCTCATTTGTTTTCAAACATCGCCGTTTACATTAAATATATAAATATTTAAAAATAACTATAGTTAAATAATGATTTGTGAGTAAACAGCTTAATTTTATTCGTTAAATAGTCCTAACAAATGCCACTCTTGATTTCCAAATTCTCTAGATAAATTCACTCCTCACTTCGTGAGTCGTGAATTTATCGATAATTTGGAAATCACTCGTGGCATTACTTATGATAACTTTTTTACAGAAACATGCATCTAATTTTATTTCGTTTTATAACGTACTAGTACTTTTCCAGCTAGATTCCATTTCTGGTCCACTGTGCACTCATCCCATGCTGGCCGAAATCCCATGAGAAAAAAATGTTTCCCCCATGGAGAGTCGAACCAGCGTAAGTCCCGTAGTTAAGCATCAAGACTTCTTACCTTAACCACTCGGCTACGGCGTGGGATTCGTAGTATCAACAATAAAGATGAAAGTTTCGCCCAAATGGGCATTATTCTCTTGGTATCAATGAAAGACAAAAATGGTTATTGTGAGTTATCCGAAAGAGATAAACATATGCTTTCGCGGACTTTTTTGTAGAGCTTTTTGAGATATTAAATTCTGTGTACATTAATTTTGTGTATTTCTTATGGTTTAGACATCGTAAGCCATTCAAGAGTCCAAAGAGCTACATTTTTCACGTTTTCCACTACAAAATACGATTTTTAAGGGTGTAGGAGTTGAGTGTCACAACTCTCTTATAGCCTATGTTCATCCCGGAAATCTCCTGAACATTTAAAAAAAAAACATCACAATCGGATCAACGGTATGGCCGCGCATAAAGTACGAACAAACAAACAAACATACAAACAAACAAACATTAATTTTTATATTATATAAGATTTACGTTGTAAGAAGAAGATTTCTGGAGAAGATGGGGAAAATAAATAACTCATCCCTGAATGAATAAATGTATAAAAGAGTAATTATTATGACTAAACTATGTAATTTTAATTAATTTTATATTTAATTTCATTACTTAATTTATGACGAAATGGAGCTCGGGCAGGTTTTTCTCGGGGGTTTCTCCCGTTTTCCCCTGACACAATTTCGTTCCACCATTTCCGCATACTCATCTCAACCATTTCGTTTAATTTCGTTCTTCTGCCCCCGTGATGGTACGTCAGGTGTGGTCGGCTGGCACCTTTGTCATTCACAGACCTTTATATAAGGGCTTTATCTCATCTCATCCGTCGACCCGACCCTGAGTAGGACACGAGTTGAGGATATTTTTATTTTACTTAATCTATTTTGATTAATTTAATTTTAAAAGTTTTTTTTTCACATTACTAATATTAGACGCTGTATCGATAAGAATTGTCCATATGTTTTATTTGTAAATAAATCTGTTTTGTATTAAATTATTTACTCTAATAAAGTCTTATTATTATTACTTGTACTATTTGTTCTTTTATAAACAAGTGTCGTCCATGTGGTGACGAGGTTGTGTGGTATTACACCCCAGCATCAGACTATGATTTCTATTTCGTTTGATTTGTTATCTTTATATATATGGTATGATAAGAAAAATAAATACCTGGACGGGATTCGAACCCGGATCTCTGAGTCTGTACCTAAGTGTGATATCCATTACACCACCAGGCGAATCCAATTCAAACATTTATTTTTCTTATATATGTATTATATTCCCCATTATTACTATATGTCGCGAGAACTCAGTCTTCACTGCCATCTAGTAGCTGACTATAACAAGTAAATATATATATATATATATATAACCTTGGTTTATTTTAATGTAATATACTGAGTTTCGTATATATATATATATGTTATGTACGTGTGTTTGTCACTGAACTCCTCCTAAACGACTGGGTCGAATTTGATGAAGTTTTCTGTATGTCTGATTAGGTCCCTTGGTGATTTAGATTCACAATTGGACCCGCTAAAAGCATTAGGTTAGCATTTCATCTGAAGTGAAACATTTAAAATCGCTGTAGCGGACACATTTTTTATGTTTCACAACGAAACTCAGTATATCATATTAAAATAAACCGATGTAGGTATTGTCCTCAAATGAGCGAAATCCGACAATTAGGAGTGGAGGTTTATTTGAAACCTAAAATTAAAAACTGCCTAAATGAGTGGACCCATTTTGATGAAATTTTGAAAGGGTCCCAAGATGTCTTAGATTCACGATTGGACTCGATAGGTGACGCCGCGATCGGGTTACAGGATTTTTTTTATGTCAGATGTGTAGTCAACTGCATTACCAACACATTCCGCGCGATAACAATATGACTCATCGTGCGTGTTTCTTGAGCCACAAAAGATGACAGTGAGGAGTTTTCTTGCGAGCTGATTAATTAGTGAATTTTATGGTAAAAAGTAACTTACATTTTTATTGTCCGGCCATGACACGAGAATTGAACTTTAGGGCAGGACAACGTCTGCCGGATCCGCTAGTTGTATATATAAAGTAATGAAATATTATTTTGAACATTAGTAGCAATTTGATGGTTTCCAAGCTGTAATTATTTTTCAATGATATACAGCAACTATTATTATTCCACAGAGTCGAATTTTGTTCATCTTAATATAAGAAGAACATATTATTAATACGAACTTGACGAGACAAGTTTTGATAATGCTAGATTCGCATAAACTGACGGCAATAATCATAATGCAGTTTTAATATCTGCACTTTTTGGCTTAAAATATTACAGATTTATTAAAATACAAAATTTAATAACCCTAGGAAATGTGCCATCTTCTTGCATAACATAAATCACGTAAACTTAATATTTTATTTAAATAGTGATTTGTGATTTTATTTGATACTTTTGACTTTGTCACTAAATACTTCAGAATTGATTTAGAGAAGTAAGAATGTATGTTAATATAGTTTTATGTATTTTTTGTTCATATGAGGCATTCCACTCTTGCATTGACATAGTTGCACATATAAAAGGATAGGAAAGCTTGGCAGGAGAGAAAGGATCATTTTGTGCCAGGGAACGAATAGAATATGAGATATAGCAGCCTCGCTACCTCTGCTGGTCTATCTCTCTTTCACTTGCTGACCGTCAACCCTTCCCAGTCTTCTGTAGTCACAAGAAATTATATCCAATGATGGCGCCCAAAAATTTACAGCATGATCAGAAATATTCAACCATTGCATCATAATTATCGATAAATCAGTATAATTTAATCTATTGATACTTAATTAACAAGGCAGGAAAGAACATCGCCCTGTCTTCTGTCGTCACAAGAAATTATATTCCAATTATGTACAGTATGGTCATACATATTTTCCTCCCTTCACAATCATCGGCAAATAAGTACAATTCAATCTTTGAATAAGTTATTATAAAGTCAGTCACGCAGGTACTGCGTAAAACACGTGAATTTCTTAGTAAATCGTATATATGCTCCCTTTTTGCTGGTTTACGAATATATTTCTGTCATTGGAGGAAATCACATTCTGATGTCAAATTTTTTAAAAGTGTTTGACTGTAATGAAAACAAATGATGTATAACAGTAATTTAATACAAATTTACATACTGTTGTATAATTTGACACCAATTTAAATAATGTCTACATATTAATTTTTCCATTACTTTATTAAACATATTACATTAATTAAACTAATGTATCTTACAGATACATTGACATATTTAAGGTTAATTAAACTATATGGTATACATTTCGATGAACTGAACAAGCCAGTTCCTAGAGTCAATTTTTAATTTCGGATTTCCTGCACACACCCACTTTTAATGTTCGAATTTCGCCGATTTTTGGATAATACCTTCTTCGGTTTATTGTAATAGCATGTGAGGAGTTTCGTTGTGAAACATAGAAAATTGCGATAGCTAGAACGATTTTTAAATTTTCGTTTCAGGTGTACTCCTACACTTAACAGTCCAGTTTTGTTTGTTTTCAAACTCGACCTCCATTGTTTATAATGTATTGCTATTTGTCAAGCTTGGTTTCGAGAAACAAAAATTGAGGCCGCTAGTGTGTTAGCGGACACACACACACACACACACACACACACACACACACACACACACACACACACACACATACATACACACATATGAATAAATATATATATATATATATATATATATATATATATATTGTTCATGATCATTTCCGTTGTCTATTAATAAGATGGTGAAGATCTGTACAATGATTTTTCAAAAACCTTGATGAGAACTACCTCAATAGCTTCATTCCTTGAGTATTCGCTAAAATGACAAGAGAATAGCGAAATATACAGACAATTGTTTAAATTAGATCTGTTTAGGTACAAATTGTCACAAATATAGGCTTACACAAATAACTCTGTGGCTTATGGAACCAAAAGTTCAATGCTGAACTCATTATGGCTCTCAAATTGTACCTACTGAATCGTTTTGTGTATATTAATAGTTTATTATAGACTGTGCATCAGATGTCGGTTCATTTGTTGAATAGGTAGTAGTATTGTTAATAGCGGTTGGTCCGTCGGATGGGACTAGAAGTATGACGGATCCCCTTGGTGCTTTTCGATAGGAGTAAGCTATGTGCCGACACCAGGTTTCACTTTTTTCTCTTGTCTTCATATTTAAACACTTAAACATGTAGGCTTACTCATCCTAAACTCTCCAAAGTACAAAATCACCTGCCGTAAAATGGTCTGTAAAGTGGTTTTCTATTTTGAAAATAAACCAAATTAACGCCTTTTATGCGGCTAGTGTGGAACCCTAAGCAATAAAAGTACAGTTTGTGGCTTTGGAACACACACATATATTAGTAGTCTACATAGTAACAAGTCAGTGCTTACAGTTAAAATAAGTTAATAAAATCACACTCAATAATAGCCATATCATTTAAGACTTTGGCATAGTGCTATTATATATATATATATTTAAAATTGTAATTAGAATAGCATTATAATATTATAAATTAAGGCTTATTGTAAACAAATAAGTTTTCTTACAGTAATTATATTAACAAAAATAAATTTAAAAAATCGACAATTTTAACGTCTGAAAGCTCAGTAAAATGTTGTTTAAAACTTGTCAGTAATATATTGGAAACTTTATCGGGTACTTTAGTAAAATGTGAACTTCTTTCTATATTTATCTTAAATGGACAATTATTTAAAATTTTAAACAATTAGAGAATGAAGACTATTTATGCTTTCTAAAGTAATACACTTTGCTTACAACAAATATTTACATATTATTAAGGTACCAATATTTGTGTAAGGCATCCAAAAATTAAGTGCAAATTACGTAATACTATGTAATGTAATGTGATATATGTAAGTAAGTATGTGTTTATGTAAGTATGTATATATGCGTGTATATATATATATATATATGTATATATATCCATCCATAGTAATTCTGCCCGAAGGCAGGTCCTTCACTGCAATCATAGCATTTTCATGCTATGCTTGCAGCTTTACTAGGGAATTGTGTAGGTGTGGTAGCTTCCCGTTGCTTTCCACACCGGTGAAGGATGATGATGATAATGATAATGGTAAGGATGATAACGATAAGGATGATGGCCATATGATTTCGGGGACCGTTTGGGCCTTAAAGTTTCCCTGACATTTATCTTACAGGTCAGGAAAAACCCCGATAAAAACCTCACCCAGAAAAACTGCCCCGACCGGGGATCGAACCCGGGCCCGCTGCGTGACAAGGCAGCACGCTACCTCGAGACCACAGCGGTGGACTATATATATATATATATATATATATATATATATATATATATATATTTTGACATTTGACAATGAAGGCAAATATGATATGAAAAGAAAAAAGAATGCTTGAGTCGGGATTTGAACTCGAGTCTCTAAAGTCTGTACCTTTAGCGCTCTAACCAACTGAGCTACCCAAGAATTCCAATATAAAGTCTGTACCTTTAGCGCTCTAATCAACTGAGCTACCCAAGAATTCCATACAATTGTATGCTTATATTGGAATTCTTGGGTAGCTCAGTTGGTTAGAGCGCTAAAGGTACAGACTTTAGAGACTCGAGTTCAAATCCCGACTCAAGCGTTCTTTTTTTCTTTTCATATCATATATATATATATATATATATATATATGTGTGTGTGTGTGTGTTTGTGTCATACGTCCCTCATAGAAGCATGGGTGCTCCCTTAGTGGAAGTTTATTGACCAAAGCCAACTTAGTTGTTCTTACTTCCCTACAGATGTCAGCGATTGACATGTGATCCACACATCGCCTCTGAGGCATCTAATAGATTATTAAGGTATTATCTGGATGGGGAATGTCGGTTACATTTTACTCAGATGAACTAATTTAGGCTTTGAGTTCTTTTAGAAGCCCGAAAATCTTCAGATTCGGGATCTAAAGCTTAAAGTTCCTCTCGGAGGACATGTATCTTGGATTTTTCCATCCTAAAAAATCATCGATCCTCGACCTTCAGGACTAGAAGCAAGACACATAACCAATAGACCACCGCGGCCGAATAATATAATGTAATATAATTTGATATAATATAGAATGTATAATTTAAACTTCGGCATTATTAATAAGGTTTTCACAATAATTATTCCAAATCCACATCTGTTTGGTGAATGAACAATTTAAAATTGACTAAAATAGAGAACATTCGAAAGACGTGTTAAAACATAGGAGCTTCGGTGGCAAATACCTAATCATTGTGCAGACTATTGACTAATATGGTTTATTGAAAACTGGAAGTTCACTTTGAAAACTATAAATAAATGTGTTGTTAGTGAGATGTATGCAAGTTGAAATCAGAGTTTGACGTTTAGAGGAGTTCTACATGTATGTGGGCTTTTGATACGTCACGGACGTGGTTGGTCGCTTCAGTAGATCTGCTGGCGGGTCTTGTGAAGACGCTAGCCTATGAAAAGGACGTCGTGCACCCACAGACCAAGTCATCGCGGTTGAATATAGATGATAGCAACAAGCAAAGGCAATCCTCTCACCCGCATTCTATGTATAACTCTTCTACTGCACACACACACACACACACACACACACTCACTCACTCACACACACGCACATACACACACACACACACACACATACACATACAGAAACCAATTTCCTATAGTACAACTTGTAATATTTTATACGTTGAGTGGAAACTTATAAACTTCTTTCAACGCGAATTACCTACACTTGTGTATTAGAAATCATGAATATGTTTGATTGCATCGTGCGATAATAATAATTTTCTTACAGGAAATATGACATTATTATTGGAAACAGAGTTTTTCAAATTAAAACAAACCATTTCAAAAATACTAACCAAATATTAGAATTATAAAATTGTACCTGAGATTTCAGTTGTCCTCAACTATGTGGAATATTGTAGTTATAAACCTTATTGTAGCCAATTCGAAAAATGTTTTTACCTCTGTGTAATTTCTTATATAAGACATTAGGTGACTGGGGTAATTAAATTCAGAAACTTGCTCTATACGTGTTCCAACCAAATCTATTTTAACTCTTCGTAAGTGTTTTCCATACATATCCACAGATTTTTTGGAAGACATTTTCAAATAGAGCTGTTTGGCAATGTTATTTAATTGATGGGCTCCCATTAGTAATTCATCCTCTAATGTTGCAACAGTAGGCCTACTAAATTGTGTCTATACAAAATTTTTTGCATAGTATCATTTTCAATCTGTATTCTTTTTCAATATAAAATTTTATGAGTCTTTATTATTTTATGAATGTACACATTAAATAATGCTGGTGAGAATCCACAGCCTTATCTCACCCCTTTATTCACTAATATCTCCTCTGAGACTTTATCCTTTGAAGTTCAAAGTTTCATCTTTTAATTAAGACTTTGGGTGGCTCTAATTAAAGTGTTGAATATATCTTCTCCTTATAAAATTTACTATAATTTATTTCGATTAATATTATCATAGACTTTTTTAATGTCTATAAATAATAGGAATGTCGGGAGGTTAAATTCTCTTCTTTTCTCAATAATTTGGTTTAATGTAAATATTGCATCAACTGAGCTCCTGCCTATTCAAAATCCACATTGTTCTTCGTGTAATAATGTTTCAGCATATTGTTTCAAAATATTTTTAATACACTTCCATATAATATAGATGCAGTGCATAAAAGTGTTATTCCTCTGTAATTTTCACACTTATTTTTGGAGCCTTAATATGTATTATATATTGGTGCGACAAGTGTCGCAAATGTTTGCCAGTTCGGCGGGCTCAGTCGTATTTGGCGTCATCTGCATCGACTATCGACATAGTTCACCTTTTCTCCATTTGAAGGCGCCTGAGACAGCACCCGACATTTTATGTTGGACGTACTGCTTGCTGCAGCATTTGTCATGGCTCCAAACATTGCCGGCATTGTGTTCAGGTCTAGAGTGTCCACATGTGGCTCGCTCTCAGTGTGTTCCAGGTCGTTGACGGCAACAGTTCTGTTTGTTTAAGAGGTCTAAATACCTCTATCAGTGTGTTGTAGTCCGTAGAGGGCAACGGTCGCCTTTGTATACAGGTCTGAATACCTCTGTGATAGCCAAGCCATCGAGGGCATTGGTCTTGTTTTGTTTGGAGATTGAATATCTCATCCTTTGTTAACTACACCGTCTGCGACGACGATATTGCTTGTAGGCCGAAGTTTGGAATGTCTCATGGCCCCTTACTGAAGGAATCTGAATATTCCTACAAATATACGTAAAGTTATTCCTAATATAAATATTTAGTACTCGGAATAACACTAGATTATACTAGTGACCAAGAGTGTATCGATAAACTCTTTCTAGATATAAAACCCAGCGCCTACCAGAGGATATTTGGAACCTTGAATCTAAATTTAGTTGTGTGGCCTTTTGTTAAATTCGCCAACATATAGACAAATTTTATAGTAGCGTTTTAATTGTGCTGGCGACGCGACGGCGAGAGTAGCAATCTCGAACTGTTAGTGGATGGAAAGTCACGAGTTGAAAGACCCGCGCAGAAATTTCGATATGCGCCTAGTCTTCCATTCCAAAAATGTTATCTACACCTCTACTATCCATGTCAGGAAACTTCGGTGCCAGAAGCTTCCAAACGAGAAAAATCTCGATTGGAAGCAGAGAAATTTCCTTCCCCGGCGTATATAAACTATTACTATGGTCGGAACTAGTTGGCTGTGATGTGACAGCGATACAGTGAACTGAGAACGGAAGGAATTTCACCAAGTGGAATCATCAGTGGCTGGAAATAATTGTGCGACAAATAAACTATGAAACAAGATTAATTATTGCAGAAAGTTATATGTAAAGTGCCACTAAAAGTTTAAGTGAATAAAATAAAGTTATTGTAAAAGTTGTATGCAAACATGTTTCTTTTTTCTATTGAATGGAAAAAAGGTGAGAACGACCCTCCGGCAGCGTGCCACAATATTTACTACTGTACATGTCTGCCATTCTTGAGGAATTCTTTTAAATTGTCATAAGTTATTAAATAACTGTAATGAGTGTAGTGTTATGATCAGTTCTCCATATTTAAAATTATCTGTACCTGGGATATTTTGGTTATTTTTATTTTTCCAATATTTAATCGAGTTCTTATAGGGGTATTTATTCAACAGAATTTTATTATCACCAATCAGCTTAGCGACACCGAAATTCGTAGATGCGACAATAATCTCGGGCATTTCAGCATTTTACTTTTTACCCCTTCTCACTGCCTCATACCCTTTTACTGGTGCTAGACGTTAAATTTGGGCTTAAATGTGATTGGAACTGTCACTAATCGTCTTAGGTTCTCTGAAAAACATGGATATGAGACTAATCTAGTTTTTTCTCTTTTTTTTTCGTTTTTTTCTCATCCCTAACCAACTTTTGGTTGAACGTCATCAGTAATTTTAGGGACTCCGAAAACTGTCGATTCATCACTAATAATCAATCTTTTTTTCGATTACTTTTATATGTCACCTCCATATTCCATTACGTAAGGGTTCAAGTATTTCTTATACCTTAAGTCATATTTTAGATATTGCGATTCATATGTATCCCGTTTGGTTAAACATTACATTCTAGAGTTTGCTGGCATGTACACAGACACATACATACAGGATAAATTTAAATTCTACTGATAACTGTCACAAGGTGTTGAGGAATGTTTTTCTGGGCGTTTTGATATAAGGAACCCATGGTCTCTAGAAACTATTAACCGAGCAATTGCATTGTTTTCGTTTTGTACGAGGGCGGATTGGAAAGTAACGCACAATATTTTTTTTAAAAAAAGTTTAATAGTAAAAAAAAGGGAAAAAAATCACAAATGAACTTACATCTTTTACCTACTTTTCGACATAGTCACCAACTTTCTCAACACATTTTTCCCATCGTGTTACCAGTTTCAATATGCCCTGTTCGTAGAAGTCCGTTTGGTTGGAGTGTAGCCATCTGCGCACTGCTGATTTCACTTCCACATCTGTCTCAAAGCGTTTGCCGGCCAGGAATTTCTTCATGGGACCTAACAGATGAAAGTCCGATGGTGCAAGATCCGGACTGTATGGTGGATGCTGGAGCACCTCCCAACCAAATTCGGCGATTTTCTGACGAACGACAGCAGCAACATGGGGGCGAGCATTGTCATGAAGAAGTTTAACGTTAATGTTGTGACGTTTGTCACGAATGGCACGACGCAACTTCACCAAAGTTTTAATGTAGGCCGCAGCATTCACAGTGGTCCCGTGTTCAGCAAAGTCCACCAATAAAACACCATGCATATCCCAGAACACTGTCACAAGCACTTTCCTGGCAGATTGAGTCACTTTGAATTTTTTCTTTACTGGGGAACCAGCATGTTTCCACTCCATTGATGCCTGCTTTGTTTCGGGCGTGTAGTGGTACGCCCACGACTCATCACCTGTAACGATTCCTTCCAGAAAGTCATGTCCTTGTGCGGTGTGTACCGCGTTAAGTGGTCCAAGCTTGCCATCATTCGCTGGCCCTTGTGGTCGTCTGTCAGGTTCTTAGGCACCCAGCGAGCACTAACTTTACGGAATTTCAAATTTTCATGAACAATATCGTACACCGCACCATAGGAAATGTTGAACTTCTGCGATAAGGCTCGCAGTTGCACACGCCGGTCGTTCAGAATTGCCGCCTCAATGCCTCTGACATTCTGCGGGATTGCTGCTGTTGTCGGCCGGCCGGAGCGTGGCGAATCACTAAGGTTCACGCGTCCCTCTTGGAAGAATGTGCACCACCTGGAGACATTGCTACGGTCCATACAATCATCCCCATACACGCCACGCATGTCCCTGTGAATTTCACTGGGTTTATGCCCTTTGGCCCACAAAAATCGAACAACACTTCTCTGTTACTCACAGGTGGACGACTGTAGCATGCGCGCCATCTTTGTTGCATAGTTCAAGCTTCTCTCGCAAGAGGTGCACCTGAGAAAAAAATACCATCTGTAGTGAAAACTTCAAACTATATCTCTGTGACATTTTAACATTCTAGCTGCAATACCAAGGCAGAAAAAAATTATTGTGCGTTACTTTCCGATCCGCCCTCGTATAACTCAACTACCTGTACATATGCCTGCGAATTACACTAGTCAACAAATTTCATCCTTTTACCTGCCACATGGACAAACCATGACTTTTATATAAATAAGACCTCCTGAATATGAAAATGACAGTAAAAAGTCCGTAACATGTAACATTTTCCTGTGACAGAACTGAGTTTGATTCTAGCAAAAATGACAAAAAATCTAGTTTGATTTAAACATAATTGTAAAAAAATTCGCAACTATAACTAATATAATAATTGTGGAATTACGTTATAAAATGCCTTAATTTTACATACGAGGTATTATAAAAGGAATAAATTGATGCTACTATTGACAAATTGAATTTCAACCTCAGTAAAATGTAATAAAATGATGTATTTTTTACAATAAACTAAACAATTTGAAATTGTAATTTGGAATTAAGAAATCCTAAGAATTAATAGACAAAACCCCTTTGTGGTACTACTTATTAACTGAAACATGCAGGTAATATGGATTATAAATCTGACAGCTACTTTTAAAATAAAATAAAATAAGACTTACAATGAATTCTTCCTCTTGTAGTGTGTGTCAGCTCCCTAACTAAAAACCAGCAATAGTCACACATCATGTGAAGATCCCATCTATCTGGATATATCTGCTCCATTTTCTGAGTGTCCTGGTGAAATCTTTCTCCTTGCTCTTCACTAACAGAAACCAATTTCTCAGGGAAAATTCCAGGTGCGAATGAAGAAAATTAATTTTCAGAGACATTCTGCATCCTAGTTCTGCACCCAGAAGTTCTTGGACCAACTGTCGATCATTTTCTGCATTATTATTTCCTAGAAACCCATTCACTACCTCACAAAAGGCCTTCCAGGCTGTTAGCTCTGTCATTTAACTTTCTCCCAAAGGTATCAACATGTAAAGGGGCACGCCGTAGCGTAGTGGTTAAGGCACTGCGCTACAAGCCGGAAGGTCGAGGGTTCAAGTCCCGGTGTGGGTCAGGATTTTTAAACTGACCCAAACCTTCTGGCGGCACTATGGCCCTGAGGTCGACTCAGCCTCTAACGGAAATGAGTACCAGACGCTTGTTCTGGGGGTAAAGCCGGCCATCATGCAGGGCTGACAACCCAGCCGATTGTCTAGAAAAAGTTGGAGCCCTAACCTCATACTACCCCAAGGGCCTCCTGAGGCCTGTAGTGGGATTACTTTACTTACTTTACTTATCAACATGTAAAAGTCTTTGACTTTGAGGACCAATGAATATTCCCTCTTTCACTTTTGCATCACTAAAGCTTTGGAATCTGACTTCTTGATATGCAAAACCTTCTCCATCCTTGTCCATGGCTTTAACAACATTTTTTATCAGGCCTAATTTTATATGCAAAAAGGGCCAGTAGTACTTTATTTGAATTCACTAATGGAATGTATTTAACATTGCATTGTCCTGGTACATATGTTTCTCTGGGAGGCCAGTCTTTTATGTATAGTGTGATCCAGTTGCCCTACTATCCCACAAATAAAGAAAACAACAATACTTCGTAAAACCCCCTTGCAGGCCTAGTACTTACAGCAATAAAGTAATAAGTAATACATTTCACTACTCCCTTCCTCGAAAAGTGCCGCACATCCATACGGATCTTCAGACATGTAAGAATGGACAAATTGTTGTGCAAACTGGCTTTAAGGAAGGTAATAAAGCTCCACAATTAGTTAATAATTACTTGTAATTATAATTATAATAATGTATGTATACTAACTTCAATTTTTTCTTATTTTTCGTATTTTTAGGTATATTTAGTGATTTCCTAAAAAATTGAGGGTGATGGAACATTTTCATATTCATATTCGTAAATAGCACATAAAACTTGATCTGATACATATAGTTTCATACATGTGGCAAAATCTTGTTAACTAGAGTTATCAATGTAAAAGAGGCTTTGCACAAAACGAAAACAGTAAAATTACTCATTTAATGAGCCGCCATAGGTTCCTTATATTAAAGAGTACTAGAACTACTCTGAACAAATTGTGAAAGTTTGTCGGTAAAGTTTGGGTTCACCCTGTATATAATATAGCCTACAAGTATCCATTTATACTCAGGAACCAATAGCACTCTTTTTGAGCATTGAAACGTCATTAAATAAACGCAATGTGAGTATAGCCACGTTACAAAAATACTATCTAAATATGAAGACAGACAGGCCACGAGATGGAGAAGATCTTAATTGGCTCTAGATCCAACAGAATTTGTAATTTTAATTTTCCAGCTATGCCTTTTTTAAATATATTTTTTTTCTCTTCATCAACCCTTTTTCACGAGTCTACCTTCTCAAATTTCTGTCTGTCTCTAGCCTTAGCGAACTGTCAAAGTGGTCGTCATGTTATCACTAGTGACGGAAACCTCCCTTCAACTTGAGGCTGGCCGACTTACTCCAAACTTCTCTTCGCGGCTTGTTTGTGCATATTAAATGGCTTCAGTCGGTTTGCTGTCTATCTGTCTGCGAGACCAGGTTTCATCTTAAAAACATCAGTGGCATAATATTAACATCCGCTTCCAGTAAAAGGAGTGTTTCCACAGTTGTTAATTGTAAATACAAGTCTAACTGATGAGACAATATTAACACCTCTTGACTTCTGGGAAAAAAACAATTAATTATTTTATACTGGAACCACTATATTAATAATTTATTAATAATTTCATAATAATAATAATAATAATAATAATAATCTGATAATGATAATGATAATAATAATATTAATAATAATTTTAATAATATTAATTTAATCTGGCAGAGTTAAGATCATAAAGCATTCTGTTTCACTGGACAAGCATAGATATACCAAAGTACAGAATTACAAGTTATAATATATTTTTTAAAATAAAAAAAAGTAGAATTAAAATGTACAATATATAGTATTTTTTTTCTAGAAGAACTTGGCCTTCCAGTTAGCTGCTGACCCCACATCCAGATGCATTAATCACAGAGGTGAACGATCATTCAAGCAGTATACTCCAAGCGCGGCCTACCATCCGGCTACTGGTCTCACATCCACATATGTTAATCACAGAGTTAGACGGTCATAGAGCCAGTATAGGGGTGACATGTGGTCAGCATGTCGGGTCCCCAGCCGTTATAGCTGGTCTTCTCAACCTGGAGTCGCTACTTATTGCAGCTACCCAAATGCCTCACGATGCTGCGTGAGCAGGTAGTATAGGGGTGACTTTTGTTGGCATATCGGGTTCCTCAGCTTTTACATTAGACATAATAATATTAATAATAATAATAATAATAATAATAATAATAATTATTATTATTATTATTATTATTATTATTATTATTATAACATTGATTTAAATAATTATACCACTAACTAATACATGAACAACTAGCGTGAAGGTGATATTCAATCTACAATTAAATAAATAAAAATTTGTATTTACTTTAAATAATTCTAACGTCCGGCAACTGCGGTATCCTGTGGTATAGACTATCAGATGCGAGAAGTGGAGATACTCGTAGTGTGTGGAATTGGAGTTATGAGGTGTCCTATGAAGGTATATGTTACGTAAGAAATTATTATGTGATCATGTGTTTAAATTATAGTTTGAGGATAAATACTCGAAACGAGAGGCTAAATTATTTGGAGTCAAAGAACGTAGAATAATAAGTAGGAGAATTAGGCAGTGCAATTTTTTTATCTATCTTGGAGACGGCCCCATGGCAATTTAAGAAAAAAAGGGAAATATGATATCTTCGAACATGTGGCACGAATGGTGAACGAAAGACGTGCATGGAAGCTTCTTGTAGGTAAATCAGAAGGAAAACGCCCAGTTGGTAGATCAAGAATGAGGTGGGAGAATAACGTTAACTATGATTTGAGGGAAGTTGATTATACAGGGAATGATTGGAAAAAATTAGAGCAGGATAGGGATGTATTAAGAGCTTATGTCCGCGCTGCCATGGAACTACGGGTTCGATAGTGCCAGTGAATTAGAGTTAATTAGTTACTTAGATATCTTCGGACATTAAATATGAATCTGATACGCATATTATGAACGTGTGATATTTGTCTGAGAGTCCATCGTAAAACCTCGCAATAGTCAAACTGCGGCATCACTAAGGTTTGGAAGAAAGTTTATGAAACACTTTAAGGAATTTATTATTATTATTATTATTATTATTATTATTATTATTATTATTATTATTATTGATGTTGTAGCAAATGAATATAAATAAATTCTTGACGCAACACTCCGAAAACCCAAGGCCGGTTGAAATGGATGCTGTATCTTCAAGCATAATAAAATAATCAAATAGTTAACATGAAGCTGTCTGTCAATTTAAAATTAATTTTTTTACACTGAAATTTGCTGTTTCTTGTATTCAATGATACTCAATTGTCTTTAAGAGGCTAAGCTACTATGCAAACAGAAAAGTCTGTAGTTTATCCAGAAATTAAATCTGAACCTATGAGATGCTTGTCAGATATAGGCTACTAACTCTATTTTAAAACATACTCTATTAACTAAATCACTGAAACTGGTTTGTATATTAGGGAAAATTGATGTATTTTTCTCATTGGCCTGTAGTCGGTCCTGATAGACTAGTGATTACCATGCTCGCCTCTGGGTTTAAGATCTGCGGGTTCAAACCAGATCGGGATCAACGGATTTTTCACGGCATAGACATACACAGTTTGTGTTCCTGGTATTATAAAAGAACTAAAGCAATGGTTGCATATAGTGTATTTACTGAACATACAAAATCTCAAGCCTAAAAAAAATGGTATCTGAGCATTTTTTTTTTTTTTTGGTTCTTCCATGCCCACATTAAAACTGTTACGCTAATGATTTTGGCTGTTAAATATTATCATTATATAAAATAATAGCACACATAATATTTTGTGTTTCAGGTAATTCGTAATAAATTTCTTTGAAATATTAAACAGTATTATAATGAGAGGTAAAATATTGAAATTATTCAAAAAGCAAGCCTTATCTTCTTGGAATACAACTTTCTAACCTCCATATTTTACCTAGCGACGATTTTTCAAATCTACTGTCACAAGCTAACTCACCTGAGGTTCTTGGCCATGCGTATATAAGCACTTCACACATTCCTATCCTCAGCTAATGCTTTCATATCATACTCTGTTTAATTTACCTCCTTCAAATCATTTTTTATTCTCCACCTCATTCTAGGCTTACATACCTGAAGCTTTCTTTTTGGTTTTTCTACAAGAGTTTCCATGCTCCTCTTTCTTCCTCATGCGTACCACATGTCCTACCCATTGCACTCTACGAGAATTAACTCTTCTTATTACATCATATTTCCCATAATGATCATCCAGCTCACAGTGTTTTAGTCTTCTCCATTCACATGTCTGTTCGTCTGTACTTGTTACAAAAAAATAATCCTAAAAACTTATTTTCAAGTACTCATAATTTTTTCTGCACCTTTGAACTAAGAGTACATGTTTCGCACCCATATAGAATAACTGCAAAAATATTTGTTTAATATTTCCAATTTAACGTTTTTTTAGAGACGTTGTGATGACAAAAGTCCCTTTAATACCTAGTAACATGCGTTTCCAGAATTGATCCTAGGTATAATTTGTTTCTGTATCTGTTCGTACGTAATTATTGTTCCCAGGTATTTGAAATTAACTACTTAATTTACTATCATTCCTTTTTATAATATATTTCTATGTGTGACCTATATTTAGTTTAATTGATATTTACTTCCAGCTCCAATGTTTTAATGTTACTGAATAGAATGTGCATTTTGCTTTAGCATATCTTTGCTCTCGTCTAATAATCATCGATTTAATAATACACCTTCTTTATCCGTTAAGAATTTGATTGCATGCTCTAGTACACAATACAATAACAGAAATGACAGTGGATCATCTTAAACAACTGTGAATTTCAAATTTATCTGAAAAATATTTGCCTACCCTCACCCTACTATCTTGTGTCAAGTGCATCAAAATATCCCCCGCATTGAACTTAAAATAATCTATTTTTAATTAATCCATTCCAAATTCATTAAATGAACTCTAAAAAAATTCAAAATTATCAAAATAGATAGAATAAGGTTACACCCCAAATACATATATGTTTATGGCAAGAGAACTAAAAGAAGAATTTGAACAATGGGGAATTTATATAAATATAGAGAAAACTAAATATCTGTGTATGAAATGGAACATATAAATTTAAACAATGGAGAAGAACTAACACCTAGCACTGAATGCACTTATTTAGGGACTAAATTAGACCATTCAGGCGATAGCATAGTGGAAATTAAAAATATAATCGCACAAACAAAACAAGCAATAATTGCTTTAAACTCTATTTGGTTGAGCAAACACATCACAGAAAATAGAAAACTAAAAATATATTATCAAACCATAGTTCAGAGCGTTTTAACATATTTATGGTGCTGAAGTTTGGCAAATCCCTACCAGGAAAATGAAAATACTTTTAGGTACAAAAATGGATGTTTTAAGAAGATAAGTTGGAAAATCTGTAATTGATAGAATACGACTTAAGGGGAAATTGTGGGTGTACAAGAGGAGCCGGACATCATAGACATTATAGAAAAGAAAATATTACAGTTGTATGGCCATGTCAAAAGAATGCAAAAGCAAAGATTGCCTAAAAGTATTATGGAATGGATCCCAATGGAAATGAGGAAGAAAGGAAGACCAAAGAAAACCTGGTGTACAAGCGGCTATGATTATCTGGGGATTTGAAGAAGACCAATGGATAGACAGAGAGGAATGGCGTTTGGTTTCCGGAAGACGGCGGCCACCGTCGTGATACCGGATGATGATATATTTCGAAGCCTGAGATTAAAATTACTACTTATATTTATGTTGTTAAAGAAATGTATTTTATAGTAATGCCTTACATCTCAGTTACATACGTATATTATTAAATGTACAGCAAGCTTCAAAACTTCACTGTTTAACTTTAAGAACCTAGTTGTGCTGTTATGAGTCATGCGATCAAAGGCTCGAACTAAATGCGACGCGGTCGTTACACTGGGTACTCATTATACAAAAACATAAGTATTATTTACTTTCTTTTGTGACTTCTAGGACCCAGCTCCGATATCCAATTTTCTAAGATCCATCTTAATATTATCCTCCAACGCCTTGGCCTTCTTAATGATAATTTTTCTCAAGGATACCCGAATAATATGCTGAAAGAGTTATGTACAACTTCTATGTGACTGCCCATTTTAATCTTCTACAATCTTCCACATTTACTAATGTGATAATGATGTACATTATTGTGTTTTTATTGTGAAACTTCTCTCAGTTCGCATCCCTTATGGGACCGAAGATTCCTATACTTTTTTAAAAAGAACTGTTAATTTCATTATAAGACAGATCAAGTTGTAATTCAATGGCGCGAGAGGTCTAGAAGATGGTTACCTGCTGGCTGCTAATTTCACTTCCACATAGGCTACATTAATCACTGTGATGGATATTCTGGCCAGTATAATGGTGACGTGTAGTCTGCATGTCGGATCCTCTAGCCGTTATAGCTGGTTTTGTCAACCTCGTGCCACCCAAATTCCAAATTTCTCTCATTACCGACGATAGATGATTACCGGTTCCATATTGACAGAAATTATATTAGAAAATTTCTTCCTCCGTTGGGGCTCGAACCAGCGTAAGTCCCATAACAAGGCACGATGCCGTAAAACGCTCAGCTACGGTGCAGGACATTAGTCAAAGTTACGTCTCCTATTGTAAGATACCGGTTTATAAAATTGTATTTAATCCTAAGGCCTCATTTATTTGAAGTATGAAATATATTTAAAAATATGTTCCATCTATTTTTAGCAATTTATATTTAAGAGACCAGCTCTTTCTGGCAGAGATAACTTAGTTCTTAGTCGATTTCTGAGAAATGTCGAGGGATTGTAATCCTGGTGTTGGTTTTCAACCCCATCCATTTCATCATTTTTGCATCCAGGCTATATCTAACAAAATCCCTGTCTGCTTATAGGAAACAAGAGTCCCCCTGTCCCCTCTTACTTAGAAATGTCATACATGTATCTGTCCGACTCATGCAGAAATGAGATGGAATGGAGCAATATGGGACGAGAGCTGCCTCCGCCCTTGTATAGATTAAATTTGGCAGAAGCAAGGTGATCCTTGTGCAATAGATATCAAGTATTTCAGTGCAAAAGCGAACTAATATCATCTTTCACATTTAAACATGTATAAACCTACATTATTATAAACCATTCAAATATAAAAATGCATAGTATGCAAATAAACACAGTTGGCACAACCAGGATTTCAAAACCCGTTTTATCCTATCCATATCCTCTGAAATATACGGCCCGCGCCAGCAATGTTTATCATTTTGGTTCGGCTTCCTGAGTGAAATTATTTAATCATACTAGGTAATTTTCACTTAGAGTTTATTAAAAAAATAACATTTTAAAAATATACAACAGCGAAGATTCTCTTAAATTATAGGATTAGGGGTGGGTCATTTATCTAAGGAACATAGGCCTAAGCTATTTTAGTGAATTCCGAAGGAATGTAAAAATAACATTTGAAGTTGTACCCATGAAAATATACTTTTAAATTGTATTTTCCCAGATTTCATATCGATCCTACTTACTAGATACCAAAAGGGACGATGAAAACTCGACATAACTTTATATATATGTTATAATTACTTTTTGGCATTGAGCAATGCAAGCTTAATATGACATGATAAGAAAAATAAATGCTTGAACGGGATTTGAATCCGGGCCTATGGACTGGATTACCGATTACGCCACCAAGCAAATCTAGTATAAACATTTATTTTCTTATATATATATATTATCTATTAACCGAGACGTAGCGGGAACTCGGTCTCCACTGCTACCTAGTAGCTCTTACAATAAGTATTAATCCAGAGGTCCGGGTTCAAATACCGTCCAAGCATTTATTTTTCTTATCATGACATATATTACATATATATATAATGAAAAGATAATTTAATGCCTGAACCCGGGACCTCTAATTTTATACCATAATGCTTTATCCACTATGCTATGCAGGCCAGTGTAAACAGTAAATTTCCTTCCTATTATATATTTCTCAAATCATAAGGGACGGTGGGAAACGTCCGCACTGCCATCTTACAGTTTCTATAACAAGAAAGCATTCAATTGAGAATATTTTTACTTTATAACAGTGACGCTTTTTTATTTCGATGTTACAATTATATATATATATATATATATATATATATATATATATATATATACATACATGTGTGTCTGTGTTTGTGTGTGTATGTGTATGTGTGTGTGTGTGTGTGTTAACGCTGTAGTAGCAATTTTTTTCTCACAAGCAACATTGGCATATAACAATCATTTAAAAAATAAGATCGAATCCTTCCCAAACCAGCAAAATCGTTCCATTAGAAGTGGGCGTAACCAGAAGCGAAAATTTAAAAATCACTCTAGCGGTCGTAATCTTTATTTATTCGCATTCAAACTCGTCATATAACAACCAATCAAAAAAGTAGGATGGAATATGTTAACCAGTAAAATCGAGTCATTAGCAGTGAAGGGTTCTCTGCTCTAGTGCTCTGTAAAAAACTTCACACATGGAGTTGCTGAGGAATTAGCTTAGTATATGCACCGGGTGAAAAAGTTAAGCTAAATACATCCCACATAATATTCGCCTTACTTAATGTTGATGTCTCTTGTTCTTAAATAAACTGTTCACAGGAAGGTGACCTTGACATTTGAGCTGATCATTTAATAAGGGAGCCGGTAGCTATTGTTAAAAAGCATACATAACGTATAGTGAAGTTCGGGTAATATGGACCCTACTCTTTGAGTGGACCCTCCTAATATCTTCTTTAATTGGTGCTTATCTCGAACACAAAATATTGTAACTTCTTCCCCTCATCAGCTTTGACGGGTTCAAGGCCAGTTTCTTTTATTGTTTTTGCCAAGAACGGTTTATTTCTGATATTTATGAAAATGACCGCTTTAAAAGTTTTTCAAGCTAAGAATCAATTGTTAATTTCCGCTATTGAATATTCCAAATGTTGAAAAAACTCCTAAATATATTATATTATGTAGATGATGTTTCAATATACTGACGGGTTTGGTTTGATATTATGTGACATGGTGGCTGTATTAAATAATTAAACATAACAAAGGGATTCGGTTAAAGTGGACCCTCCACGAGGACCAGGGTCTACTTCACACGAATATGTATATTCTATCAATGAGGATGCTATCGGTAAAAACCATTCGCTTAATTAATTTTATTTAATATCCTTATAATTTTACTAAACCCAAAAACCGTCGCTTTCTGCAGTTGAATGACGTTTGAATGTTGTAATAAACAATATTTTTTTCAAAACATTAAATAAATATCAATGCTAATAAATTATGATCAGTCATAAATATTTTCAGATTAATCTTTGCCTCTCTGTTTAATTAATAGAGTAAATAAACTTAAAATATAATAAAAGCTAAGGTGGACTCTGGGGTTCACTTTATTTCCGAATATGAGGTTAAAGTGGACCTTTCTTGTAATGCAATCTTTTTTATTAATTTTGAAGATGTTTCCATATTTTAATAAAATAACAATGCTATGAACCTACGGTTTCGATAGTGCCAGTGAGTTAGTTAGTAAGTTAACAATGTTATTGCATAGTTACAACATTAATGCTAATCACTGTAATTAAACAAAATTCAATTACCTTATTTAAAAGAAGAAAAACGACAAATTCAAAACAGGGGTCCAAATTATCCGAAGTTCCTCTATACATCTGTGTGTGTATGTGTGTGCGTTTGTGGGTCAGAGTTAAAAGTTTTCTCCCGATAGAATGTGAAAGGCATGGGAGGGTTGAAGCATATAAATGCCTATAAAGGGATAAGTTTAACTGAAGGCAGAGAGAGAGAGAGAGAGAGAGAGGAGAGAGAGAGAGAAGAGAAGAGAGAGAGAGAGGAATGCAATTTAAGAAAAAATTATTTGTTTATATTTGAAATGGTGTGTGAAAAAACAAACATTCCTTCAGGGAATACCAACACTGATTTAAAATAACAACTATGCCAGATATTTGAGAAAATATTCGGATAGAGGCCTAACCAGAAAAGGATGGACATTTCGAACAATTAGTCTCAGGTACCAATGAAAACAGAACACATCACATTAATTTCAGCAATGATTGAAGTGAATTATGGATCTTGTTAATACCTGTAAACCCTTAACTCAGGAGCCAATCGTTTCCAAAACTACCTTCATGTATCCTCGAGTCTGTTGGATACTCTCAAACAATTAATGTAAGATATCACTGCACATATTACGATTTATAACTATTTCACCTGATCACTGAAATATTTGTTATAAGCCTACTATTCTTTTAATGGTGTTTTCCAAGTTAACAGATGTTTACTTAATAAAAACAATAACATTCTTACCAGAATTATTATTTTTTTATACATTTTAGTCCCAGGACGAGGAGGAAAACCTGTATTTTCGTCCAGTTTTTAAAACACATTAAACACATACACACTACACATACACTCACACATATATATATATATATATATACCTATGTTATAATTAAACCTTTTTGACATTGAGCAATGAAAGCTCTTGTTCTGGATTCGCCTGGTAGCGTAAGTGGTATCGCACTGAGATATGAACTCAGAGGTCCGGGTTCAAATCCAGTCGAGGCATGTATTTTTCTTATCTTGTCATGTATATATATATATATATATATATATATATATATATATAAATCCTTAATTAAATTGTGTTCAAATATTAGTCAAAATATAAAATTATGAAATTGACGTATTTAACGTACAGTCGCCCTCGAATTAATAATTTTAAAATGTATTATAGGCCTTACGGAATCCGGTTCCATCTTCAGTATAAGGTATTATTCAGCATAACATCTGCTGAAAATGGAAGCGGATTCCGCAAGACCTACAATACATTTTAAAATGTCTTAAGCAATTTGAGGATGGTTGCAACTTACAATACCACAACAATTTCTCCTGAAGATAGAACTACATTCCGACAGACCCCTAATAAATTGTGCAATCACTTAATTAAATTGAGGACTACTGGACGTTAAATATATTAATTTTATATTTTTATATTGTGTATATAACATTTTGTTAATTTCGAGTACATAAAGGGGGATTTTATAACTTTATGATTATATCTAAGTAGTTTAATAATGAAAATTCTAATTTGTGGCAGTAGAGATATAATTAATTATCCTAGATTGTGAAATTTATATCTATTTGTTATTTAAGATTTATTTTTTTAAGTGTATCTTAAGGAAAAGGTAGACAGAACACTGAATGTGATATTTGAAATGAGTTTTATACAATTTGAAGAATTACACTTTTTGACAACGTGAGAGAAAACTGTGCTGAAGTGTTATGTACCGTTTTTGCCGAGATAGAAAATGGTTGCTGCTCTAGTGACTTAACCTCACTCTATAGAAAAGGATAGGAAGCTAGTAAGTAACGTAACACTATTCGAATATCCTATCCCGTCGTGGTGTCCCTAGGGAATCCTAACGTCTGTCCACCTTCTAACATGCGGCTTTCGTACATTCAAACGAGAATGTCAGTAAACCAAAATTTCGATTACTTCAAATGTTTATGTTCACTGACAGTAACAGTGCTGATCTCTTCCAGAGACCTGCGTTTCGTCCTTTAGACCTACTGAACATTTGAGTTAATTTTTTTCTAGTAAGGTGTAAGAATTTACATTATGTTCCAATAAAACCCAAGAGGCCTTTAAATAATTTATCTAAAGAATTTCAATACAATAATTATCGTAACATATAAATAAAAATAGTTTTAAGACAGTATAAATATTCTATAGATTTGAATAAATTTTATTTAATATTATTAATCTATTATAATTTAAAATTTATTTCCGTCGGTCGCGATGGACTAGTGGTTATGCTCCTTGCCTCTGGTCCCTAGGGTCGATGTTCAAACCCCACCGGGGTTTGAAGGTGCAAGTCCTCCTGGAGGGACTTTAAAGCCGTGGGTCACGAGTCTGAAGATTTTCAGGCTCGTAAAAGATCCTTAAGTCTGAATAAAAAGGCCTCTAATAAAAATTTACCGAATTTTCCCATCCTAGTATTACCTTGGTTTCCAAGATATCACTTTGAGGTGGAGCGCTGACTCAATGACATATATCTGAAAACAAGTGTAACTAAATTAGTATGGTCGAATTTCTCCCCTGTAGGGGAAGAGCGCCTAAGTCTCGTTGAGAAAAACAAGGGCTTGAAAGAGAGAAAATTTATTTCCTTAAGTTGATGAAAAGATAAAAGTAACGTAAATATTTCTATTCTATATAAATTCTTCCCGAGGGGAGGTCTTTCTATGATTAAATTTGTCATTGAGTGAGAAGTAATAAATTTAATATTAAATATCGAGATCTTTCACTGCAATTTTAACATATTCATGCTATGTTTTGCAGCTTTATTAGGTGTGGTAGCTTCCTGTTGCTTTCCACACTGGTGAAGGATGATAATGTTGATGTCCGGATGATTTTCGGGGACCGTTTGGCCCTAAGCTTCCTGATATTTGTCTTACAGGTGAGGAAAAAACCTCACCCAGGAGTCTGTCTCAAGCAGAATTTGTTTTTCTTTTTACACGCTTTATATTAGCTTGACCTGTATCTATCTATGTAACTGAATATTTAACGCGATTTTCACCCACTTAAAATCATTGGATCGACTTAAAACTTTGTATACGTGCAAAGGACCCGTGACAATACAATAATTTCGTATTTTGATTCAAAAATCATGGCCAGAATAATCAGAAAATAAAAAAAGTGTCTTTGTATCTATGTAACGGATTTTTTTAACACGATTTTCACCCACTTAGAAACATTGGATCGACTTGAAACTTTGTGTACTTGTAAAGGACCCGTGACAATATAATAATTTAATAATTTCATATTTTGTATATAGAATTCTGGCCAGAATCATCAGAAAATAAAAAAATAAAACTGGTATAATAGGTTGCGGACTTGTCGACTTTTTAGTCAATCGTTGTAAGAGCTCAGTTGATAGAGCGGTAAACTCTAGTGGTATATAATTTCTGTAATCCATAGGTTGCTGGTTCAAATCCGGATGGGAAGTTTTTTTTTTAGGAGAGTATTACTTTCAGCTCATACTACAATAGAATCGAATTTAAAAGATGTTTACATTTTTATCTTATTCTGTAAAATATTAAAACTAAAAAATAAAAAATAAATTATAGTTTTAAAAACTAAAAAACACGCTTTATTAAAAAACCGAACTAAAAAAACGAAAAATAATTTTAATTTCCAACATGCTTGGGATAAATAATTTTACCATCAAAAGCGTGGGGTGCTTTTTATGATTTTTACATTTTCTTCTTAGAGACTTTAATTATTATCAAATATATTAATTGATAAAGAGCACTCCACGCTTTTGATGGTAAGATTATTTATCCCAAGCATGTTGGAAATTAAAATTATTTTTCGTTTTTTTTTAGTTCGGTTTTCTAATAAAGCGTGTTGTTTTAGTTTTTTAAAACTATAATTTATTAGTTGTGTTCATTTACTTTAGTTTATATCGCTTCCCGAACATAGCTTTTCAGTATCATCCGAAAGGAACAAGGATGTTGGTTGTCCGAGACATCGATAGAGGTAACAGTTTCTAACGGGGCCGGGACGAACCGATAGTTCCATACCGTGCAGTTGATGATGATGAAGAATGTTTACTTTTTTCCTGCTAATGAGAAATCTGACATTTATACCAAACTATAGAGCAATGTTTTACTTATATTTTAAGCCTATAATAAGTAAGTAAATTGAGTTTATGTGGTAATTTAAACCTAACACTAGATTTGTCCCGAAAAAGATTTTATTTTACCGAGCAAGTTGGCTCGGATGTCAGAATTTAGAATGTATTCGAGAAGTCACGACATCCCATCCCAGGGCCAGAAATTTCTTATCACGAATCCCTTCATTGTCAATCACCATTTCACAATTATTTTAAACTAAATATTATGATTATTTTTTACCAAAAAATGGCCAAGACCAAAATTGTTTTTCTTATTCTTTAAATAAAACTAGTTTAGCCATTTCCTCCTTCAGAATGCTTTATAGTTGGCTTTCCCCCTCCATTAGTTTATTCCCAAATCGCGTAGTTTTATTTTATACTAATTCGATAATCTCTATCTAGACTTATTTCTCTCCTTTCTATTTCTCCCATAAAGACTCTCCGAACACACATTCAGCTCGCATTATCATGATAAACAGTGAAAACTAGCTTATTAAACAATCAATAAAATCCCAAATCACCAAATTAAAAAGTTATTAAAAATCATTATCAAGACAGTCAATGATAAGTCTTGATAATGATAGCGTCGCTATTGAAACACGTTGACTCTTTTAACTGTTTAATTTCGTGATTTAGGATTTTATTGACTGTGTGTAATACAATTTAATCACAAATAAGATCCTATTTATCAATTCTGAAACCGAAAGTCTAATAATGGATCGCTATAGCTAACTTAACTCTATTCTTATTCAATGATGAATGACGCAAATTCCTGCTTTTACCAAGAGCGTGCATTAAAACTTCTAATGAGAAACGAATAGAATTCTAGTTATTTTTGTATCTTCGTATTCGCACAATAACCGTAATAAATAATAGTTTAAAAAAACTAAAACAACACGCTTTATTAGAAAACCGAACTAAAAAAAAGAAAAATAATTTTAATTTCCAACACGCTTGGGATAAAATAAAGTGGTCAACAAAAAAATCATCTACAACACATATAGAATAAAACTAGAGTTATCAACAAAAAGAAAATAATTTTACCATCAAAAGCGTGGGGTGCTTTTTATGATTTTTACATTTTCTTCTTAGAGAGCTTACTTTTACCAATATCTGTTTATTATCAAATATATTAATTGATGTAGAGCACCCCACGCTTTTGATGGTAACATTATTTTCTTTTTGTTGATAACTCTAGTTTTATTCTATATGTGTTGGAGATGATTTTTTTGTTATTTTATCCCAAGTGTGTTGGAAATTAAAAATTATTTTTCTTTTTTTAGTTCGGTTTTCTAATAAAGCGTGTTGTTTTAGTTTTTTAAAACTATTACTTATTTTTTATTTTTTTAGTTTTAATATTTTACAGAATAAGATTAAAATGTAAATATCTTTAAATTCGATACTATTGTAGTATGAGCTAAAAGTAATACTCTTCTATAAAAAAAACCTCCCAGCCGGATTTGAACCAGCGACGTATTGGTAAGTGAAATTATATACCACTAAGAGTTCACTGCTCTACCAACTGAGCTCTTACAACGATTGACTAAAAACTCGACAAGTCCGCAACCTATTATACCAGTTTTCATTTTTTTGATTTTCGGATGATTCTGGCCAGGATTTTAGAAAAAAAAATGATATTATTGTATTGTCACGGATCCTCTACGCGTATACAAAGTTTCAAGTCGATCCAATGTTTCTAAGTGGGTGAAAATCGCGTTGAAAGGTTCCGTTACATTGATACAAAAACATTTTTTTTGATTTTCTGATGATTCTGGCCAGGATTTTAGAAAACAATTATGAAATTATTGTATTGTCACGGGTCCTCTACAAGTATACAAAGTTTCAAGTCGATCCATTGTTTATAAGTGGGTGAAAATCGCGTTGAAAGATTCCGTTACATTGATATAAAAACACTTTTTTTGATTTTCTGATGATTATGGCCAGGATTTTAGAAAACAATTATGAAATTATTGTATTGTCATGGGTCCTCTACAAGTATACAAAGTTTCAAGTCGATCCAATGAATTTAAGTGGGTGAAAATCGCGTTGAAAGATTCCGTTACATAGATAGATAGATACAGGTCAAGCTAATATAAAGCGTGTAAAAATATGAATATTTGTTTAAATATATATAATTTACATCTTTAATGGAAACAATTTATTTTTTTTCTTCTAAACATAAATGTTTAAATCGAATAAAAATATCTCATGTTTCACGTTGTCAGCCAATTGTCCTCAGGACAAATATATATATATAAATATATAAATGAAATGTCATTCAGTTTCGCCAGTGGTGGGATTTAAATCACATAGGCCTAGGTCCTAGATATGATTCCAAAACGAGAGAGATCCAATATATTAAAATTATTTCCTCATATTTGTTTGTAACTTAGCTACTAATTAACTTAGTCTACTGGCATTATCGAACCATAAGTTCATGACCGAGCGGAGATAAGCTTTCCATATAACCGTAATCTGAGCTAGTATTTCTCAGTCATTCTGAATATAATTCATCTCCCTCAAATCATGTTCTATATTATTCTCTCATCTCATTCTTGGTTTTTCTATTGGGCGCTTTCCCTCTGGTTTTTCTACAAGAGATTGTATTGCCCCTCTTTCATTTTACATTCGTGGCACTGTTATCAGTTTACTCGATTTACTTGAGTGTTCATCTCTTTTTTATTTGACTATTTCATTAAGTGGCACTATTTGCTTTCAAGCTTTACAGAGATTGTCTCAATTTCTCTAAAAGAAAAAATTAAACTAAAATATGTAAACATGTTATTCTCCGAGTTATATGGATAAGAAACATGGACTCTTCCTGTAAGAGAGGAGAAAAGTTTTCGAGTGTTTAAGAATGAAGTTCTAAGGAAACTTTTTGGACCAAAAAAGAGATGAACAGACCGACGAATAGAGAATTCTACATAAATGAGCTACACGATCTTTACAGAAAACTAGGTGTAATAACAGTTTAAGACTTGTAGACTGCGATAGAAAGGACAGTTAGCACGAATGGTAAATTAAAAAGGTGTATGGAAGTTCCTTGTAGGTAAACCAGAGGAAAAGCGGCCAGTAAAAAAGGCCAAGAATGAGGCGGGAGAATAATATTAATCATGATTTGAGAGAAGTACAATATACAGAGGATGATTGGAACACATTAGATGGGATAGAATTGTATGGAGGACTTATGTCTGTGCGGCAATGAACGTATGGGTTCGATAATGCCAGTGAGTTAGTTAGTTGACTTAGGTCTATTTTATTCTCATATAGACGTAATATTTTATCCTCTGTTGAAGTAAGAAGACTATGCATCGCATCGATATAATAAAACAGAAAGAAAATTTTAGATTAATATATTTTAAGAAGTTGGAATGACAACTGTCCACGTAGTCCTAATGAAAGAAACGTACACCTATATATTTTATTTCAATAAAAAATATAATCATCGTTACAAAATTATATGAAGGATTAGGCCTTCTGGTCTGTTACGCCTCAGGTGATCTGTCTCTTCATCGTTTCGTTGGGCTAAATATCTCTCTTTCAGTTAGTTTTGAGGTAAACAGACAGTTTTGAGGTATTACCCGTTTAAGGAGTAAGCGCAGTTCTTGACGGAGGGCACTGCAGTCGTGTTTATTCAGGAATAGAACACGTGACTTATAAATGAGAAGATAATTAATATAATAATGAAAAATATAAATAGAGTTAATCAGCTTAAGGGTATACTGCTATCTATGAGTGCAGAGGGGAATGGGACGAGGGACGCTGACAGTGAACACTGCCTTATATGACGTCACGTGTAGCAACAAACAGAGCTTCGTAATTCTTCCGCCTGCAGAGATATTTTGAATGGCTAATAGCCTTTCATTGAGCATCCGTAATGAAACATGTTAAAAATGTAATAATAGGGGAAATATATTAACAAGAAGCAATTGGCATAGGCTATATTTGGTCTGAATATCTAGTACAGTTTTAGTAAATCAATTATACTGTAGTTGTACATGAAACAATGAACAGGTTTTCACGGTTTGCAATTTATCTATTACAATCTGTATTGTGAGAGAGGAAAATTCCACGTAGCAGGTCTTGTTAAAATCGCTAATGTAACCAGCTTCGTAATCTGAGACGGATATCTTGAAGGTGCGTGACTGTCAGAAACCGATCGTGTGATTCTGAACATGAAATTATAATGTGATAATGTAATATTCATGTCATCATTCTATGTCAACTCCAAGCGGTTGGGGAAAATAATGATCAATCATCGGACTTTAGTAACAGAGTTCATTCTATTTTATTGTTCACTGCGCTAAGATTTAGATAATATTATGGCTCACCAGTTAACTTCACATTTCAATAATGTTTAATATAATAATAATAATAATAATAATAATAATAATAATAATAATAATAATAATAATAATAATAATAATAATAATAATAATAATAATAATAATACCAACTTAACCTAAACAATAATTACTATCACTGTACCTGCAATAATAAATAAATAATGACAAAAACAATAGTTATAAGGTTATAACTCATAAAAATAGCAATAATATCAATAATGATAAAACAATAAACCAAAATTTCAATGATAATACAACATACATATTTCTTGATAGTCATTCAAAAGTAATTAAAATTCTAATCAAAGTTAGTGTGTAACCCGAATTTCCCTCCATATTGTTTTAGTTTAAAATATAAAGTAAATATTTCCTTAAATCTAAATTATTTAAATATAGACCTATCATTCGAGATAAAGATGTAATATATATAAACATATCGAGTTTGGACTTTAATTACTCAGAAATTGATTTACAATCAAATGATCATATTAATGAATCAATTTTATTAATTATATAAAAGTTGATTTCCTTTTTTTATAAATGACTAAGACAACTCCTTTAGTTAAATTTCGGTTATTCCAGTACAGACGGCACCAGAAAGTCTAGAAGACATATAATATAACAAAGGAATGCATGAATTCCACGTACCTGAATACAATAGGAAACTATAGACAGATACCAAACTCTTTGTTAATAGAAATGTATCAGAACGTCTCTTTGAAAAGAGATTAAAATGTCAAGTCAAAATAATATTTATGAATGACGAGTATGATAAAACGTTTACAATTGGAATTTCACTATGAAGTTTCAAATTATAATTTGGACACATATATCAGTTAAAAGATAACTACAAATAACACAATAAAATTAATTGAAACTAACGGTTTTTAAATAAGTTGCTAGGCCCTAAATAGAAAACCCAATAGGCCTAACTATGAACAACTTGGCAACATTGTCAATAAATAGCGCGAGATAGACACACCTATTATTAGTTACACCACAAACAGAAACAAAGAAAAGTCACACCCTTAATATATATGTAATAGCCTATATGTCCACATATGTTTAAACCAATATGAATAAATTGTAACCCCTTCTCCTGTAGCGATCTGAACGATTGAAGGAATACTGAAGTTTTCAATATAAAAAGGAGACGCGTACAACACACAAGCCTCCCAGATAGCGAAGGGAGAACATCGATTAAGTTTTATTTTAAACTGCGGGAAAATAACGACCGCTACTAGTTCAAATCGAAAATTGTAACTCCTAATCGAGGAGGACGAACTTAGGGCAAGTTCAAATAGCTCTACAAATTACGTTAAGTTCTCTAATAAGTAAAATATTTGAACAAAACATCGTAATAAATCTATATTTGAGGATACTGATCCGTATTTTTTATATTACTATATTAATGGTAAAAATTCTTCAGTATTCCGTAGATAAGCCAGATCGCTATACACATCGTATCATCAAGTGTTTTAATTTAATTAAATATATGTATAGTGAATATTATACTAAATAAATCGAGTGATTTATAAACTACAATAATTGATAAAACTATCGCTGCCCGTATCATGTTCCTTCGTTATTTTCTAATATAAATTCTCTTCATCGCTCACCGAACCCACCCTGACTAGACCGCGAGCATAAAATTCCCACATTACGGGAATTCCTGTGATAATTCCATCACCATTTACCTACCCCCCCATATTATTACCCTATCACGTGGTAGTGTGAATAATTGTATGTATGTGTATATATATATATATATATATATATAATTGGCTTTTATAAAATTTAAAAGTATAGATAATAACGATAAAAGGAGCTGTAACCATAATAGCGATAACAATAGCAATAGAAACAATACCGATTTATATAATAACAACAATAATAACTATAAGGATGATGTTAATGAGAGCTGTAATACTAAGAATATAATTTATGTAAAAGTTATGTTAATAACAATAACAATTATTATTATTATTATTATGTTAATTAATGTTTTTTTCTAAAAATACACACCTTATTTTAAATGTAATTCACTACCTTAGGCCTCTAAAACAAAATGAATTATTTCCACCTCATAAATGCCATTAAAGAACTCAGTGGAAGAAGCTTCTAACCTAACTGCATTAGTTTTCGAGAGAAATAAAATTTTTAATTCTATTTTAGCATTCTATAAGCTAATATACATCACGTACTTATTTCTGATATAATTTAAATGCATTCTACCACTACGTATCATTAATTAATAATATTGAGTCGCAAGAGATTCAATTAAGAAGGAGTAGTTACATAGTACGTATCCTTCTGGAGTAGGGTGCATTATAGGCAAACAGTTTTCGGATACTTTTGAAGTTCACAATGGGTTAAAGCAAGGAGATGCACTATCTCTTCTACTATTCAACTTTGTACTAGAGCATGCCATCTAATATTTAGAGGATGAAAAAAGGCCTACAACTCAATGGAATTAATAAGCTGTTAGTTTATGCTATTTAGCTCATGCCCCAAATGGGAGTTAATGACCAATCACGTTTCAATGAGTTTCGTTTTACAACCAACTACAGTCGTGTTTCACCTCGCTCTTTATCGAATTATATTTATTACCTCCTGCTTTTGTGACAAAGAAAGCTCCTTCTTTTTAATATTCTGAACAGGTCAGAACATTACTTTGCAGTGACTGACTTTCCAACAAATATATTGAATGCAGCAAAAATTAACATATACCTTCGAACCACATATTTTATAATTATGTGTTCAATAATTGTGTTTTAAGGGAGGTATGGGTGAAAAATTGACCATTTGAGATCAAAATTGAATTTTTTTTTGTTTTTTGTACTAAAAAATAGCCTGTACTCTAATGTATATGTTGGCAAAGTTTTAGAGGCCTATGGCACTTCTAAGTGCCCTAAATTACGTAGGAGTTAAAAGGCTGCGCCAGTTAAATTACACATGCATGCAAATATGTAAACTTGTTTTTCCACACTTTTATCTTCACTGCATTTTTGTACATTTAAAATTGAATGGAATTCAGAAATTTTGTCCTAGAAGGTTCAAATTTTTAATGCCTGTCCTAAAAACAATGGGTAACAAAGTCGTAAATGGGTTTCATGATTGAAATAGTATTTTAAGAAATACAAAAATAAAAGTTATACAATTATTTTTTTTTTGTAATTTCACGCTTGAGGTACAACTTTTGTCTCCCTTTGTATTCACATTATAAGAATTCTAATGCATGATATTTTTCTAAATATTTTTGGGGTCTTATAAAAATCAAATATTTTACTAAAAATTGTGGAACCCATTTAATTATGACACATGCAAATTTTCTTCTTCTTCTTCTTCTACTTCGGCTTTCCCCCACTTATAGGTTTGCCGTCTTCAGTTTCCATTTTTCTCTATCATTCCAATCTCCCTCTTCCAAATTCCTATCACACATTATTGTTCTGACGTAGGTTTTCCATTTCCATCTTGGTCTGCCACGTTTATTTCTTCCAGACATGTAAATTTTAAAAAATATATAAGTCGTAAAATAAATGTATCACATGAATGAAACTTAAACACATCATTATGTATCGTGCAGTGAATATTTGTAGAAAAAATCAAGTCTCTAGCTCAAAAAATGTAGAAAATAGAAATTTTACCCATCACCCCCTTAAATAATGATTTTACAGAGTTGTTCACTAAAAAAATAAATGAATAACCTATAATTTTGGTTATAATATACAGTTTGATGTGTTTCATTTCTTCTCCACTAGGGTGCATTATTGCAATATTGCGACCCTATTTGGCAATAAATAATATGATCAAATTGTTTTGTTTTCAAACATCGTCGTTTACATTAAATATATAAATATTTTAAAATACCGGTAATTACATTTAAATAATTATTTTTGAGTAAACAGCTTACTTTTATTGATTAATGCTAAGAAATTAGGACTGGAAGTAAACATCAATGAAACAAAATATATGTTCACACATAGAAATACAACATAATATAAATTGACAATTAATAACAAACGAGAAGAATTTTGAAGAAGTGACTGAATTAAAATGCCTAGGAAAAATAATTACAAATAGTAAATGAAATTCATCAAAGAAATTAAGCATATGTTCAATTCTGGAAATGCATGTTACTGTGCATTAAAGGAACTGCTGTCGTCCCAACTTCTCTAAAACAAGTTAAACTGTCAATATACGTATAAAACTGTTATTCTCCCAATTATATGGATGCGAACTATAGACTCTTACTTTATGGGAGGAGAAAATATTACGAGTATTTCAGAATAAAGTTCTGAGAAAAAAATTTGGACCAAAGAGAGATGAACAGACAAGCGAATGGAGAAGACTTGCATAACAATGAGCTACATGAACTTTATAGGAAACCACATATAATAAGAAAAGTTAAGAATGCGATTGGCAGTACATTTGGCACGAATGGGGAATGAAAGAGGTGCATCAGAGGAAATGCTCCCAGTTGGTAGATCAAGAATGAGGTGAGAGAATATCATTTGCCATGATTTGAGAGAGGTAGATTATACAGGGGATGTTTGTAGACCAAGAATGACGTGGGAGAATAACATTACACATAATTTGAGAGAAGCACAAAGAATGATTGAAAATCATTAGCTAAGGACAGGGATGTATGGAGAGCTTATGCCCGCGCGACCATGAACCTACTGGTTTGGTAGTTCCAGTAGGTTAGTATAGGTCTGTAATTGTTATTATTATTATTATTATTATTATTATTATTATTATTATTATTATTATTAGGCCGAAACAGGTCAACAAATGGCCTAAATTCGTGAATGTACTATGATGATGATTATTATTATTATTATTATTATTATACATATTTAAGAATGTCAGATGAGCGATGGCCGAAAATACTATATCAATGGGAACCGACCAGAAAGAAGAAAAGAGGGAGACCAAAGTTAACATGGAAGGAAAACATGAGGATAGTAATGCAAGCAAGAGGGCTAAACATTGAAAATGCCCAAGATCGTAGGCTTTGGAGCTTTGGCACAGGAAGACGGCAGCAGCCGTAAAAACCCGAAATAGATTATTATTATTATTATTATTATTATTATTATTATTATTATTATTATTATTATAAATATAAAATTTTCTTCTCAATTACTTCCTCAAATTTTCTAGAGTATTTTCCCGGAATTTTTTTTTCAATTGTTTCCTAGTACTGCAGGAGATTGATTTTTTATTTCACATACATATATGAATGTCGCTGAATGAAGTTCATATCTAATTTAGGGCTTATTAAGCTATTTTAAGATGTGGGTCGTCTCAGTGGTGTAACTGTTAGAATTTCATTCCCTAATATCTATACATATATCTTTGTGTATAATGTGTGAATCCTTGTGAAATAAATTCACCAAAACTTTATATGGAGTGGCAAAATAATATTTGGTTTCAGAAATTATGTAACTGTAAACATGTTATTTTCTCTAATGCAACCAATCCAGTGATCTTCACAGCTGTCACTCTACGTATATTTTTATATGAAGAAATTGATTTTCTGGAAGAAATGACCAGTATTTTAGTAAAAGTTTGTGTTACCGAGATATGCCATTTTTATCCTGTAGGAACTGATGGATTTGCCCTCAAGACCGAGAGACCGACTTGCCAAGAGAGGGTGGATGAAAAGAATTTAGCTGCTTGTGAGACTGGAAGTAGCTCAATGGGTTTAGTTGAAGATGTCTGGGTGGATTGAAGCAATGTTCGACAAAATATCGGGCGACCTGTTAGTGGCGAGGGATCGAAAGAAAATGGGGATGAGGACACGGAATGTGGAGACAATCTTTTTCCTTTCTCCTCAGGAGACAAGTGGCAAAGTGGTTTCAATGACCCGTAACCTACGACCCGCATGTTTCCAACTGCTGTAATTCACTAAGCAGCTTTTCGCATTGTGCAGACTATTTTTTAAGTATCCATTAAATCATTCAACAATTTGTTACAATGATTACAATCAATTGGATTCTTTAAAATGAAGAGTACAGAGTGTCGCTTGCCCTCGTTCAAAATTACACATAGTACAGGAGGAGTCCAAAATGAATATTTTGTTATAACGGATCATTGCTTGTATATTCACATCTAACTTCACTGTGTCTTCAATAATAATAATAATAATAATAATAATAATAATAATAATAATAATAATAATAATAATAACGATAATAATTTTCTCCTTCAAAGAACGATATTTATTCCATGTTATTTCTAGTTTTATTTTCATTTAAATTTTCCTCCTAGTACTTTTTTATATTTTATTCGTTGAATTTAGAGTAAATCAACACATATTTTATATAGTAAGTATACTATGTAATTAGTTACATGTTATAACATTATTTATAGTAAATCTGGTCTCCTAACTAGGTGAGTGGTAGAGAAGGTCTTAAGTTTGTAACTCTGTCAGGTAAGATTAATGTATATTTATAATACTAATAAACAAGATGACGATGAAGATGATGATGATGATACTATCTAATGTGATAGCCGATATATCGCTATTATTTATGGAGTGTAATAGTCTTGGATGTCCTATTACTATTGCTTGCGTTTTACTTGTACAATATTTAGTTATAGTCTGAACTGTCTGGAGCCCTGGACAATGAAGATATAGCCTATGAGTGAGATCAGTGTTCACTTTATCAATTCATTCGTTAATTTCGTCAGGTCTAAAATGTATTTAAATATGTAATTCGTCGGTCTCCAACGATAATAATAAACATAAATAATACAAAGAAAGAACATAGACTGAAACGCATGATATTATGAATTAGAGTGACTCTTTTTATCACAAACTCCATAAAAAATATATTAAACTGAAACACTGTAATTTTTACAGTTTTATTATATGGATGTAAACATGGTCTCTTGCTTTAAAAGAGGAGGAAGATTGCGAGCATTTGAGAATAAATTAGTTCCAATATTTTTAACCGAAGAGAGACGAACAAACAGAAGAATGCAGAAAAATAGACCTATGTAACAGTGAGTTACATGCTTTTTAAATTAAACACGAATCAGTAAGAATAGTTAAGTTTCTAGACACATTGGTTAAGACATGTGGCACACAAGGGAAGTGGAAATGGGGGCATAGAAATTTCTCATAGAAAACCAGAGGTAGGCCTAGAATGAAGTGAGAGATTACAACAATACGTATCCATACTATGAAACAGGTGAAATTATAGTGAATGACTGCAAAGTATTATCTCGAGATAACGATATATGGATAATTTAATCTCGCGCGGCCAAGAACCTTAGGGTTTTATAATACCAGTGAGGTAATTAGTTTCTCAGGACACGTGATATTCAGTTTCATTTTTACACGCTTTATATTAGCTTGACCTGTATCTGTCTATCTATGTAACGGAATATTTCAACGCGATTTTCACCCACTTAAAATCATAGGATCGACTTGAAGCTTTGTATACTCGTAAAGGACCCGTGACAATACAATAATTTCATATTTATTTTCTAAATCCTGACCAGAATCGTCAGAAAATAAAATAAATAATAGTTTTAAAAAACTAAAAGAACACGCTTTATTAGAAAACTAAAAAATGAAAAATAATTTTAATTTCCACTACGCTTGGGATAAAATTAAAGTGGTCAACAAAAAAAATCATCTCCAACACATATAGAATAAAACTAGAGTTATCAACAAAAAGAAAATAATTTTACCATCAAAAGCGTGGGGTGCTCTATATCAATTAATATATTTGATAATAAACAGATATTGGTAAAAGTAAAGTCTGTAAGAAGAAATTGTAAACATCATAAAAAGCACCCCACGCTTTTGATGGTAAAATTATTTTCTTTTTGTTGATAACTCTAGTTTTATTCTATATTTTTTTTGTTGACCACTTTAATTTTATCCCAAGCGTATTGGAAATTAAAATTATTTTTCATTTTTTAGTTTTCTAATAAAGCGCGTTCTTTTAGTTTTTTAAAACTATTATTTATTTTTTATTTTTTAGTTTTAATATATTACAGAATAAGATAAAAATGTAAATATCTTTAAATTCAACACTATTGTAGTATGAGCTAAAAGTAATACTCTTCTATAAAAAAAAACCTCCCAGCCGGATTTGAACCAGCGACGTATGGATCACTGAAATTATATACCACTAAGAGTTCGCTGCTCTACCAACTGAGCTCTTACAACGATTGACTAAAAAGTCGACAAGTCCGCAACCTATTATACCAGTTTTAATTTTTTTTTATTTTCTGATGATTCTGGCCAGGATTTTAGAAACAAAATATGAAATTATTGTATTATCACGAGTCCTCTACACGTATACAAAGTTTCAAGTCGATCCAATGTTTCTAAGTGGGTGAAAATCGCGTTGAAAGATTCCGTTACATTGATACAAAAACACTTTTTTTGATTTTCTGATGATTGTGGCCAGGATTTTAGAAAATAAATATGAAATTATTGTATTGTCACGGGGTCCTCTACAAGTATACAAAGTTTCAAGACGATCCAATGTTTCTAAGTGGGTGAAAATCGCGTTGAAAAATTTCCGTTACATTGATACAAAAACACTTTTTTTGATTTTCTGATGATTATGGCCAGGATTTTAGAAAATAAATATGAAATTATTGTATTGTCTCGGGTCCTCTACAAGTATACAAAGTTTCAAGTCGATCCAATGATTTTAAGTGGATGAAAATCACGTTGAAAGATTCCGTTACATAGATAGATAGATAGATACAGGTCAAGCTAATAATATAAAGCGTGTAAAAAGTGTCTTTGTATCTATGTAACGGAATCTTTGAACACGATTTTCACCCACTTAGAAACATTGGCTCGACTTGAAACTTTGTATACTTGTAAAGGACCCGTGACAATATAATAATTTCATATTTTGTTTCTAAAATCCTGGCCAGAATTAGCAGAAAATAAAAAAAAAAATGAAAACTGGTATAATAGTTTGCGGACTTGTCGACTTTTTAGTCAATCGTTATAAGAGCTCGGTTGGTAGAGCGGTGAACTCTAATGGTATATAAATTCAGTAATTCATAGGTCGCTGGTTCAAATCCGGCTGAGAGGTTTTTTTAAGAGTACTACTTTTAGCTCATACTTTAATAGTATCGAATTTAAAGATATTTACATTTTTATCTTATTCTGTAAAATATTAAAACTAAAAAATAAAAAATAAATAATAGTTTTAAAAACTAAAACAACACGCTTTATTAGAAAAACGAACTAAAAAAATGAAAAATAATTTTAATTTCCAACACGCTTGGGATTAAATTAAAGTGGTCAACAAAAAACTCATCTCCAACACATATAGAATAAAACTAGAGCTATCAACAAAAAGAAAATAATTGTACCATCAAAAGAGTGGGGTGCATTTATGATTTTTACATTTCCTTCTTAGAGACTTTACTTTTACCAATATCTGTTTATTATAAAATATATTAATTGATATAGAGCACCCCACGCTTTTGATGGTACAATTATTTTCTTTTTGTTGATAACTCTAGTTTTATTTTATATGTGTTGGAGATGAGCTTTTTATTGACCACTTTAATTTAATCCCAAGCGTGTTGGAAATTAAAATTATTTTTCATTTTTTTTAGTGTCGTTTTTCTAATAAAGCGTGTTGTTTTAGTTTTTAAAACTATTATTTATTTTCACACTGGTTATTATACGTTTTTACACTAATACGGAGTAGTATGCTGTTTGGATCAACCCTAACCATGAAACAGAGGTACTTTTTTTTGTATGAAGTCCCATGAGAGACGAAAAGGTGGATGGCCGAGTTGAAGACACCTAGACGTTTACTTCCGCGAGCGTCACACAACGGGGATGAAAACTCGCCCTCTAAAACTGAGTTTCCGGTCTCCGTCACCAGTGACCGGAGAAAATCTCTTTTATAATTTTACTCATCCTCGTGGAAACACAATCTGCTCTATACAATATTAAAATAATGGAAAGTGCAGAATGTGTAATTACTACACAAGGCTTATTAGTAGAATTAGACTTACTCTTTCCATTCCTTCAGGGTTCGTGAATTCAACATCAACCGAATAAAATTCACATTTTATTATAAACACCCGTCGTGCGCTGTGCGCCTAAAGAAATGAAAATTAATGTGTTTTTATGTTTAGTTGAATATGTGAAGGAAAATATAATTATAAATTTATATCGTAATTATTTTTAGATACCTCGTGCTGATTACCCGGCGTTGTTCGGAAATCTACTTATCCCGGTCTTCTTGGCAAGTATTTACTAGTGGCTCAAATGTGCTTAATAACGAACTAAGTCTTACTCCTCTTATTCAATTATTATATGCCGATTTTCGTTGCGAAAAAAGTTTACCTCTGGAGCATCTTTTATTTAAACTTCGGCTTTCTGGTAAACCCCCATTCTTAATGGGCGATTTTTCTGATTTTTAGATAATACTTTTCTCAGTTTATTTAAATGGCGTGTTTCGTTCAAAAAATTGCGGCTGAACGATTTTTAAGCTTCCGCTTCAGGTTAAACCCCACCCATAAATGTCCGATCTTACTAGTTAACGAAATCAATCTTACATTTTTATTGGACAGTTTACGAAAAACAAAAATTGCGGCCGCTAGAGTGTTAACAGGCGATATATACTGTAAGAATAAGATGGATCGAGAAGTAAAATATGTGCAACGACCATGGTGGTCGCCATGTAGAACCGCTATGACAATAGTGGATAACTATTAACCACAATGTTAAGTGCAGTAGTTAGTTTGCGTATAAAAATATTCTTACGATGACAAAGAGAACTTTCCTTATTATTCCTTTGAACATTGGACATTGTGAAAAAATCAGTGAATTTAATGTAATAACAATCATTAAATTAATATAGATTTATCCTCGGGGGATGCGGGAAACTTAGTTGCTTAATGCGAACTTGTTGTCAATAGGAAAACGGTACATTTCCGGACAAAGATTCCTATTCAAAACGTTATCTACGTAGTCCCCTCTTCAAGCCGTGAAGTTTTTAATGAGAATATCCGGAACACCCTATAAATATGTGCTATAAACTTATATAGACTATATATACATATATTCACGTAGGCCTGTTTTCATCGTTATTTTAGTCCATGTTAAGTAAGACAGTTGATTTGAAAAAAATATCTTAGTCATGGATACAATTTGAGTGGCTAGATTTCTTCGGAATTGGAATTAGCCACATATCTCATTATTTATTATTAACTTATAAATATAATTATTATTAATTTATAATTAGGCCTATAATTTATGACCTATAATGTTTATTTTATTTTTTAAATACACTTGAGGATTATAATGTTTTTCCAACATTTGCTCGTGAAGTTTTAGGTCTACTTCAATACCGAATGATAAAAGCGAATAAAATTCCATTTAATCACTGTATGCACTTGCTTAAGAGTACAAATAGTATTTAATAATAAAAATTTTTTAATTATTACACTTTCTGAATTTAAATGTATTTATTGTTTGGTTACATTTTTTACTGAAAGTATATGTACTAATATTTTAGTTAAATTATAATTTATTTGAATGAAAATTTTACATAGATCTACAATTTGAGTTTGGGTTAAAGTTATTTTTTTTCGTAAGTAATGCCACGAGTGATTTCCAATTTATCTAGAGAATTTGGAAATCAAGATTGGCATTTGTTAGGACTATTTAACGAATAAAATTAAGCTCTTTACTCACAAATCGTTATGTAAATATAATTATATTTAAAATATTTATATATTTAATGTAAACGGTGATGTTTGAAAACAAATGATGAACGTTATGTTTCATTTGTTCATCACTGCAACTAGATCATATTTATTGCCAAATAGAATCGCAGTATTGTAAGAATGCACCCTAGTGGAGAAAAAATGAAACATATCATTACAGGTTATTAATTAATTTCTGATGTCCTATGATGTAAATATGTCAATTACATTTTTCTGCAACGTTAAGAAAGTGAAAATAGTAGTTTATTTTTTATGGTATAATCAATTGCTACGAATGTTTTTCTATTATATCTCGCAAGCAGAATCTGGTTACATTCGTGCACTATATATATATATATATATAGTGCACGAATGTATATATATATATATATATATATATATATATATATATATATATATATACAATATGATAAAATGAATAAGATGAAACTAAAATGAAAGAGATAAAATTAAAGTGATAATATCGAGGTTAAAAACAACTGTGATTTGTTGTAAATGAAAATTCATTGAAATGTGAATGGTTATTGACTGCCATTTGGGCCATGGGTTAAATAGTAAAAAAAAAAAATGGGAACAGAATAAATGTTTTAGTGCAATACAACATTGTATTGATTTGGTTGCCTTCGAGATTGATAATTAACGAATATTTCCAAATATATTTCAGGAATGTGTAACTAGGCTACAATTAGCCTATAGCCTATTTTAATCTGAAAGTTAAGAACTCTCTTTTAAGATGTCACTGTTTGAAACAATATATTGCACGAGTGAATCAAGACTCTCTATATTCGACACTACAGCGGCCTCAATTCGTTACTCAAAACTTCGGCTGATAGATAAAATAAGTCTTGTTTCATTGGTGTATTATAAATATTTTTCTCCTTCTCAGTTTTGTACATAGGACTATTTTAAGCTATTTATATGTTGGTGTCTATATTATCATTTCTATTGTTCTACTGGATTTATCTATTTCATTAAGACATCTTGGGGTCTGTTTAATTAGGCCTATAATAGATCTGTTAAGATAATGTCCTTGTCTCGTACGCAGCAGACCCTGGTTCAATTCTCGAACGGGATATCTTCCTTGGGCAAGGTTTCTTCGTGGTTTTCTTCACATGTAAGGCAGGAGACGGGAAATTTAAGGCCAAAATAATCCCTGGACACCATTTGGACATCTATAATCATCGTATCTTATCCGTCTTGTTTAGTATGAATGCGTGTGTAATGGTGTGTCTTGTCTTAAAAATTTGTGCTGTCACAGAAGTGGTCCGTCCCACATTGAGCTTTGTCTCCCATTGGGAAGGCCCTTATGGAGTTAATAAAGAATGTTACTGAAAATTTGAACTTAGTCTTCTGACAGGTTGTGTCACAGTAAGACTCGGGTGACATCTGATATGTAAAAGTACCTAACAGGGAGAGATTAAACTAAGTAAAATAAATAAATAAAGGTTTGTAAGTAAGCCTATACAAATTAAGCACTGTATTTTTATAAATTTAATTATAGGATTCTAGGTTATTTTGAAGTCAATAAGTCGATTGAATGTAGACACATTGACCTTCAGTAAAGCTGCTTTGAATATGAAGTCCATCAGACTATAGAAATACAAAAAGAATGCTATTTACGCTGTAGGGAATCAGAAATGTTGAGCATAAATTAGTTTTGTAATAGTATTATCTTATAAATTAAGTTTCTAAAGAGGTGAGTGATAGGTTATTTCTTGTTTCTCCCCTCCCCTCATCGCCTATAAGCTTCTTGCTGTGTTCTCTTGTTTTTATCAACAGTTAACGAGACATCAGAACCACGGCAGATCCAATCATGTTTTCCAGCTACCTGTCGGAGTGTTCATTTTTCCGAACCCGTTCTACTCCAACTACCAATCACATCACTGCTATACGGACACGCCCACAAAATATTACTTCTGTCCATCAATTGTTGTTCTACTTTCTATATACCACATGAGGTAGTTTCTTGTTAATGTAATGAACTAGCATTCTGGAGACTAAGAGATCAATCCCGGTGTTGGTCAGATTTACTCTTCTTTTTTTATCTTTTCGATTAATACAAGGTTTGATATTTTCTTCATGATCCATTTTTGCCTTTCTATTCAGTAAACGAGCCTAATATCACTGCCTCCAAACCACATTGTTCTATCTCCATTTGTCACTTTGTCGTAAATTGAAGTAAAGTTTTTTTACCTTACTACAATTTAAAGTCCTTCGTAAATTTCAGTCGAAAACAAGAATAAAGAAATAATTATTTCTGAGGAACTGATTACACCAACTCCAAGACGAAACAGTTCGTTCATAGAAACGTTAGGTAAATAAAAGGAAGTGCAAGGGCTAGTAACGCATCCATTGGTACAGGGCTACGGGACTTGCGCTGATTTGTATCCCCACGGAGGGGAAAAAAATCTCATTAAATTATGGCCAAGTTAAGTCCGGTGAGGTAAAACCCAGTATCATGAGAAATTTTAGTAGCTACAATAAATAGTTGCTCCAGGTTGAGAAAACAAGCTACAAGAACTGGGTACCCGACGTGCTGATCACATGTCACCCCTCTGCTGCCTGGATGATCATCCACCTATGTGATTAACACACGTAGGCCTGTCGAGCTATGGAGTTGGATATTATCTGAAAGAAGATATATAGGTCGTCCACAACACAACTGGAGGTGACGACGTTAAAGAGGCAATAATGGCAAGAAACTTACATTTTGAAAATGGCAGAATAGAAAAGATGGCTACTAGGTGCGAACAGACGGCGACAGCTATAAACAATCCGTGAAGAAAAAGTTTATAGGCCTATTAGAACTAACGTAGTAAATACAATGTTGTTATATTCACCATCATCATCATCAACATTAACATCATTACATTATCTTAGGTGCTACAGCCTGTTACCTGTCTTGACCGCCCCAAAAATTCCATCTTCTGTCTTTTTCATCCATTCATTTCCATTATCCTAAAAGCACTAAACAAAACAAAGGAATCCAAATATCAAGAAGACCTGGAACGATACGCCCAGAAAAGAAAACAGTACACAAACATAATAAAATACAAGAAAAACAATTACATAGAAATGAAAGCCCAACAGCTAGCCGAAGAAGCAGAAAAGGACCCTTTCCTGGTCTTAAGGAGGAAACCTTCTTAGAGGACCTGAGGCAAAGGATACTACTGCCAGCAACGGAGCCATATAAGAAAGTCATCGAAAAAAGAAACAGAGAGAAAAAGAGATCGACGAAGATTTCTACGCCTCAGATGCCATGGTAAACAGAGAGTGGACTGGAAGTAACCAACCACAAAGGCACAGAATCATAGGCATAGCAACACACGGATATCATCACAAAATGTGCAAAATTACAAAATTCCACCAACCGAGTGATTCGTGTGAATGCAAGATATGCGACCAAAAGTGTGAGCGATACCATTACAAACAATGCAGATGCAGAATATGGACAGGATCACTGAACGAACTCATAAAAGACAAATCATAAACTTATAACTTAATGCTCTTTCGAGTGCCTCTTACCAACTTATTATTATTATTATTATTATTATTATTATTATTATTATTATTATTATTATTATTATTATCCTAAGGTGTTGTAGCACGTCATCCAGCCATGTGATGGGAGGTCTTCCAACTTTCCATTTTCAATTAATTTTATTTAAATCTATTTTACGACACATATCTGATACTTTTTCTCTGAAAAGTTGACCCGGCCATCTTATTATTGAGCTTTAATCACCCTTATTAAAGCGGTACTCTGTATGTTAATCATATCTGATGCGCCAAATGACATATTTGAAAAAAAAATATCCTTACAATTTTTCTTTTGAATATTTTAAATTTGTTTTGTGGTTATGTTCCTTGCATCTACACCGAGAGTCGCTGGTTCAAACCCGGTTAGGGTAGATGGATGTTTAGGGTGGAAAAATCTAAGGGACAAATCGTAGCCTATCTGATGTGTCAATTGACAGTTTCCATAAATATCGTTCATATTTTCCTTTCGAATATTTTTACTTTGTTTCTTGCATCTTAGTCACTATCCTGGTCTGACTGCCGTAAGTAATTTTAGATCTCAGAAGTGTTTCATCCATCTTTATTTTTGTTTGAAGAGTGATATAGCGCTAGTTCAATTAAGTCCAAACTATCCATTATTAACATCTACAGCATTTATATTTCTTCAGTAACAATAGGCCTATTGTGCCTTGATAATAGATTATCGATATAAAGTACAAAAGTGGGTATATGTGAAATTGCAATTAACAGGGAAGCGCGCAGACTTTTCTTTGCCGCGGGCATGATGGTGACGTGGTGGTGACGGTGACAACTGAGGTGGTAGCTGTAGGTGACGGCTGTCTGCGGATTCTGATGCCCATCACATTGCGGTCACTCCCATATTTCTAATTACATCACAAAAATGCTATTTCATCACGTACACCGCCACTTCATTATCAAAACGTTTATTCTGTCACTTGACCTACCTCTCACCAGGTTAACCCTCCACTGGAGACAATTTTTTGAATATCAGTTGATTAAGGGATCAAAAACTGTATCGCAATTAAATTAGCCACAAACATATTACTTTATACTACCATAATATTTCCGAGATAAGTTTCAGTTGTACTCTAAACAAATCAGACTTAAGACTTCATTTTCACTTTGTCAAATGACGGTTTTACCTTTGAGCGTGTTAGAAAGTGTAGTTCGCTCTCTACCATTCGAGATAAAGAAAATGAAAATATATATTACCTAGCACATATCCGTATAGCCTAAGTTGTAGGGAGAATCTTAAAATATATCATTACAATTATAATACATTAAATAAACATTGTTTTATTCTTTCGCATGCGGAATGCAAAATATGTTGGGATTTAAATTGTTTCAAAATGACCGCTTCTGTAGAAATTCTAAAACATTAGAAAGGAAAGCCTTTGACGAACGGAGAGAGAAACAAATATTTTTAATGTTTGCAAACAGTTTAGTGAAAATATCCCACATTAGGATATAGTGAAAATAACATTAGAATTACATGTGTGTTAGCATGGAGCATAAATGCTGTTCATAATGAAATTATAAATAAAGGATATCTAGCTCGGCATTAGCATAGATACAAATGTTTATTGAACAGGATACGATACAATTAAATAATTGATCGCCGGACAAGAAAAAAAACAAATAATAAAGAAATAAGTTGTATAATGGACGAAAAATGAAAAGAACGATTTTGGCATATAAGTTAATTAGAACGAAAAAAAAAGACTATCAAGGAAAGACTAGCCTATGCGGAGGGAGTCTAGCCTAATGATTTGGCATATAAGTTAATTAGAATGAAAAAAAAAGACTGTCAAGGAAAGATTAGCCTATGCAGAGGGAGTCTAGCCTAATGATTTTGGCATATAAGTTAATTAGAATGAAAGAAAAAGACTGTCAAGGAAAGATTAGCCTATGCGGAGGGAGTCTAGCCTAATGATTTGGCATATAAGTTAATTAGAATGAAAAAAAAGACTGTCAAGGAAAGATTAGCCTGTGCGGAGGGAGTCCAGTCTAATGATTTGGATATAAGTTAATTACAATGAAAAAAAAAGACTGTCAAGGAAAGATTAGCCTATGCGGAGGGAGTCTAGCCTAATGATTTTGGCAGATAAGTTAATTAGAATGGAAAAAAAGACTGTCAAGGAAAGATTAACCTATGCGGAAGGGGAAGGAGTCTAGCCTAATGATTTGGCATATAAGAATGAAAAAAAAAGTCTGTCAAGGAAAGATTAGCCTATGCGAAGGGAGTCTAGCCTAATGATTTTGGAATATAAGTTAATTAGAATGAAAAAAAAAGACTGTCAAGGAAAGATTAGCTATGCGGAGGATGTCTAGCCTAATGATTTTGGCATATAAGTTAATTAGAATGAAAAAAAAGACTGTCAAAGAAAGATTAGCCTATGCGGAGGGAGTCTAGCCTAATGATTTTTTGTCGTTTTTGGGCCTATAAGTTTAATAGAATGAAAAAAAATAAGACATTGTCAAAGAAAGAAGATAGCTATGCGGAGGGAGTATAGCCTAATGATTGTGGCATATAATTAAATTAGAATGGCAAGAAAAAAGACTGTCAAGGAAAGATTAGCCTATGGCGGAGGGCGTCTAGCCCTATGATTTTGGAATATAAGTTAATTAGAATGAAAAAAAAAGACTGTCAAGGAAAGATTAGCTATGCCGAGGGAGTCTAGCCTAATGATTTTGGCATATAAGTTAATTAGAATGAAAAAAAAAGACTGTAGAGGAAAGATTTAGCCTTTGCGGAGGGAGTATAGACCTAATGATGTTGGAATATAAGTTAATTAGAATGACAAAAAAAGACTGTCAAGGAAAGATTGGCCTATGCGGAGGATGTCTAGCCTAATGATTTTGGAATATAAGTTAATTAGAATGACAAAAAAAAGACTGTCAAGGAAAGATAAGCTATGCGGAGGATGTCTAGCCTAATGATTTTGGCATATAAGTTAATTAGAATGAAAAAAAAGACTGTCAAGGAAAGATTAGCCTATGCGGAGGGAGTCTAGCCTAATGATTTTGGCATATAAGTTAATTAGGAAAAAAAGACTGTCAAGGAAAGATTAACTGTGCGGAGGGAGTCTAGCCTAATGATTTTGGCATATAAGTTAATTAGAATGGAAGAAAAAAGACTGTCAAGGAAAGATTACCCTATGCGGAGGGCGTCTAGCCTAATGATTTGGCATATACGTTAATTAGAATGGAAAAAAAAGACTCTCAAGGAAAGATTAGCCTATTCGGAGGGAGTCTAGCCTAATGATTTTGGCATATAAGTTAATTGGAATGGAAAAATAAAAGACTGTCAAGGAAAGATTAGCCTATGCGGAGGGAGTCTAGCCTAATGATTTTGGCATATACGTTAATTAGAATGGAAAAAAAAGACTGTCAAGGAAAGATTAGCCTATGCGGAGGGAGTCTAGCCTAATGATTTTGGCATAGGCCTATAAGTTAATTAGAATGGAAAAAAAAGACTGCCAAGGAAAGATTGGCCTATGCGGAGGGAGTCTAGCCTAATGATTTTGGCATATAAGTTAATTAAAATGGAATACAAAAGACTGTCAAGGAAAGATTAGCCTATGCGGAGGGAGTCTAGCCTAATGATTTTGGCATATAAGTTAATTAGAATAAAAAAAAAGACTGTCAAGGAAAGATTAGCCTATGCGGAGGGAGTCTAGCCTAATGATTTTGGCATATAAGTAATTAAAATGGAATACAAAAGACTGTCATGGAAAGATTAGCCTATGCGGAGGGAGTCTAGCCTAATGATTTTGGCATATAAGTTAATTAAAATGGAATACAAAAGACTGTCATGGAAAGATTAGCCTATGCGGAGGGAGTCTAGCCTAATGATTTTGGCATATAAGTTAATTAAAATGGAATACAAAAACTGTCAAGGAAACATTAGCCTATGCGGAGGGAGTCTAGCCTAATGATTTTGGCATATAAGTTAATTAGAATGAAAAAAAAGACTGTCAAGGAAAGATTAACTATGCGGAGGGAGTCTAGCCTAATGATTTTGGCATATAAGTTAATTAGAATGGAAGAAAAAAAACTGTCAAGGAAAGATTAGCCTATGCGGAGGGAGTCTAGCCTAATGATTTTGGCATAGGCCCTATAAGTTAATTGGAATGGAAAAATAAAAGACTGTCAAGGAAAGATTAGCCTATGCGGAGGGAGTCTAGCCTAATGATTTTGGCATATAAGTTAATTAGAATGGAATACAAAAGACTGTCAAGGAATGATTAGCCTATGCGGAGGGAGTCTAGCCTAATGATTTTGGCATATAAGTTAATTAGAATGGAAAAAAAAGACTGGCAAGGAAAGATTAGCCTATGCGGAGGGAGTCTAGCCTAATGATTTGGCATATAAGTTAATTAGAATGGAAAAAAAAGACTGTCAAGGAAAGATTAGCCTATGCGGAGGGAGTCTAGCCTAATGATTTTGGCATATAAGTTAATTAGAATGGAAAAAAAAAGACTGCCAAGGAAAGATTGGCGTATGCGGAGGGAGTCTAGCCTAATGATTTTGGCATATAAGTTAATTAAAATGGAATACAAAAGACTGTCAAGGAAAGATTAGCCTATGCGGAGGGAGTCTAGCCTAATAATTTTGGCATATAAGTTAATTAAAATGGAATACAAAAGACTGTCAAGGAAAGATTAGCCTATGCGGAGGGAGTCTAGCCTAATGATTTTGGCATATAAGTTAATTAAAATTAAATACAAAAGACTATCATGGAAAGATATAGCCTATGTGGAGAGAGTCCAGAATATATTAGTATATCTTCACATGAGGACAAGATACTCCCCATCGGAACTTACTCAACTAACCTACGTTATTTACGGTTATTTCACTATATGCCTATATAAATCTCATAGCGTGGCAAGTGGTCGGTATTACTTCGCTCTAAGAAACATCTAGTAGACAACTACTGTATTACTTGGAGGGGAAGGGCCGATTTAATTTTACTCAGAGGCTCTAATTTAGGCATTAGGTTCTTTTAGAGCCTGAGAATCTTCAACTTGGAAATCTCGTTTAAAGTCCCTCCCGGATGACTTGTGCCTTAGACTTTTCCGTCCTAAAAATCTTTCCATCCTAAAAATTTATCGACCCCGATCGGTTTGTACTCGCGACCCCCAGAGACAAGGAATTTAATCTCTAGTCCATTGTTTAGAAAACAGCTTCGAGTATTATTCAGGATAGCTGTATAAACAAGAGATAAGTAAATTATTATTTTTACGTTGTATTTTAGTGTATCCTGAAAACCCTACATAAAGAACGTCTAATAAGCCTAGATAATTTGTGACCCTTGAAGTACAATCAATGTAAAACATACCAAAAATGTTATTTCACTTCCAAATTTCAAGACGTGAACCAATGTTTTTAGTTAAGCATAGTAATTAATTAAAATTATAGAATTTACACTGTTCTATAAGCACCCTTGCATAATGCTTACTCGGACCAACGGAGCTGTTCCCCTATAGCGCTGACATTGTTTATTACAAAAGTACCACCTCTATACTCACACCATTTCACCGCACTTCTCTCGCACTACGTCAAACAGCAGCCACAGTAACTTATCGAGTAGGGATTTTTCCAAACTTCCCCCAATGTCATGGCTCTTGAATATTAATAATACAAGGTTGGAGTCGAGTTGACAACATTGGAGTGCAAGTGCAAGAAAGAGAGAGAGAGAAAAGAGAGAGAGGGAGAGAGATAGGAATGCAGGAAGGGAAATGATTTGCCGAGGCAGAAAAGGGAGTAGGCTTTAGTTCGCATATCTTACGGGGGTACAGATCCGTTGGACAGACAATAGTTGACTCGGAGACTCGACAGAGATAAGCCTACATGTGGTTGTGAGGTAATCCTTAAATTGGCAATGTATCCTATAAAATAGATTACATTTATTTAATAGCCTAATTTTAATTAAACAATAGATGAACGAGTAGAAATTACTTAAATTTGTCTCGAAGTACACAACAAGGCCTACATAGTAGTAACTTACAGTTATACATGATTTTGTTTTCACTATGGTCTGACACTTTTAAATAACTTGTATGAGAAATTAGTATTTTCCCAGTTTAAAGGTTGAAGTAGAGTCTTTGTTTACGTAGACATGGCTGCCGTTAGAAATATTTCTAAATTTTACCTATTTAGAGAATACCTTTCTCGTTTCATTTCAATAGGATAACATACCGTACACTGGGAAAAAGTCAATAATTGCGATCACTATAAAGATTTTAAAATTATAGTTTCAGGTTAACACCCCCACTTCTAATCATCCGATGCGCATGTTAATGAACAACACCTTACGTTTATTAACTGGTTTCTAAAGTCATATGCCGAGTTTGGTTCTGAAAAAGAATCCGGCTGCTAGAGTGTTGACACACACATACACACACACACACACACACACACACATACATATATATATAGAATAGATTTAGAATAGAATATATTTATTTAGCCTATATAGGCCTATTTATTATTTATTTATTTATTTATTTATTTAAGTGTGATTAAGAAAGATTTACTGGGTTATATATATATAGGCCTATAGCCTATATCAAAGTAAAATTAAGTTGACGTATTAGTCACTACATAAAAATTATAGTATAAAATTTAAAATCAGGTAGGCCTATTTTGTAAGTTCAGTTTTCCTAGGTGATAAACCTTTTAAAACAATAAACTTAATTTTATAATTTTACATTATAATTTTTATAGTCTATTATACCTATAGGCATACAGTATATATATAGGCTATATATATATATATATATATATATATATATATACGGATAACATTAAATTAAAAATAAACGCCTGAGCCGGGATTTAAACCCGGAACCTCTAACTCTATATGTTAGTGACATAACAATTAGTCCACTCAGAGTCCTAGCACAAACATTTATTTTTAATTCCTTATATGTGATTCTCATTTACGAGAGGCAATGGTACAACGGATTCAATGTCAGCTAGTGGCTCCTATATCAAGTAGGCCCCTAATCATTTTTTAAAGACAATATTTACTTTATAACTGTGACTCTAAAAAAATATTAAAATACTTTTATGGGTAAAACTTCAAAGCTGTATTCCTTCGGAATTTGATAAAAGGTATATAATTTCACTTAATTTATTACACTAATTTATCCTACGAGGACTATGGAGTACCTGAACGTTTATATAGATCTATTGGTAAAAAATTTCAAGTATTATAATTTTATAATAGGCCTACTATTTTTCACCAATTCATCAGAGGAATTATCAATCGTTTTATCATCAACTACTATTATACGAATATCAGCATTTAAGTTACAGTGGGAAATTAATATATTTTCCATAGTTCCCCTGTGGCAGCGACACCATTGTTCACTAAGACGGACAGATACATCATGCTGTGTTCTCCTTCGGTATTTGATTTATGTCCATGCATAAAATCTATATAAACGTTCAGGTACTGTATAGTGCTCTTAGGATAAATTAATGTAATAAATTAACTGAAATTAAATCGCCTAGGCGCACTTTCTAGCAAATTCCGTGTTAAATGGAAGCAAAAATATAAATAAGGGTTGAGATTGATTTAGTACCTCGAAACATCTAAGTGCAGTCAATCTAAATTTTAAACTTTAATAGCAGTTGTTGCAACTGACTTTAGAGTTGTTGATATCAACAAATGCTTATGAAGGGTACAAGGCGAGAACCAGGCAAATAACTTTTTTGTCAAAATGGAGTTACAGGTGTCACTAGGCCTATATTCTCGGTGGAAAGCAGTTTATTCTAGAGGTACATTAAAAAACAAAAACAAAAAACAAAAAAACTAGGTTAGTCACTTTTTCCTCGAAACGTACCGGTAGTTCTTTCCCTGTAAGCTACCCTTCATATAAGACCAGCTTCATGAGCTTTTGATCAGAGACTTATTTACTGTGCAAGGTCCTAAGTTCGATTCCTACTCAGACTACAGGAATTTTACCTTGAAGGGTTTTTTTTTCTACGGTCGTTTATGATCTGGAATTTAGATTAATCTATGTTTAGGTTTAAGGACGTTCTTAAAGCTTCGTTATTATTTATCACCCACCATATAATTTAGGCAGTCGGCCTTGGTTGTCGAATGGTTTTATTTATTGCCTCTAATCCCGAGAGTATCTGGTTCAAACCCGATCGATGTGAATGGATTTTTAGGATGAAAAATCCAAGTGACAAGTCCTCCGGGAGGTAGGCCTACTTTAAGCCGTGGGTCCCGACTCTAAAGATTTTCGGGTTCGTAAAATAACCTCAAACCTAAATTAGTGCTTTTGAGCAAAATTAAAACGACCTTCCCCATGCAAGTAATATCTCATTTGCTACTAGATGTCTTACTGAGGCAACGTGCTGACCGCATGTTACTTATAAGGTAAAAATTAAAACTTAAATGTACTTGTTGGCATTTACGTCGTTCTCAACTTTGTTAAAATGATGTATGTAAAATATTATTAATTGGAGGCCTCTCGGAAGTTAACTTCCATCATCAGCAGGATGAGGATGCGCTACTAGTAATCAAGACGCTGCAGACGTTGCAGGTCTTGATGCGTCTCCAGTAGGAACCTGCAACGTCTGCAGCGTCTTGACTGCTAGTAGCGTATACTCATCCTGCTGATGATGGAAGTTAACTTCCTAAATGCCTCCAGTTAATAATATTTTACATACATCATTTTAACAAAATTGAGGACGACGGCACCTGCCAACAGGTACATTTTAATTTTTATCTTACGACTTATGACGAACATGCGAAATGAAAATCTTAAGAACTATTCAGGGGAAAACATTATTTGATAAAATACACAACACAGAAATTAGGGACAAATGCCATATTCAAGACATAACCAAATTTATTATAGATAGACGAAAATATTGGAAGGGTCATATAGAAAGAATGGAAGAAAACCGGCTTGCAAAAAGAGCTAAAGAAGATAGACCAATGGACGGGAGAAGAACAAGAGGAAGACCTGCCAAGAGATGGATAGACAGTGAATGCACATCCAGTACGTCTTCCTCCGAGGAGTGATTTTGGAAATAAACAGGATGAAAATCCTACAAATTATGTTTAAGAAGAAGAGAAGAAGAAGAAGAAGACTATTCATCTCATTGGAATTTGATATGAATTTTATTAGTATTGACTCATGTTACTTACTGACATCTTTAAGAAAATAGCAGTAACTAAATTGGCTTGGTCAAGGAACTCCCGCTAGGGGAGCAACTATGTCTCCATGAGGGATGGGATTTATGCACAGAAGACATATAATCGGGGTGACATTATTCCGCTCTATGGGCGCCGCGCCGCAGTCTTAGAAGTGGGTAACAATTCCGATAATGTTAGGAGAGTATTGGAGAAATGTAAGACAATCTGGTGGCATTGCACAAAAAAAAATCATATAAAAATATTTCCATTTCGTCGTTATTCTTTCACAAACTCAACAAAAATAAATACATGTCCCAATTAATAAAACCACCGTTAACCAAACGGAAAAGGAATGTGTAAACAATATAGAATTTAGTTATCTAACTTATTTTAAGTATTAAACACGTGTATCCATTTGAAAGCCTATAGAATCCCGTGAACTAATAACTAACCCATGACACTAGTGTATTAATTTTATGAAATTTATAGCGGATCCATGACCTTGAACTGCATTCTTATTGAATCCAGAGGTTCATGGCAACGCGGGCATAAGTTCTACAAACATGTATTTCCTGAGCTATTGTTTTTTAATAATTCCCTGTATAATTTACCTCCCTCAAATCTTGGTTAATATCATTCCCCATCTCATTCTTGGTCTACCTATTGGGCGCTATTCCTCTGGTTTTTCTACACGAAGTTTACATGCCCCTCTTTCTTTCGCCTTTCGTGCCACATGTCTTGCCCATAGCAGTCTCCTAGATGAGTAGAATAATGTGATAACAGTTTTTAGGACAATAATTTTCTTACGTTGCCAGTTGGATTAAACCTACACTATACACAAATATCCAATTATCTTAATCGAAACCTATCATTTTCTCCATGGCACATGGTTGTATAGATGTCAGGCTCACTGTGGCAAGGTAAAACCACAGTCAGGATGGAGTAATTAATCTACTTTTAGCGCATATACCCTCTCCTCTTCACCTCCACCTAGTCCTACCATCCTCTCTTGCCCCATTATTACGTCAAAATGGCTTTAGTGTTACCTTTGTAGATCACTACCCTATCTACATATGTGGGTATTAAACCCACCCTCTCAGAGTTAGAACCTTTTTTTATTATTTAATTAACATACATACATTTTAATGCATATAGAGCCACAGAACTCATGTGTGGATTTTTTTAATATAAAAAAGGTCGTACTTCATAATCACTAATGTTTTTTTTTTACCCTGTGGATATTTTTTACGCAATGATTCTAAAATGAACGTACGTGTTAGGGATAGTATTTGTAACTGCGTGATTATCAAAAGTAGATGGCAGTGATGGTGGTTGTGAGGTGGAAAGGTTCATTTAGCTGATATCATGTTATTTTTATAACACCTAAGTATAGCACAGGATGTCGTGGGTTGGCTTTTCCAATGCCATCATTTCAATTATGTTGATCATAAATTCATATTGCTCTTTAGAGGCAACTGGAATTCACGTTACAGTAAATATTGGATGCAAGGTATTTCAGCCATTTTTAAGTAAATAAACAGAATGTGTGTGGACGTGTTTGAAAGCATTACAGGTAATTCAGAAAACGAGGAAAAAATATTTGTTTGTATAACATACATGTATATCCTTGCTAATTCATTTGTGATAAAAGTACACTCGCTAAAGCTTTATTTCCACAAAAATGATGCTTGATACTGCAAGCCAGAGCCCAAGCTCACACTGTTTTCTCTTATTACAACAACACATGAGTATAATAATAATCGTAATAAGAATAATAATAATAATAATAATAATAATAATAATAATAATGCAGAATAACAATAATATTAATATTAATAACTATAATAGGCCTAATAATATAAATAAAGTAAACCCTCAACTCGTATCGACCATAATGTCAGGTAAAGAGATGAGGGGGGAGTGAAGGCCTTATTACCGTATATCTGTGATTTAGCCTATACGGATGCTGGCTGACCAGCAATCACAAGACCAGGTGATCTTAAGTTTTCCAAAAAATTAAATGCATAAAATTAATATGGAGAATTGGTGTGGCACTTTTTTTGGCAGAAGAAAACGAGACAAACCCCGAGGAAAATCCTGCCATACCTTTCATTTGTACACCACATGAAGTCACCGAGACGAGAACTCAGGGCACAGAGGTGAAGGGCGAGTGACTAACAACTTAGACACGGAGCCGCCAATAGAGAATGATGATCATGATAATAATAATAATAATAATAATAATAATAATAATAATAAATTCTTAAATTAAAACATAATAATAATACAGAAAAATTAACGATTGGGACATAGTTTATAGGCACAATTTCACAAATCATCATCATCATAGTACATTCACGAATTTAGGCCATTTGTTGACCTGTTTCGGCCTCAAGAGAAACACCATCCAGAAGTCTTTTGAGTGGACGTCCTGGTCTTCTTCTTCCTGCAGGTTGATATCTTAACATTAGTTTGGGTATTCTGTGATCTTCCATTCGATGAACATGTTGTATCCATGTTGACTTATAATCATAAATTTTGTTTTCTAAAGATTCCATGTGTAATTCTTCTAAGATGTCTTCATTTTTTTTGTGATCTAGTAGTGTGTATCCTGCAGTCCTCCGAAGATATCTCATTTCAGCAGATCTAAAGTCTCTGTATATCCTTCTGTTTCAACGTCCATACTTCGCAACCATACAAAAGAGTTGGAAGAGCCAGTGTTTTATACACTTTCAGCCTTGAATGCTTTTGGACTAACTGTGGCTTGAAGATAGAATTTATTAACCCTAAAATTCTTAAAAATTTAGATATTTTTGCATTTACATCCTTTTCTTCTTCATATGGGATATTGCATCCTAGATATGTAAAATTATTCACCTGCTCCAAAATTTTATTGTCCAGTACAATTTTACTTCTGACAGGATCTACACCTTGAAATGCCATAATTTTTGTTTTTTCTGTAGATATCAATTTCACAAATATGGAAATTAATGTTCGCAGAAAAGCCGTCTGTAGACCAATTTTGTTTCAAGCTTTGATAATTTCAAATACTGTTACTAAAGTCTCTACACTCTATATAGTTAAAGCATGCCAAACTCAGTTATAAAGAAAAGTATGATCTCAATATCATTTTATTTGAAACATAAGTGATATTCCTGCATCGCTCCAAATCTGGAACTTGCATAAGTTGTCCTAAACCCTTGTTGTAAAAGTGTTAACATGTATTAGGATAAGATGAAGACTAACTTTTCTCTTTTTAAAGTGTAAATTCTGTACTATCAAAAGACTGATTACAACACAGAATGAAAACAAAATCGCGCACAGGAATGGAAGAAGAGAGAATGACAATGTTTACACTCTGGGAGTGCATGTTTGGCATCTATGTTCTAGAAATCATAAAATTAAAAAAAAATCAGTTACAGAAGGCAGTCATTATTACTTGCATTGTAAAGATGACCCTAGGCACTACTTATACAAGATACAGCTTTTCAATGACATTACACTTAATCTGATATTTTGCATTTTATTTTGATAAGTTCAAACTGATTAGCTACCATTTTATTGTTATCGATTAATATATAAGTGTTTTTTTTTCAGTTATTTACACCTGGATGTGATACATACCTACAGAAAAGGTAAAGTAATCCTATTACAGCCTTAGGAGATTCCGTGTGGTAGCAGGAGGTTAACGCTCCCACCTTTTCACACAATCGGCAGAGGATATCAACTTAGTTGTCAGCCCTGCGTTGTGGCCGTCTTTAACCCAATAACATACGCCTAGAACTCATTTCCGTTATCGGCTGAGTTGACTCCCAGGGTCATGATGCCGCTAAACTTTTAGACCAATTTAAAAATACTGACCCCATCTCATCGGGACTCGAACCTTAAAATAATAGCCAACTGGTATTCGCTTTAATAACGCTCTTAAATACATCAGGCTTTAGCGTCTCTATAGATTGTGCAGGAAGAAGGAACTTTGTTTTTTTTTTTACCACAGGCTACTTATTTCGGCTTTAGGTTAAATGTGTCTAAAATTTATGAGAAGATATCCGCACATTTATTTCCTTGTAAATATTTGTGCGCCTACTGCTGTATTCTCGAGATAACTTATCTGGTTATGATATAGTTGCCAAGGTTTGATCCCCGGTCCGAACACGACGTAAGTTTCCTGGGTGAGTTTTTTTCGGATGTTTCCTCATCTGTAAGACAAATTAATATCAGGAAACTTTAAGGTCTATATAGTCCCCGAATACCATCTGGCTATCATAATCGTCCATGTAATAGGCGTATTTGCCTTGTATATCATTGACTAATATAGGAGTGAATTATGTAGGCCTATTTTCTTAAATATTCCTTTTGTCTCAAAACATGGCCCAAGTGTTAAGCTGATCACTCAACCAGGGACGCTTTATGTGTCCTTGTGGTCCAAAAGTACGTATATAGTCCAGAGTGTAAAATTCCCTCCCGACAGATCGTGTTTCTTTAAGGTGCATGTGACATGGGACACGTAAAAGTACATACAAAGGGAGAGGTAAACTAAGAAAAAGAAAGGACATCAGTATTCTATTAAATGACTCTTTAAAATACATCAGGTTATCAGCATCACGATTCACAGTTGGACGTGAAAGGGCCAACATTTTTTTTTTCCTCTAGGTGTCCACCCAGCATGGCGAGGGTTTTAGATAGCTGCAATAAGTAGCGGCTCCACGTTCTGAAAATCAGCCATAACGGGTGGACAATCCGACATACTATCACATGTTACCCATGTACTGGCTGGAAGATCGCTCACTTCTGTGATTAACACATATGGAAGTGAGGTCAAAGAACTGGTAGGCCAAGGGCCTTCTAGAATTGTCCTGCTGTAGGGTTTAATTTAGTTTAGAGGCCATTTGATCTCATAATGTATGTTATGTATAGAACACTCGGCCGCTGTTGTCTAATGGTTATGTTCATTGCCTCATGTCCCGAGGGTCGCCGGTTCAAATCTGGTCGGGGTCCTCCGGGAGCGATTTTAAGCCCTGGGTCCTGAATCGGAAGATTTTCAGTCTCGTAAAGAACCTTAAGTCCCAATAAAAAGCCTCTGAGCAAAATTTAACCGACTTTCATCCATCCAAGTAATAACTTAGATGTCTCCTCGAGGCTAAGTAATATCCCTCGATGACATCTGTAGGGAAATAAGCATAATTAAATTAGTCTGGGTAAGAAATTACCCATTAGGGAAGCACCCATGTCCCACAGCGGGACGAATGAGGATCACTCAAGTATAGAACATAATACTCGGATCTTTATTTTCCTCTTAAATATTTTGTGCAACTTTTAGGTATAAAATATCTTACTATTTGCAAATATTAAAATTAAAAAATGAGAATTGTAAGGTAGAATTTAAAACCGATCCTATGTAAATATAACAGGTTGCAATGCGTGAGAGTACTTAGGGTGGGATGAGGGAATAAACAAGCCAACCCCATCCGAACTCACATTCGTTACGTGAGAGTGGAATCGGGGAGGGATAAAAATCCTCATGTACACGCACATAATAAAAAAATGACAACTAATAATCCCCGTAGCATACCACCTCAATCGGAATAACCCCCCCCTCCCATCACCATCAAAAGCTTTCACAGCAACGAAAAGCCTCTGCCGTGTATTAGCACCTATAGTCACACCATTGACACCATCTCCACTTCTCTCATTGGTGGCTGTATAAAAACAACGCCAATTTCATCAGGATAGCTTTTCATTAAATCATGTTACATCTGCTTTTTATAACCCCACATATAACGTATCTACCACAGATTTGAAACTGCAGATTGCGGCTTTTAGTGGTTCCGAGTGATTATAGGTCCAGTATAACGTAGTGCAACTGACGGCACAGGATATACACAAGCACATTGAATTATTAACGAACTTATTGGCTACTATTTATTTTATAATTATGGTAAATAATCTTTGGTGTAATTATTATACATTTTCTTTTATATCTATAGATGAAGCTGTGTTTTGCCACTCTTAATAATTTAAGAGTTCCTCCCAATGTATCTACTTTTTTACTTGTGAAGTCTGAAGTTCGTGAGAGCTAACCGAGCTGTAATTGTTTCACACACAGGACATGCAGTGTTGCCTTGAAATATCACATTAAGTATAGTTGGCATATTCAGATGGAAAGATTAAAAACAATAGTAATCAATGGATGAAACACAGAGACAGCCTAGATACTTTAAGAACTACTTTAATACGTTGGAGTAAGAGAGCAAGTAAATCTAATATATAAAAATCAATGTTTGTTTGTTTATTTGTTCGTTTTCTATGCGCGGCCATACCATTGATCCGATTTTGATGGGATTTTTGCAAAATGTTCAGGAGATTCCCGGGATGAACATAGACTATAAGGGAGTTGGAATACTCAACCCTTCACCACTAAAAATCACCCTTTGTAGCGAAAAACGTGAAATAAAGTCCCTACTTTGACGCTTACATGGCTTACGCTGCCTAAATCATAACAACTACACCAAATTAATGTACACAGAATTGAATATCTCAAACATTCTACAAAAAAGTCCGCGACAGCATATGTTTATCTTTTACGAATAACTCACAATAACCATTTTTGTCATTGATTGATGCCAAGAAGAACGGGATAAGCTGATTCCCGGGCAAGCATAGCAGCTCAAGACTGGTGCTAAAAATGCATTAACATTTATTTAGGAGTAGCAGCGCACGCCGGGTATTAGCTAGTTACTTATAAAAAAAATCTTGCGAATAGAGCTCATGAAGTGGATAATAAATAAATTGTTATGTATTTTAACAAATTAATCTAAAACTAAATTTATTTTATTTGTTACCAAAATCATTAATAGTGGCGGTTGCTCTAAACATTTTGGTATTATTGTAGACAGTAAATGTTAACAAGAGGATATCATAGCCTAATAACTCAATTTGAAAAAAGATTAACCAGAATTAAATATGTCTTCCTAATCTAAATATTCATGTAACAAATGAATATGTTGGTATATTTCAAAACTTATTTCTTATACTTTGACAATCTACTTTCCTACGGTTGATAGATATAGGATAATAACTCACAGGCACTATCTAACCAGGAGGTTCATGTTCGCCCGGACATAAGCTTTCCATGCAGCTCTATCCTAAGCCCGTTATATTTTTCAGTCATTCCTGTAACATTTACCTCCCTCAAATCATAGTAAATACTACTCTCCCACTTCATTCTACTCTCATGGCAACATACATAATCCATCCATCCATAGTAATTCTCCCCGAGGGCAGGTCTTTCACTGCAATCATAGCATTTCCATGCTATACTTTGCAGCTTTACTAGGGAATTATAGGTGTGGTAGCTTCCCGTTGCTTTCCACACCGGTGAAAGATGGTGATGATAATGAAAAGGATGATGATGATGGCCGGATGATTTTCGGAGAACGTTGGGCCCTAAGCTTCCTGATATTTGTCTTACAGGTGAGGAAAAAACCCCGAAAAAAACAGCACCCAGAAGCCTGTCTCGGCCGAGAATCGAACCCTGGCCCGCTGCGTGACAAGGCAGCACGCTACCTCGAGACCACAGCGGTGGACTAGGTCTTCAGGATATAAAAGAAAGAATTTGACAATACCACACTACAAATATATATTTTCCGATGAGTAAATAATATCTTTGAAATCTTCATCATATTAATTTAGTTTTAAATCGAGTTATAGACAATAATTGAGGCGGTGAGAGGACAAGGGGTACAAGTGATAAAAAATTAATTTGGAGAAAATTAAGTTTAAATATAAATGAGAATATAAACATTAGCCCATACTATAACATTTTTTTTTGTATTAACAGTCACTTGTACCCCTTGTCCTCCAAGCAATATTTTGAAATAAATTATCCAAGAAAAGTAGATTCATACCAATGTTTTTATTATGATTAGAAATACGTACTTATCCAAAGAGTTACATATTACGACAAGATTAATTATTGACAAAATCAGTCTTAAAGTTCATTGCACTTAAATCTGCATTCATGGATACATTCTCTTACCCGCCTCTTCACATGAATGTCTCCCTTCCTGTCTTACACCGTTTCCCTTCATCCCTTCATATTTTTGCTTTATTTTTATTCAATTTTCTGATTTACTAATCCTCTTTCTGTCAACGTGTAATATTAGAGCATCTTCTGTAGGTCCTGTAATGCCAGGCTCTTCAGTGTCATCTTCATTGGAACAGTGAAGAAAACAAAAACAACACCAATATAATTAATCTTCATATTAAAAAAATGCAAGAAAAAAGATTACCCAGGAAAACATTGAAATGGTGTCCACCTGGAAGAAGGAGGAGAGGAAGACCTCGAAACTCGTGGATGCAGGCAATAGAACTGGAATGAGAGCAAGAGGACTGGAGGACATGGATTGGATGGAGAGAGACGAGTGGAGAAGAAAAATAAAACTTTTAGCACAGAAAGATGTGTAAACATTAAAATTCTGTATATAAATAAATAAAATTTAAAAAAAATCATACCTTTACTACAGACGTTATTAGACTGCAAAACCTGTAGATCTAAATCATATTATATCTTTAGATTGTTAAATAATTTCCAATTATCTCAAAATATATTGCTAAAAAGTATTATTTTATAAAATATACAATTGTTAAAATATAGATAAACTAATTAAAATATTTTACTTACTATGAAGGCTGAAGTTACGTCCGTGCTCATGTTCATCAGATTTTAATTCAGACATAATATTTTATAAAGTAATAAACCTGAAGAATCACTTACACTATATTATACACTAATAACACAATAACAATTTTCACGTAACATTTGTTGGAAACGTTAAAAAATACAACGCTCTAATCTTGAGTCCACTTAGCTGTTGAAAGCCAAGGAGTACAACTACAAACGTATCCCTTGTCCTCCAAGTAGAAGAGCTGTTTTTCTGAATGATTTTCTAAGACTCCACTATATGTCAAACTCACACATACCTCTTGGGCCCCAAACAGTTTGTCACATTAGCTAACCATTTCTGAACTTAACTCATTTCCCAGTCCCGCGCCGTAGCCGAGCGGTTAAGCCTTGGCGCAGAGCTACGGGACTTGCGCTGGTTCGAGTCTCCATGGGGGAAGAAATTTTCTCATGGTATTTCGGCCAGTATGGGACCGGTGCCCACCCAGCATCGTGAGGCAATTGGGTAGCTACAATAAGTAGCGGCTCCAGGTTGAGGAACCAGCTATAACGGCTGGGGGACTCGACATGCTAACCACATGTCACCCCTACACTGACTGTTGATCATCTACCTCTGTGATTGACACATGTGGATGTGAAGGGCCAGCAGCCGGCTGGTAAAAGGACAACCGCTGAAAAGTGGAAAGACCCTCAATCGGAACTCATTTCCCCCCCCCCCCTTAAATGTCACTTGTACCCCTTGTCCTCAGACAGCCTCAATTTATAACAGGCCTACTAACTCATGTGACTGAGGTTCACCAGTTATGGAAATCTTCTAAGCTATCTCAGTATCGAAAACTCTTAATAATTGAGAATGGTGGTTTTAAACGTTAAATTAAGTAACACAGCTAATGGCCCCTGAGATTAAATACTGTAGTTCCATAAAATAAAATATTACCAGTTCAGTCGACCTCAGCTCTCCGGAAATGTATCGAGCTACAGATTAATTTACTTACAGTATATACGTAGAAATTCAGTATATAATGGAAATGGACAGCTAATGACAAGTGAGGGAAATTTTGAGGAAGTGGCTGAATTCAAATACCTAGGAACAATAATCACAAATAGGAATGAGATGCACAAAGAAATTAAACATAGGCTCAATTCTGGAAATGCATGCTATTATGGATTGCAGAGACTTTTGATGTCCCAACTCCTTTCAAAAAACGTTAAGCTGAAAATATATAAAACTATTATTCTACCAGTTATATTATATGGGTGCGAAACATGGACTCTTACTTTAAGGGAGGAAAGGAGATTACGAGTATTTGAGAATAAAGTTCTTAGGAAAATTTTTGGACCAAAGAGAGATGAACAGACAGGTGAATGGAGAAGACTACATAACAATGAACTACATGGTCTTTATAGGAAGCCGGATATAATAAGAACAGTTAAGTATACAGGGAATGATTGGAAAGCATTAGCTCAGGATAGGGATGTATGGAGAGTTTATGTCCGCGCGGCCATGAACCTTCGGGTTCGATAGTGCCAGTGAGTAAGTAAGTAAGTATATATGTATACATACATGTGTCCACAGCTGTGGTCTCGAGGTAGCGTGCTGCCTTGTCACGCAGTGGGTCCGGATGGGACAGTTTTTCTGGGCGAGGTTTTCATCGGGGTTATTCCTCACCTGTAAGACAAAGGTCAGGAAAACTTTAAGGCCCAAACGGTCCCCGAAATCATATGGCTATCATCATCAAGCATACAGTGAAGGACCTGCCTTCGGGAAGAATTACTATGGATGTATATATATATATATATATATATATATATATATATATATATATATATATATACATTGCTCAATGTTAAATATTTAATTATAACATCGATAAAGCGTCACTGCTATAAAGTAAAAATGTTCTCTTTAATTTGCTTACTTGTTATAGTCAGCTACTAGATGACAGTGAAGACCGAGTTCTCGCGACATCTAGTAATAATGGAGAATATAATACATATATAAGAAAAATAAATGTTTGAATTGGATTTGCCTGGTGGTGTAATTGATATCACACTGAGGTACAGACTTAGAGATCCGGGTTCGAATCCCGTCCAGGCATTTATTTTTTCTTATCATACCATATATATATATATATATATATATATCCATCCATAGTAATTCTGCCCGAAGGGGTAGGTCTCTCACTGCAATCATATCATTTTCATGCTATGCTTTGCAGCTATACTAGGGAATTATAGGTGTGGTAGCTTCCCGTTGTTTCCCACACCGGTGAAGGATGATGATAATAATGATAAGGATGATGATGATGATGGCCGGATGATTTTCGGCGACCGTAGGGCTCTAAGCTTCCTGATATTTGTCTTACAGGTGAGGAAAAACCCCGAAAGAACCTCACCCAGGAGCCTGTACCGACCGGGAATCGAAACCGTGCCCACTGCGTGACAAGGCAGCACGCTACCTTGAGACCTGAGCGGTGGACGTATATATATTAAATTTAACCTCCTAACGAACGATTTTTTATTTAATAGTTATTATATATATTTATATATATATAAGAAGCGATGGAGGGACCAATTTCTATCTTGAAGCAGCGGAACAGGCCAATGGCCTAATTCATGACTGTAATTGATGATGATGATATTTATATAAACTATACGATAGTAGGCATATTGCTTATAAAATTAATTATTTTAAAATTTTGAAAATTAATTTATACAAAAAAACAATTGATGTTCTATAACTAACTAACTCGCTCGCACTATCGAACTCGTAGGTTCACGTCCGAGCGGATATAATATCTCCACACATCCCTATCCTGAGCTAAGGTTATTCAATCATCTCCTGTATAATTTTTCTCCCTCAAATGTTTGTCAATGTTATTCTCTCACCACATTGCCTATTGGGCGCTTTTCCTCTAGTTTTCCTACAAGGAGTTTTCATGGCCCTCTTTGATTTCCCTTTGTATCCATATGCTCTGTCCATAGTAATCTACGAGACTTAACTGTTCTCATTTTCATCTGATTTCCCATAAATGTCTACCGTTATGAAGTCTATTACATTCATCTGTCCGTGTCTCTTTATTCCAAATATTTTGCGTATGCTTTTAAGAATTCAGTAGAATAGTTTTAAGCTGTTATGCAACATATGATAGAATGTTCTGTAAGGAATTAAAGTTTTTTTTACACACAGCTGGATTTCCGAGTTTTTCATTAACTCAAGCAATATGAGCTGGTTTTAACAAAGAATAGTAGGCATTTCAGTTTGTAATAAGTGCTTACACTAAAGGAAGGAGTGATACAATGCGCATTGTCCGATGCCTTGACATGCGCTCCATGGGAGTTACATAACAGTTGCGTGTCTTAGTCCTGATTAACGTGTGTCAGGTGCCGAGGGAGGAATCTTAGTCCCATTATCACTTGTCACAGGGTGTACTTAGGACACAAGAGTTGGTATGTAGAGCAATATGCACGCAGTATCTCAACGAATGAGTTACACACGTTATGTTAAAGGGTGAAGCTCTGCGGGGGTGGAATTGGCCATGAGTTATGTTGATGTTGTCGTTATTATTGTGGTGGTGGGAATGGATGGATGGGCAGGCGGACGGACGGATGGATGGATGGACAGTAGGAAGACGCAGGATGACAAACAGTAGTGATCAGCATTATAGAGGGGACAAGCACACTACTACATTATAATACATAGCATTCGGACCGCCACATTGTAGACAAATGGTCCCCGTTTCGCTTGGCATAGGAGGACACCCCCTTTCTACCCCCCTCAGCCCTTTCTGAATGCACACAGCCCACTACCTGTCACCGGTTTATGGTCGCCAGACGTAGGGACTGATCATTCTGCATCATACTAATGCATAGATTTGTCCTGGGTAATCTGTACTTGTTATTACTTCCGATTCAAAAGTTCTCCTTTTCTCTAGTTTTTCGTGATATTACTATTCATTTATTTTTTATTCAACAGTTGTCACGGCCATTTCTTCTTCAAAAGATCTCTTATTCATTTTTTTGTTTATAGGCTACTTTAGAATTATGTATTCCTTATCGACTTTGACAAGGAAAATACATGTCAGCAAACAATGTATTATTGTACACCGACAGACATTCCAGCATAAAACTAAAATGACCCTTTTAATTATAAGTCAAAGTCTAATGATAAGAAATGACACAAACATAACTATTATATTCTGAGTTGAAATTTCATCATGAGCATCATTTTCACAATTATGATTTGTCAAGATCATTAGAAAATTTAAACCGTGAACTTCAATCGCAAACACATGAAAATTACAACAATGAGAATGCATGGCCTTCTTGAAATGACAAAATATTCTAACGAATATGATACTTAACTGTTAAAACACATAAGTACTCTGTATAAAAAATACATAGAACTACTCAAGTGCATTTTATGACTTAATAATAATAATAATAATAATAATAATAATAATAATAATAATAATAATAGCTTTATTTTACCTGGCAGAGTTAAGGCCTTAAGGCCTTGTCTACCACTCAACCAGGTTTAAAAAAAATACAAACAAAAAATAGTCTTAAATCTAAATTACAATATATATATAAACGATTACAAGTTATGAATACAATACAATTAATATTTATAATGTATTTTGATTTACTCTAAATTTAACGAATTAAATATATAATATGTACAATATATATAAAAAACAGGAAAAGATTAATGACATAGTATAAAATTAAATAAATAGAGAAAAATTAATTATTAGACAACAGGTAACTGTATAAGCGTGACTTAAAGGTACCAAGTGTGCGGCAACCCCTGATATCTTGAGGAAGGAGATTCCAGGAGCGGGCAGAGGCTACTGTGAAGGAAGTAGAATAGGAGGAAGTGCTATGAAGAGGAATTGTTAGCAGACTGCTATCTTGTGATCTAGTGTCAATATTGTGGTAAGAGGATAACTTCTCAAATCTAGACGCCAGGTAAGTAGGGATGTAGGAATTCAGAAGCTTGAAAAGTAGTGAAAGAGAGTGCAATTTACGTCTGTCAGTAAGACGGAGCCAAGAGAGGTTATTAAAGTGTTCGGAAATATGGTCATAACGGCGGATATTGAAAATGAATCGAACGCAAGCATTATGAACACGCTGCAGTCTCTGCGACAAGTCATAGTTTAGATCATTATATATAATGTCACAATAATCGAAGTGTGGTAACACAAGATTCTGCACAAGGATTTGTTTTAACGAAACTGGGAGAAAATTCTTTAAACGTCTAAGATAATGTAAGATGGAGAAAGTCTTTTTACATATGTGTTTCACTTGTGTTTGCCAGGTTAAATTTGCGTCTAGATGTAGTCCAAGATCTATTACTGAAGAAGAATAAGGGATGATTATATTATTTATAGTAATGTTTGGTAGTGTAGATATGTCAAAGGTTGTAAGCAGTCTTTGTTGTCCCATTAGAATTACTTGTGACTTGTTAGGATTTAGATTTAGACCGATACTTGAAGACCAGTTAAAGATGGATATGAGATCGTCATTCATTTTTGTCAAGCTGTTATAGAGAGAATGAGGAGGTGAATGTAGGTAAATTTGGAGATCATCAGCGTAGAGGTGATAACGGCAGTGCTTTAGTACAGTTGGCAAGTCATTTATGTAGATTGAGATACAGCGCTGTCAGACAAGTGTAGGTGCTTGAGCTTTATCATAAGTAAGTCGTGGTCTACTGTGTCAAAAGCTTTGCTGAAGTCAAGTAAGGTTAAAGGAGTCAATTGACGTCTGTCCACGGCTTCACGAATATCTTCAGTAATTTTTAGCAAAGCTGTGGTTGTGCTATGACCATATCTAAAGCCGGATTGATAAGGATCAAGGAGGTGATTTTCTTGGAGATATTCAGTCATTTGCTTATGTACAATATGTTCCAGGGCTTTAGATAATGTCGGAAGGATGCTAATCGGTCGGTAGTCATTACAGTTAGCAGGTGTACTTATTTTTGGTATAGGCCGAACTCTAGACTGTTTCCATACAGTAGGGAAGATAGAAGTTATAAGGGAATAGTAAGTGCAAGCTTACACGAAGTCCGGTCGGTTACAAAAATACAAAAAAATTATTTCCACATATTTCAGAAAATTTGTTTTAATATGCTGGTAAAATGCCCTATTTATTTTTTTTAATTTAGTGTTTTCTTGTGAAATCGTCATTCTATAGATATTAGTTTAGTTTTAAAACTGGGAGAGGGGGAGTGGATCTAGCATCATTCGTAGGCCTAATATATCTGTAAGTTCGCAGTTAAATGTAGAAAACTTACAACATTATGAACTCCTGATTAACTTACTTGTACAACTTAATCCCATAAGTTTATGAAAGAAGGGAAAGAGGCAGAGGAGCGAATCGAGGGATAGAAATGGTTTAATAATCGAATTTAAGTACAACTAATATTTATATGATTCGCACCTTCGTTGATGTTTATAAGTAAAGTATGTTTACAGCTTGCAGAGAACAAAATGTTTACCTAAATTCGACAACTGACAGTAATTTACGATACGACTAAATTATTCTGAAAAAAAATAGGTTTCTTTTACTTGGTTTGAAGGGAGGTTTGGAGTGCAAATTAAAAAAAAAGTCGAATTAGCTAATTATATAAATATTCCATTCCATCAACGCAGTTTAAGCTCTCACCTTTTAGGTACTTTTACGTGCCACAAGTCGACCCAATTTTAAAGTGGCACAGCCTGTTGGAAGAGGGATTATAACAACAATGGATCACACACATATTTTTTGACCACACAAGAGGGATCAGCTCAATATCAAAGCCTCCTCCGAGAGTACACAATATTAAGATAAAACATACCATTAAACATATTTATACACACACACACATACACACATAGGCCTACATATTTATAACGAACATGGTGAATATGATAATGATGATTATGATGGCCAGATGATATTCGGGGACCGTTTGGGCCTTAAAGTTTCCTGACATTTGTCTTATAGGTGAGGAAAATTTCGCCCATGAAGCTTGTCCTGACCGGCGATCGAACACGGTCCCGCTGCGTATAAGAGAGCGATACTACCCCGAGACCACAACGGTGGACTTATTAGATATATATATATATATATATATAATTGCGAGAATTACAGAGGGATTAGCTTAATGAATACTGGCTACAAGATATATACGAAAATAATCAATAATAGATTGAGAAACATAACAGAAGTAATAATAAGTGAAAATCAAAGTGGATTCAGAAAGGGAAGGTCATGTATAGACAATGTCTTTACACTGAAACAACTCATAGAAAAGAGAAGAGAACATAACTTAGAAAACTCACATAGGATTTATAGATTTGGATAAGGCCTTCGATCGAGTAAACAGACAAAAATTATGGGAAATATTACGAATGAAAGGATACCCGTTGCGCCTTGTTGAAACAATAAAGAAATTATATGAAGACACAAATATAATTATAGATACCGGATTCAAAAGAACAAATGCAATCAACAACACAATACTGGATTACGACAAGGATGTAGTTTATCACCCACTTTGTTTAATATATATATATATATATATATATATAGACGATATTTTAAATAAATGGAAAGTTTTAGTAAATCCAGGAATAAGAATGGATAATAAAGTGTGCATAAATAATCTTCTATTTGCTGACGATGTAATCATAATACAGAAAAATGAAGACGACTTACAGAAATCAATGCATGCATTAAATGAAATATGTAAATTATACGATCTAAAGATTTCTGTAAGGAAAACGAAGACCATGGCTTTTAGAGGAAGAGATCCAGTGAGATCCAAAATTATTTTAGAAAATCAAAGTATAGAACAGGTGTCTAGTTTCAAATATTTGGGCTGTGATGTTGGCTACAATGTGGAAAGAGATATTGACTCCAAAATAAATAAATTTCAGACGGTGTGTGGAACAATACAGAGAACATTCAAAAATAAAATTAGAAAAGAAACCAAGATAAAAATGTATAATGTTATGGCGGTTCCCACAATATTGTATGGATGTGAAACTTGGGCTCCAGTGAAAAGACAGACGGCAGAGATGCGGTTCCTAAGACAAGTAAAAGGATGTACAAGACTTGATAGAATAAGAAATGCGGATATAAGAGAAGAATTGAAAGTACAACCTTTATTGGATAAAGTCACGAATTACAGACAGAAATGGATTGATCACATGGATGGAATGAGTAAGGAGAGATATCCATTGTTAGCAAGAAATTATCAAGCAAGAGGAAGGCGTGATGTTGGAAGACCTAGAAGACGTTGGGCTGATGCATTATGAAGTCGGAACGGGCAATTGTCTAATCCCTGGAGTGATGATGTTGATATATTTAAATAATTCCATTTTTTTATTGATGGAAAAATTATAGAACAAGTGTCAGATTTCTCTAACTTAGGAAGTGTATTTGCAGAGTATAAGAGTGACATTGATTCAAAATTACAAAAATATAATAAAATGAATGGGGTAATACGAAGACATTTTGATAAACAGATGAGGACAGAGACAAAACTAAGATTACATAACATCACATCAAAACCTGCTCTAAAATACGGAAGTGAAATTTGGATTTTAAATAAAAGAAACTCTCATAAACTTCAAATAAGCCAAATGCGCTTCTTACGATCATTGTTAGGAGTTAATAGACTGGATCACCAAAGGAACACTATTATCAGAGGAAAACTTGGAGCAACAAGTTTAAATGAAGATATACAAAGATACCAACAAGAATGGAAAAATCATCTGAGGAGAATGACAAGAAATAGACTTTCAAAATTGGCATTCCAATATACCCCAACTGCACATAGGGACCAAGGAAGACCAAAACATTGGTGGAAAGATCAAGACCATCTTCGCTAGGTTTTCCGTACAGGCCACATGGCCTAAAACGAATTTGTTCATGATGATGATGATGATGATAATTCCATTTTTTATTTATTTAGCTAGTAGGGTATTTACAAAGCTTCAGGTCATCTCATCCGCTAAAATATTGTATAGTTCTTAGTTATTTATTCATATTGAGAGGCCAGACTGCCCTGAGTACTGGGACCAGAAATATATGTTGCGCTATCCTATTATTATGGGAAAGAGTGGAATGAAAATCTGCTCTATGTTCTATGTAAGTTGTAGGATGTGTTCTACGTCCGACACACCAGGTTATACACCATTGACCTATACCACCGTTTTTTGGGTTGAATCAGGATTGCGAGGGGGACTTAGAACCCTCCCGTTGACCCCTTCTTTCATTTGTTATTGTTCAGACCCGGAATCATGAGGCAGCACTCATGTGCAACCCCATTAGTATCCCCAATCACATATTTTCAATACCTGTGGATTGACAACTAAACATTTTTTTCATAACACGAGATGAGATCAACACTTTTAAAATTCATATTTAATATCTATTCCCGGTCGGGACAGGCTCCTGTGTAAGGTTTTTTTCGGGGAATTTCCTCACATGTAAGGCAAATGTGAAGAAGCTTAGGGCCCAATGGTCCCCGAAAAGGCTATCATCATCATTATCATCATCCTTCTCCGGTCTGGAAAGCAACGGGAAGCTACCACACCTATGATAATTCCCTAGTAAAGCTGCAAAGCATAGCATGAAAATGTTATGATTGCAGTGAAAGACCTGCCCTCGGGCAGAATTACTGTGGACGGATGGATTTACTGTCTTATGAGATGCTATGAAGAGTGATATGAAATGAATTAATGATTGAGAAATGAAATAATATGAAGGGGACAGGAAGGGGAAAAGGAGAGTATTTGTGGGATGAGATTCGGAAAATTGGAGAAACCTTCCCTCAAACAAACAAAAAAACGAAAATTTCCGGTACGGATTACACCAACACCCTTTCTGAACCGCCAGCATTCGAACCTGGAATTTCTGTCGGGGCAGCCGGAAGTGATAGCCACGCGTTTACGAGTCGTTAAAAATGTTACGTAGGCGTATTAATTATAAATTAACTACACTGTACTGTACTTAGCGAAATAAAAATAAAGAAAACTGGGATAGTTGCTAATTATAAATGTTAGATTGTATTTAAAATTACTGATTTAAAAAATATAAATTAATGAATGAAATATATTAAACGAAAGCTTTAAAAAATAGAAATTGTTTGTAATAATAGCCATGTCATTAATGATTTATAGCATTAAAATATGCTTCGTATGAAAGATGGAACACGATATTAATATTGACAACATTCAGAGAAACAATTGCAGTTGAATGTTAGAAGGTTAAAATGTAGAACATAAAACGGATTAGTGACTTTTTAACGTTCTTTGCTATAATTAAATATCTGAGAAAATAATTCCGAAAGAGTACGTCAATCATGTAGGATTGTTTCACAATCATTGTGCCTCTGCTATTATTATCAGAGAAGAAATCGTTAAGTCGTGTGTAATTTTGAATCATTTTATGTTTTTCCTGCACTTTAGATTATTTTCGTGTCTCTTAATGTACGATAAAGTTTTGCTTGATGTTCCCAGATTATCAAGCTTGTTTAGATTTGATTCCCTGTACTGTCAGTCAGAGTGAAGCGAGAATTAATCAACACTAAATCTCCGATTGATTATTCCATCCACAAACTGACATATCTTTCCATTTAGTTGTCATCAGGCTTAGTTAAACTTAACGCTTAGGATACAGGTTATAAGCTCCGTATTAACTTAATGAGATAAATATATGCATTGCTTAAAAACAATAATATTATAACCGAACGTGTTGGATTAGAAGATACCAGTATTTTTTTGCGGACTTTATTTTCTGAACGTCTGTGGTTAAAACTGAATAGAACTTTCGTCGTTATTTTACTCAGGTTTCTAGGCAAATTTTGGTTTGGAATTTCATTAACAGGATCAATTTCATCAGTTCAAAAAATCAACATAATTTACAAAAAAAAGCTGCCAAATTGAATATGGAAATATCAATTAACAAAACTAAAATTATGGCATTCCATAGGAAGGACCCTATACAAAGTAAAATCTGTCTCCAGAATAAAATTTTAGAGAGATCTAATCAATTTAAATATCTTGGATATTATCTCTCTATCTGGGATGAAAAGGATATCCCTAAAAAATTACTAGTTATAATAAAAGTTTGGGAATTATTAATCAAGTTCTGAAACCATTCCTTGTACAAAAAAACACCAGATTACGTTTATATAACACTTTGGATAGACCAGTGTTGACCTATGGTAGTGAAGCATGGACACCAATAAGACAACATGAAAGCAGAATCACAGCTTGTGAAATGAGATTCATGCGCATAATAGCGGGTTACACCAGATGGGATAGGAAAAGGAACGCCGATATCTTGAAAGAATTGAAGACTACGCCAATTTTGGAATATATTAAACAGTACCAACTAAATTGGAGACATCATCTTGAAAGAATGAGTTCAAATCGGATCCCCAAAGCTGTTTATTATTAGGCTATATACCAAGAGGACGAAGATCTCTGGGCCGTCCTATGAAACGCTGGAGGGAAAATTTTCTGTAAGATCGTAACAGGCCTTGGCCTAATACTTGGAAGAAGAAGAAGAAGAAGAATAAGAAATCAACATTTAAATCAGTGAACTTGCATAATAATATAAAATCAAAAATAATTTTGTATAACCTACTGAAATACCAGTAAAAGCTTCTTATTCACGGGAATACGTTCCTCGAATTCGCCGCGAATACAGAAACTGCGAATAAGGAATGGTAATTTGTACGGGTATATAGGGGATACGTTCCAAGGTTACAGAATAAAATAAAAATTATCAAAATACAATTAATGAGAGATTTTGAACAATCCCTATTAATTATTACTCTCGGGTTTAGGCAAGTGCTTAAAGAACTTTGTTTATTTTTCCTGTTTTGCCGCTTTTATAAGGTTTTTCAATTAAAATTGATATTCAGCTGTGAATTCTGCGATAGAATTCCTTCTTATTGTGTCTTCGGATTTCTTGATTCATTGACAATGAAACAGCGTGATACATATAGACGCAAACGACTCGCCAACGCGTATAACGGTCAAGCATTTATATTTTTACTTCAAGCGGCAACACTAAATTTTTTCTCTTCGGTACTAGTTTTTCTATTATTTTACTCGACATTATAAATTGGGAACAGAACACAATAGACACGTATTATTAAATCAAAATTATTGCAACGAATGACAAGTTGAAACAATAATATATCGATCATGGCGATGGAGGCATTTATCAAAGTACATATCGGCACATGCAATACGACAACAGCTTTTAACAATGAACTTTAGGGTTAGTGACAATAAGGTTTGTTTTGTTTTGATATTTATTAGTTCATTTCGTTTGAATCACTATTTGTAAAATACCGCCTTGGCACCTGCAAGCAGTAAAAAAAATGCTGATGGTTAATAAAGGACACTAATCCTAATATACCGACTGGATCCGCGAATAAAGACTTTTTAGCCGCGAATACAGGAACTGTGTCGCAATTTTTTAACCCGCGAATAATGAAACCGCGAATAAGGAGGTTTTACTGTACAAGAAAATATCTTAGAAGTGATATGACCTTAAATGATAAAGTCTCCATAAATAAAATAAAAGATGTAATAGTATACACCCCAAGTTATTATTCCTCATATTATATTGGGCGTTTTAGAAAAATGTTGCGCAGATTTTTTTCGATAGTGTGAGTTAATTAAATATTTAAATTGCTTATACAATGATGAATACATGACTTCACTATTGCAATATATATATATATATATATATATATATATATCTTTTCAGAACGTAGTAATATAGAGTTTATGGGGGATTCTTAAATGCTGCATTTCAGTCTAAAGCTTGTCCATTTGTGAATATGGTTGGACCGGAAACTTGCCTTATGAGTTTCTGTCGGGGAAATTTACTTATGAGGCAGAGTAATTCTCAGATTTCAGCTGTGAAGAGCCAGTTAAATAAAAAGCGTTATTACGTGTGGATTTATTTTATAATGTGTGTCGTTATTGATTGGCAAGCTAATGTTAAAAAGAAAAATAGAACAAAATAGTTTGTAATACTGATTTTGAAGTCAGGACATAAATATCAGTATTGGATAATAGCAAGTGAACTTTAGCATGTAGAAAAATAAATAACAACGGAACTAAGTAGTGAAGTAATGAAACAGAACATATGCCAACAAAAGTAGTTAGAATTAAAAGCCTTCTGTCATTATAAAAAAACTAGAAAAAATGATAATGAATGAGAATTTCGCCTGTCCAATATTAGGCTGACGAATCAGTTAATCAACAAATAGGGGTCTTATCATGCAAGCTATCTGTTAGTCAGTTTAGGGGCCAGCTACTAATAATCCTGGAGCAAGTCTCTCTCTGTCTCTCCAGCATCCAAATGACTGAGTGATAGATAGACCAGGCCGCAGTTTCAACAGCAATATGAATAGCAATTGCCATGACTGTGTTGGTACCCATACATCATCAACTATGGCCGGAGTTGTGTTGTTCCTATTGACAGATGTTAGGACAACACAGATGGATACAGGGGTAAATTTGGAATGTGTAGAGAGAGAGAAGGGGGTGGATAATAATTATATCAACAAATTGTAACATTGTGGGTAGTATATATGGATGTGTTGGAAAGGGGTGGTGGTGTATATGTGCGAGGGACGGGGAAGGGGGTTTGTTCAGAGAGTTATGGGGGTATGAGAGTAAGCGATCACCTATGATACTGTCACCATATTGTATTCAATGTGATTACTGATTAGACTCTAGTATACCAGCGACGAACGGATGGATAGATGGATGGTTTGAACAATGACAGAGAGAGGAGGGTAGTAGGGAACATGGACGAATGGATGGATTGTTGAGAGGAACGGCCAGCATTGTGTGAGGGGGTGGATGGTTTGTTCCAAACAGCAGACGATCATAGTACCCCTTTCTGCAGTAGTACTAATAATAATTACAGGTCTCTCTAACAGTCAGGAAGAGGGGTGTGAGGTATGTGATTTTCAATGCTGATGCTCCCCCCCCTCCAACCTCGCAGAATGCATATGGGTTTTTAGTGATCCTATTTGTTACCATACATTCGAACTGCCAAATGAGAAATTTCCTGTAATTACTTCACAAAAAATTGCATTTCATTTTTTTACTGTTGCAATCACTATAGTAGTAGTTTTTTATTTTCGCTTTATAGGGCGTTAGTTATTCTATTCCGTGATGTCATTGATTGCGTTTGTTTTAATAAAGAGACATTAATTTTATCCATTATTGCTGGTGGTTGTCTCGCGATGATACTAATTGTTTTCCACTTTGTTAAATTATTTTTATGATAATACAATATTCGTAACTCTGTAACAATATCAACTGTTCAGTAAATGGCTTTTCGAAATTTATTTTCATGTCTTTTGCATAGTATTATTTAAACGCCACTAAAATTCCAACAATTCGTAATACGTAAATTTATATCTAAATTCTATTTTACCCTTTAATGTTCGTGAAATTAGAGGAATTATAACTTTAAAAAAACTAATTTGAAAAACTGTTCCTGAGCTTGTACTGACGGATAAATACAATATTTCAAATTAAATTCTATGTAATACTATACAAATATTTAATAATAAAACAATAACAATAATAATACATTAACAAAATGTTGTGATATACAGTTCCGTAGTTTTCTTTCAGATCAAGGATATTTTGATGCTTCAAAATGTCTATCTTCGACGACACCTTCTTTCCCCTCATCTATAAGGTTTCTCCTAATTACGCTCTTCTTGACATAATCCATCCATTCTATTAGTGGTATTTCCTTTTTTATACACACTAATAATAATAATAATAATACTAATAATAATAGCAATAATAATCATAATAATAATAAATGTAATTAGAGAGATGATGAAAGTGGTTGAGAATTTTCTTGAAATAATTGAAGAATGAAAATTGAAATGGGTTGGGCATGTTAAAAGAATGGAAGAAGGCACAATTCCGAAAATAATTTTGGAATGAAATACTGAAGACAGAAGGAGAAGAGAACCAGTGAACTATGGATGGATGGGATCAGAAGGAGTATAAATAAAATAGAATTGACGGAAGGAGATGCCCAAGACAGGAATTTTTGGAAGCATAAAATATTACTTTAAATTGAAGGAAAAACTGCTGTAGTGCAGAAAAAAATCCCAATAAAATAATAAATATGATATATTATTATTAATATTATTTAATTAATGAATATGGATTTTCATCAAGTAAACACCAACTCAATTCATTATTAATATTATTATTATTCATCTTCATCATTACATACTGTGAATACAAATTTGATTCAAACAAACAGACTTACATAAAATAATGTAAATGTATTATCTATTGTAGGCTTTAATATTAAATTACTTGTCGAATTTCAAAAGACATATATATATTTTTTTTGACCATGTTCTTTAACTAAGCAAGTTATTAGCATCCCGTGTTACGTCTGAGCGTGAAACTGCGAAACACACAATACGCGACCCTTGTATTTGTTTCTTTTCTCAAGGAAGACTTACTCAAGATTTATACGTCTTTTAAATTCATCAACTCTGGTCGGGTTTGAACGCACGAACTTGCGAAATATAGGAAATCATGGTAACCTCTAGTCCGCTGAGATCAATGAACTGTTCAGTAACGTATGAATGACAACAGTATTATAAAGAATGTAAGCGGAATTTATAATTTTCAACGAAACTGGATTAAAATATCTAAGAGCGACGAAAGTCCATTTTCAAAAAAATGAGGGTGTTTATAAGAAATTGCCATGCTCTGTTTTATAACGAATGCAACACAATCATATGTGATGATGGTGATGATGTAATAATAATAATAATAATAATAATAATAATAATAATATAATAATAATAATAATAATAATCTATACCCGTACATCCCCACTTTGGGACAAGTAAACTACTGATCGGAAATTATTTAACCAAGATAATTTAGTTACTCTTATTTCCCTATATATGTCAGCGAGTGACATATGGTTAATACATCGCCTCAAAGAGACATCTAGTAGGCAACTAAGGTATTACTTGGATGAGTAGAGCCGATTAAATTTTGTTCAGAGGTTCTAATTTAGCCTCCAGGTATTTAGAGCCCAAAAATCTTCAGCCTGGGGCCCACGGCTTAATGGCCCTTCAGGAGAACTTATCCCTTGGATTTTTTCCATTCTGAAACATCCATCGACCCGCCCGGATTTGAACCAGAGGAAATAAATTTAACCCCCTAGACAACATGCCCATACCAATTTAATTGCTTGTATCATATTATCTTACATATTAATAATGTAATAATAATATTAATTTTAATAATAATAATAATAATAATAATAATAAATTGAAATTACTGGTTCCTTCTGCATCCGTTCCGACTCGAAAATTGTCCACCTGTTTGTTGTTGCTTTAAGTTTATCTTGCCAAGTTGTGTACACTGTACAGATGTGTTTAATACCCTGTAGTTAAACAAGTGTTCAAAATGTTCCGTGCTCAATTTTTATATTTATGTTATCTGTTTCAAAAAATTGTCATATCTTCGATGGGGAAAAAAAGAGGGAAAACGCCCAGTTGGTAGATCAAGAATGAGAGGTGGGAGAATAACATTAACCATGATTTGAGGGAATAAAATTATATAGGGGATGATTGGAAAACATTAGCTCTGGATAGGGATGTATGGAGAGCATATGTCCGCGCGGCATTGACCTGCGGGTTCGATAGTGGCAGCGAGCTATTAGTTAGTTTACACCTTCGGTAATTCTTTATATAAGAATCTGTGGTCTGCTACTGCCCTTAAGAACTCAATTTCAGAAGACTACTTTTTGGTTGTGGATTTCCTTTGTTATACAAGCCTCTGATCCATATAATAGAGATCGGTTGGATATAATTGTATAATTCATTTCAGTGGCATTTCATGATTAATTTCGCACATAAAGTTGTAATAGTTCCCTAGATACGTTGAAATATGGCTACTTGTTAACTGAATATATTGATCTGACATGTATCTTAGCATATACCTTAAATGCCTAAGTGTCGATACCTGTTCACTGGATTTATTGTCAATGGAAATGATCATTCTGTATTGAGTAGCGCGGAATAAGAAGGTGGACTATGTTGAAGCTGTTTCTTCAGGAAATAACTACTTTAATGATTTCTTGCACCCTTTACAACCACATGTCTGATATGTAAAGGGTGCCAAAATCTCCAATAAAGTGCTTCTTTCTTGAAGAAACAGCTTCAACATAGTCAGTCTTCATATGCCTTTAACCGTGGAACACACTATAATGTGGTTCCATAATAATAACAAACATAATAATAATGATAATAATAGTAATAATAATAACAAACATAACTACAGTATAACAACAATAATACATATAACATTAATCATAATAATTTATGTTACTTGATGAAATTAAGTCCGCAAAGTCTTCAATTTCACTTCACCAGGATTAAATTATACAACATATGAGACCGACTACGCAAACATAAACCTACACCCATCCTACACTCCTCTCTGTACGCAATATAAAAATACATAATGTACATAAGTGGTGCGTAATTTGAAAATAGACCACATTAACGCCATCTATCCACCCACCGCTGAACCCGAAAACATGTCAACTGCAGTGGATGGCATTAGAACATACACATATAAGGCCGGCGATTTTTCATGGTCGTTCTGGCACGAATTTCCAAGTGTTTACCTTACAATGCGAAAAATACTAAATAATCTCAAACGGGAAAATAAATCTGATTTAGAATCGAACTCGGATCTGCTGAATGGATGACAAATATGTTACCGTACTTCTTGGCCACTTTTACCTAAGGTATTTTTATTAGATCCTAAAGGAAACTAAACTATTAAATGTATAGATTTAGAACAAATATGAAACCAAATGCGTTTTCAACCGCATATAATTGTGTTAATCATCTTTAATAGCACAAACAGATGTACTTAGGCCCTAGCACAATTACGGACCATTAAAATGTGGCTATATTCTCCTGAATATCTTGATCTGATATGTAGTTAAAGGCATATCGCAATTATTTAAACATTATTCCACATTCTGCGGGTTTAATAATAATAATAATAATAATAATAATAATAATAATAATAATAATAATAATAATAATAATAATAATAGTAATAATAATACTACTACTAATAATAATAATACTAATAATAATAATAATAATAATAATAATAATAATAATAATAATAATAATAATATATGTTTTATTTCGGAATGTATCCACAATTTAATGGTTTTCTGTCACCCTAAATAAATTCGTATTCTCTATTATTAGCTGTTCTGAACATCCTCATCCGTAAGTTCCAGTTCACCCATATTTATTTTATTATATCCATCCAACTTCTTTAGGTATTCTTTTCTAATATATTCTCCATTCCAGTATCTTCTTAGAGATCCTATCAATGTCATTCTCTTGAGATGTCCGTACCAACCACTTTAATCGTCTTTCTTCAATTATCTGTAAAACATTTCCTTCAACTTTCATAATTTTCTTAATTTCAACGTTTCTGATTTTTTTAAAATCTGGATTTCCCCGATGATCTTCTCCAGTAATTCATGACTGAAGCTAGTAACTTGTTAACTTCGCACCTTTTGATTGTCCATATTTCTGATCCATATACGAGTAATATAATACTCTCTAAAGTAGCATTTCTTTATTCTGCAAAAAATGATTTTACTCCAAAACATTGGGTTCATCATGCCGATTACTCTCCGTCCATCTGATATTATTTTTTCTATTTCTGATTGTGATCAACCTTCTTTATCTAAGATTGGTCCTAGATATCTATATTTCTTAAGATGTATAATGTCATATATTCCGTTCATCAATATTTATTGTTAAATATTTAGTTTTTATTTATATTAATTTGTAATATTATTTTTCTTATTAACCAATAATAATAATAATAATAATAATAATAATAATAATAATAATAATAATAATAATAATAATAATAATAATATAATAATAATAATAACAACATATTTTACCAGGCGAAATTAAGACCATAAGGCCTTTACTTTGTATTTCACTAGGATTAAGTTATACAGATATTAATTTATGAGGCCCGCGATTTTTCTGGGAATTTCTCCTTAAAAAATAAGAAAAACACTGAAAAATGAAAAACAGAAAATTAATTATGCCCTGAAGACGAACCCGCGTCCGCGATCACAGCAATTCACAAGGTATTTTATTAGTACATAACGGATACTAAACTATTAAAGATATAAATTTAGCACAAAAGAAGAACATAAATGCGTGTTGAACTGCATATAATAGTTAGGCATCTTCAATGACACAACAATTGAACAGAACACAGTTACGGCGGATTAATATCAAACCACGTTGGGACGTCCTTCCGAACATACAACACACGAGTGGAGTGGGAGAGTGAATTAGCACCCCCTCCTCCTCTCATATCCTGATTTATTGCAAACTGCTGGCATTATAGGGAAGCGAGGTGGGTTACAGAATCAATCAATGGCATGAAATGATTCAATTGTTCGATCGGTAGGACATCTATTGTAACAAACGTTGACAACAATCCATACTGGTAACATATATATACTCGGAGACGTACATATAGATAGAGGACTTGTATGCAAAGAGGTACATGAATAAAGGGCCTATCACCATTGCTTCCTCGCACATTGTACTCAAGTTCTTATCAGGAATTCACTCGCCCTGTACCTGTTACCTGACTGTGTATTGATTTCTTTTGTTTCGAAACAAAACAGAGCTTTCATTTTACCATTTGAAAATAGAATAGTTTTGAATATGTTTTCGAGCTTTTGAACTTTTACAAATTGTGTGGAAAACGAATATCTATTATGGTTAAATATTACCGTTAAACTCACCTCTGCTTACGTAATCTAAAATGGAATATTTTTTTCAGGTTCATTTAAAATTCGTACGTATAAAATACTCTCTCAACGTGGAAAATAGATTACAATTTTATAAAGTTCACAGCCTCTCGGAATTAACTGCAAATTGAATTCGTTATTGTCAGAATTTCACTTGTTTCTCATATTTCATTATTAAAATTTTACATATTGAAAATAAACCTCCTCACATAAATAAGATAACATAAATATCTTCTTCACTATGGAATTGTCCATTATGAAAACATTGCTTATCTTCAAGCTAATCTAATTATTTGAAATTTATACAATCGTATAAACATTTTCTTGAGAAAATAAACACCTAGACAGGCCTATAACAGGCATCTTAATCCTCTCTCTTATTAACAAAGAATGTTCACATACATATATCACATTTTCAAAGTGTGAATTACTGATTTTAAGATAGACCCAATATTTATTTTTAACAATCTTTGAATACAGTGATATTTTATAAATGTATTATATATATATATATATATATATATATAATCTACTTTCTATGTATTACAATCATGATACAAAAGCCCAGTAAGAAAATTACAAACATAAAAAACGAAGTTTTTGTTGGTCACTTTAAAATATAAAACGTAGTTATACAGGGCTTCCAATATAAAACCGGACACGCCTCACGGGGTTTCGCCCGTCAGGCTGCGCTCTCTCCTCGTCCGCATTTCACTCTGCCAGCCGCAGAGTGTCCGGTTTTATACTGGAAACCCTATACAAACGTTGTGTACTGATCACACATTTTCATATACGTTAACTGCTTTCTGTAAGTGAGTGTGATTATAACTCCAATTTTTCTGGAATAATAATAATAATAATAATAATAATAATAATAATAATAATAATAATAATAATAATAATAATAACAATACGGCGTCTTCCCCACTCCTAATCTCCACTTACTTTCATCCAATCCATCTACCAAATTCAATCGTATAGTTCTTCATTCCTCTCAGCACATTTTCCTTCAACTTAGATCGTAGTCTTACTCTCTCTCTCTTTGCTCTGCCGCGATCTTACCAATTGAAGATCTTCTTCGGCCATCTGTCTTCTGTCATTCTCATCATATGTCCTATCATCTTAATGATATTTGTTTAATTCGTTCGATGGTTGCATCGATCCTATTTCTTGTATTCTCCCATAGGATAGTTCAAACACAATATGATTCACTTCTCATTGAGCAATTTGACCCAAGACAAGAATAGTACATTACTAGTATTCCTCTGTGTTTTAATAACATTTTTAATAAAACTTTAGTAAGTTCTTTTTAAATAATAATAATAATAATAATAATAATAATAATAATAATAATAATAATAATAATAATAATAATAATAATAATAATAATAATAATAATATCATCATCCGATATCATGGCAGCTGCCGCCGTCTTCCGGAAACCAAACGCCATTCCTCTCTATCCATCCATTGATCTTCCTCCATTCCTCTGATATTCATAGCTGCTTGTACCCCTTCTATCCAAGTTTTCTTCGGTCTTCCTCTCTTCCTCCTTTCCATTGGGATCCATTCCATAACAATTTTTGGCAATCTTTGCTCTGGCAATAATAATAATAATAATAATAATAATAATAATAATAATAATAATGGCCTAGCACAGAAATACGACGATCTTAAATTTCAAATAAGAAAATGTAAATATTTAGATTAAATCGGTTTTTGATTCACTTAAATTTATGTTGAAATAATCCGATACCGTGGGACACAATACAATAAACGTTATTGTCTTTAAGTTGTATGATAATGGTGTTTCGTTATTTTTCACACATCCATTAAAGTCCTCAATGATTATTTTAGAAAATCCAAATCAAACTTTTCAAAAGCATAATCATAAGTAATGCCACGAGTGATTTCCAAATTATCGATAAATTCACGACTCACGAAGTGAGGAGTGAATTTATCTAGAGAATTTGGAAATCAAGAGTGGCATTTGTTAGGACTATTTAACGAATAAAATAAAGCTGTTTACTCACAAATCATTATTTAACTACAGTTATTTAAAAATATTTTTATATTTAAAGTAAACGGTGATGTTTGAAAACTAATGAGAAACGATAGGTAGCCTACGCTTCTACTGCTTCTTTTGTTTATCACTGCAACCAGATCATACTATTTATTGCCAAAGGAACGCAATATTGTAAGAATGCTCTCTAGTGGAGAAAAAATGAAACACATCAATCTGTATATTAATTCATTTTTGATGTCGTATACATTTAAGAAAGTGCAAACAGTGGTTTCTTTTTTTGGTGGTATAATCAATTGCTACAAATGTTGACATGTAAGCACTATTATATACAATCTGGTAGCCGTATTTGTTATAGGCTCAGTCACTGCAAAATAACGGTCAGACCTGTTCAGAATATTAAAAAGGAGGAGCTTTGCTTAATATATGATAATCCTAACGTTGATAATTATTTCGTGAAACACGTCTCTGATTGGTTGTAATACAGAAATCATTGAAACGTGATTGGTCATTGACTCCCATTTGGGGCATGAGTTAAATAGTCACTGTAATTGTACTTTCTATATCTTATTTCTACGTTTCAGAAGAATTCAAACATTTATGAAAAAGAAACATTGTATGATAGTTTCATAATACTTCACCAACATTTGAAAGTGAGCCAAATTTCACTGAAATGCGTTAAGATATTTTTTACTGAGTGCACATTAAGGAGCTCCGTGGAATAAAACTGTCGGTAATTTGATATTCATTTGTATACATAATCAATAACTATTTATATATTCTATACACTTTAGGAATATATATATATATGTGTGTGTGTGTGTGTGTGTGTATGTGTGTGTTGTAATTAAATTTTTGACATTTAGCAATGCAAGCTTAATATGTCATCTTCATCATCTGCATTCATGGATTAGGTCTGTTGACCCGTTCCGACTTCAGCCCATCTCTTTCTAGGTCTGCCCACATCTCGGGTGCCTTTAGGTTTGTATTTTGTTATTTGTTTTGGATATCTATCTTCATTCATTCTGTCTATGTGTTGCTTCCATTTTTGTCTATATGTATCTATTTTATCAGTTATTGCAAATATTTCAAGTTCCTGTCTTATTTCTGTGTTCTTGATTCTGTCTTCCTTAGTGCACCCTTTAACAGATCTCAAAAATTTCATTTCTGCCGCCGTTATCCTACTTAGATCTTGTTTTTTATGTATCCAGGCTTCTGATCCATAGAGTAGTACCGGTACGCCAACATTTTATAAAATTTCAATTGGGTCTCTCGTGTTGTTTTGTTATTTAGTGATCGTTTTATCGTACCACATATTCCCTGGAATTTTGCTATTTTATTATTTATATCATTATCATAATTAAATGAATTGTCACATCCTAGATAATTGAGATGGTTCACCTGTTCTATGATTTTGTTTCCTATTACTATTTTCGATCTGGTTTGATTTTTCCCTTGGAATGCCATTACCTTAGTTTTTTCTATGGATATTTTGAGATTATATTGTTCACATATATTATGTAGTTTAAAAATCTTCCTTTGAAGTTTGTCTTCTGTATTTGTTATTATTACCTGGTCATCAGCGTATAATAATGTTTTGAAGTAGTGTGTTTTATCTAATTTTATTCCTTTATTTGTTTATTCGTTCCATTTTTTCTATTATATCATTGATGTATAGGTTAAATAAAACTGGAGAGATACCGCATCCTTGTTTAACTCCTTGATTAGTATGAATTTTATTTTTACTTACTTCATTTCTAGTTTTTATAACAAAATTTGTGTTCCAGTACAAACTCTTTATAGCTGCTATTAAGTGTTTCGGAATTCCTTTTTCTTTTAAAATTGTCCAGAGTTTTCCTCTGTCTACTTTATCAAATGCCTTGACAAAATCAATAAAAGCTATGTGTGTTTCCTTGTTATATTCTCTTCTTTTGTTTATAAATTCTTTTATCGTAAATATATTATCCATACATGAACGCCCTGGTCTGAATCAACTTTGTTCTGCTGTTAACATTACCTCTGCTATTTGGTTTAACCTAAATGTTAAGATTCTTGAGTATATTTTATAGCCTGCAGTTAAAATGCTTATTCCTCTGTAGTTGTTGCAGTCGTTACGTTCTCCTTTCTTAAAAATAGATTGTACTATTGCTGTTGTCTAGGTTTCTGGTATTGTTGCTTGTTTCCAACATAAATTTTAAAAATGTAATAATCTCAGTTTAAAATAAATTCCTCCATATTTTATTAATTCCATATTAATTCCGTCTATGCCAGCTGCCTTTCTGTTCTTTGTTGTTTTCAGTACTTCTTCTAATTCTTCCATTGTTATCATATCTATTCCTATCTCACACTCATATATGTTATCTTTAGCTGTTTTATTTTCATTAAAAAAAAACTTTTTTATAATGTCTTTCCCATTGTTTCTCCTCATTTGCATTGATCTGTATTGTATCTTTTTCTTGTTTATTTAGATGGTTTCATTACTTTATAGGCTATTTTTTGCTGCCCATGTATATCGTATTCTAGTCTGCTTATATATCTATCCCAACTGACTTTGTGTGCTTTTTTAATTTCTCTTTTGGCTATTGCACTTTTATGTTTGTATTCAGCTCTTAATTCTAGTGTTCTATTCTGTAAATATTTGTGATAAGCCTCTTTTTTATCTTTTATTATCCTCTCTAATTCTTCATTCCATATTCTTAAACCCTTCTTGTTATATATTTTATATTTTGTTCCTAATGCCTCATATGCTGCTTTATCAATGCTTTCTTTTATATTATCCCATTCTCAGTTTATTTCTTCGGAAGTAGGTTTTAATATTAATTGTTCATTTAGCTTATTCTGACACAGATTTTGTATACTTTTATCTTGTAATAAATGTACTTTGAATGTGGTCTCTATATTTGTTAATATGTCATGATAAGAAAAATAAATGCTCGGACGGGATTGCACCCGGACCTCTGGATTGATACACCAGTGCGCTACCGATTACGCCACCAAATAAATCTAGTAAAAACATTTATTTTTCTTATATATTTTTTTCTCTATTATTACAAGATGTAGCGGGAACTCGGTCTCCACTGCCATCTAGTAGCTCCTATAACAAGCAAGCAAATTAAAGATAATATTTCTACTTTATAGCAGTGACGCTTTATCGATGTTATAATTAAATTTTTGACATTGAGCAATGTAATCTTAATATAGCGTCACTGCTATAAAGTAAAAATATTATCTTCAATTTGCTTAATTTATAGGAACTACTAGGTGGCAGTGGAGACTGAGTTCCGCTACATCTCTCGTAATAATAGAGAATATATATATATATATATATATATATATATATATATATGAAAAATGAATGTTTGTACTAGATTTGCTCGACAGCGTAATCGGTAGCGCACTGGGGTATCAATCCAGAGGTCCGTGTTCAAATCCCTTCCGAGCATTTATTTTTGATCATGTTTATATATAGTCAATTGACAGTGAGAGTGTATTTCGCTTCAAGGATGTTTCCCCATCTTGCTACTTTAAGTAACAAGTACGTATTATGATTTTTATTGGCTATTTGAAAATAAAAACCTTTGTTTAGTTGAGTACGCCTATAAAACATTAATACATTTTATATATTTGATTCTAAGTAGAATTTGATAAAATATTAATATGGATACTTGGACTAGAACAGAAACCTTATAGCACTGAAGTTCTCATTTTGTAGTCATTATCAACGGAAGTCATTCTAATCCATATAGGACGGCATCTATGTGTAGCTTTATATATAAATATCAAGCGAATAATATAAAATCAACACTAATTGCAAATCAGTAGATATTTTTTAAGTACCCATAATATTTACGGATTATTGAAATGATAGGTAAAGATATTAAAACCCTGCTAGAGTTAATTTTTAAACTTTCACCAGTCATGATTACTTGAATAAAAATTTTATCGAATTGACTTATTTATTCGTCTAATTGTCTGCTTTTCAAAAAAGAAGAACAAATGTAAATGAAATATTTGGATACATTTTCTCCTGTGGTTATGTTTCAAATCTCACTGGCCATGATTTTTAAATAAAAATTTTCATAAAATTGGCTTACGGCATTTCTTCACTATATTATCTGATTGCATAAAAAAATAAAAAATAAAACATTTGATATATTGTCTGCTGAAGTTGGGGTTTAACTTTTTTTTCTTTTTCCAATAAACATTTTCGTATAATTGCCTTATTTATTTGATAAATTTTCTGCATTGCCGAAAAGAAGAAGATGATTTAAATGGCTACTTACGTGGCTGTTGTAAATATATGTTTTCTATTGGTTTCTGGTCTCTGATAATTTTATCTGTTCGTGCCATTTTTGCAATATGTTAATTGCATTTACTTTTTTAAGCTAAATTCCAATTATTCTTAGGTGTAATTCTATGTTAACCTCTGATTTTATTACTATGGATCTTGTATCTTACCAAGTCAAAATTGCTAATAGATTTGAAGTACTGGAATCTTCAGATGACAATGTGGCAAACGAAGAAGAAACTGATATAAATAAAAAAATGGGAGGCTATAAGAGATACTATTAAATTGTCAGCGTCGGAAAGCACTGGTTATTTAAAAAAAAGAGGCAAAACAAGAAATGTTGACGAGGAATGTGCCGACATTGTAAAGAAAAGAAAGCTAGCAAAAATGAAATGGTTACACGAGTCAAATGAGGTAAATTTAGAGAAATTGGGTAGCATTAGACGGGAAACCACCAAATTGCTAAAGAGTAAAAAAGAGGGAATATTTGAGAGAGAAAATTAATGATCTTGAAATGAATACCCAAAATAGGAATATTAGAGAATTCTATCAGGGAATTAGGACAGAGAAGAAAGCTAGAATAAAAATTAATTCGGAATGAAAATGGGGATATGATTGCAATTGCAGATTCCTGGAGTATATGAAGTAGATGGAAGTTACTTTAATTGGGTATTAAATGTACATAGAGAACAGGATATTGAAGAGGATAATTTACAGAGAGCAGAAATGCTAGTCGCAGAATCAAGTGCATTAGAGGTTGAAATGGTGATAAAAAAATTAAAACTGTATAAAGCATCAGCTTCAGATGAGATCCCAGCAGAACTAATAAAATCAGGGGGAGAAAAATTGATGGACAAGATACGCCGGTTACTTAATATGATTTGGGAAAATGAACCTCTTCCAGATGAATGGAATGAATCGATTATCGTACCAATTTATAACAAAAGCAGATGAAACTGACTGCAACAACTACAGCGATATCTCATTACTTTCAACTTCGTACAAAATTCTAACAAATATATTAGTAAGCATACTTCCTCCTTATACTGATGAGATTCTAGGAGATCATCAATGTGGATTTGAAGAAGAAAAACAGGTCTACAAACAGATCTGATTTTTAGTATAAGACAGATTTTAGAAAACAAATGGGAATATAATGGTACTGTACATCAATTATACGTAAACGTATCCTACTGGAGTTCACAATTTCTAAAAAGTTTGTTAGACTTATCCCAATGTGTCTAAATGGCATAAAGAGTAGGGTGCGTGTAGGCAAACAGTTTTCGGATAGCCTACTTTTGAAATTCAGAATGGGTTACAGCAAGGAGATGCACTATCTCCTCTACTATTTAATTTTGCAGTAGAGCATGCCATCAATAAATATTTAGAGGATGAAGAAGACCTGCAACTCAATAGTATTAATAAGCTGTTGGTTTATGCTGATTATGCAGTATTATTGGGCGATAGCGAGGAGATATTAAAGGCCAACACGCACACACTATTGAGTAACATCTGGGCCCATGTCTCCACCCCTCGGGATACCTCGGTCAAAGACCATACTCCCAAGTCCCAGTATCTTGTCCTTCCTATCTATTCGCTTCCATGTTCAAGAGTTCTCGGCCTTAAACCAACACCTTAGGGAGAAGGTGTTGGAGTCGCAACTTCTGGGAAATTGCTGAGCTACATAGTACGTCAGGTCGCTCATTGCTGACGACACCACAGTTGGTCCACGGGCTCCACGAGCCTAGCCAGGAGGACTGCTGTCGCAGATCCACCGACCTTTCCCCTGTTCTACCTCCAGGGACGCATCCTGCAGCTGTTGTGAGACCGGCTAGGGCTTGAATCCACAAGCCCCGCAGTGTGAGACTTTAGTACATCCAGGTGCTCGTCTCCTGGTGACCCCACAGTTTGTCCACGAGGGCGTAGGCTTAGCCGGGAACCAGCCCAGTTGCTCCACTCTGCACTGGTCTGAGCCGTGCCCTGGTGTGCCCCAGGGACGTCTCCTGTTGCAGTTGTGGTCCAGCACGGAGCTCGCAAGCTCCAACAGGTGAGCAATACGCGTAGTACGACATGGCGTTCAACTCCTGCCGACCCCACTAATGGTTCACGAGTCCCTTGGACTTAGCCGGGAGGACTGTCTAGTAGATCCACCGACCTTCCCCCAGTGCACCACCTGGGGACGTGTTTTGTTGCTGAAGTGGGTCCAGCCTGAGCATTAGCACGTCAGGTCGCTCAACTCCTGACGACCTCACAGATTGTCCTTGGGTCATTCGGTCACGGAGTCGGCGCTAATCCCACACCCAAAAGACCGGACTTCCTCCTTTTCCGAGCTTACTGACCTGGTGGTAATTCCCAGCATTACGCCCTGTATTGTCCCAACCAGCCCGTTTGCAAGACTAGGCCTAGTCGTGCCGCTGCTGTGAGTCCAGCCCATTGAGCAATATAGGCATCCACGGAGCTCATCGCCCATGGTGCCCCCGCAGAGGTCTTTGGGTTCATTGAACCAAGAGAAAGGAGCTTCTGATTTCCAGTCCCCCACCGCTTCGCCACGGCGGCCGCTGATCCCGTTGTGGGCCAGGATAGGTGAGCTTTAGTACAACAGGTCACTCATCTTCCCCCTGTTGACCCCACTTATGGTCCGCGAGTCCATCGGACTTGGAAGGGAGGACTGGCTAGCAGATCCATCGACCTTTTCCCCACTACGCCACCGAGAGGACGCGGTTGGCTGCTGAAGTGGGCGCAGCACGAGCTATGTAGTACGTCAGATCGCTCGAGTCCTGACGACCTCACAAATGGTCCGCGGGTCCGATCTGGACCTAGCCGGGAAGAATTTAGATCAAACCACCGACCGTTCCCCTATCCGCCACCCGGGGACGCGCCCTGTTGCTACTGTGAGACAGCTGGGGCCCGATAATCAGACCCCCAGGGACTATTGAGTAACACTAGGAAATTTGGGCTGAAAGTAAATATCAATAAAAGTAAATATATGATCACACATAGAAATACATTATATAATGGAAATGGGCAGCAAATGAAAAATGAGGGAAATTTTGAGAAAGTGGCTGAATCCAAATACCTAGAAACAATACTCACAAACAGGAATGAGATGGACAAAGAAATTAAACATAGGCTAAATTCTGGAAATGTGTGTTATTATGCATTACAGAGACTCTTGATGTCCCAAATCCTTTCAAAAACTTCAAACTGAAAATATATAAAACTATTATTCTACCAGTTATATTATATGGATGCGACACATGGACTCTTACTTTAATGGAGGATAGGAGATTACGAGTATTTGAGAATAAAGTTCTTAGGAAGATTTTTGGACCTATGAGAGATAAACAGACGGGTGAATGGAGAAGACTACATAACATTGAACTACATGGTCTGTATACGAAGCCAGATATACTAAGAACAGCTAAGTCTTGTAGACCGCAATGGGCAGGACATGTGACACGAATGGGGGATGAAGAAAGGTGCATGGAAGCTTCTTGTAGGAAAACCAGAGAGAAAACGCCCAGTTGGTACAGCTAGAATGAGGTGGGAGAATAACATTAACTATGGCTTGAGGGAAGTAGATTATATAGGGAATGATTGGCAAACATTAGCTCAAGATAGGGATGTATGGAAAGCTTATGTCCGCTCGGCGGTGAACCTACGGGTTGTTCGATAGTGCCAGTGAGTTATTAGTTAACATTTTATATTAGATTTTCCGTTGTTTCTTCATTTCTTTTATTTCATTTATCTGTTCAGTTTTCTTTTCGTTGCTGTGTTTTCACTTGCGTAAATTACTAGGACACATCTGATTTATATTTCATATTCGTTTGATGATATTAATCTAAATAATGGGAACAAGGGGGGAAATAATTTATTGTTAAATTTACATCATTACATACAATCATACTTCTACAATCCATTGTAAAACACTTTTGCGGTAATAAAACGCTAAAATATGAAAATAAGTACCTGATATATCAAATTAAATTTCTTTTTAACAAATTTCAACAAGTAGTTAAAGCTATGTTGGCCTTTCAGAATCATGTTCCATCTTCTGCATTCCATTTGGTACACACTTTACAAGCGGTCAATATACATAAATTGAATTGACAAACAACGCATTTAATGAGAAGAGAAATGTATTCATATTACTTTCATTCTCGCCAGAGGTTTCAAGGACATATATTAGAGATTCGATATTCTCCGCTGGCAATAATTTGTCACGTGACAGCCACATGATTAGCCGGTCTTCTTACAGACTTCCTTTGATATAAGAGTACGACTGCGCTGCTACACGGAGTCGACGGTGAGTGTTTGTGTTATATAGTGGGGGAAGAACAGTAACTACACCTTGAAACCTGTCGCGAAAATGAAAATTCTATACATATTATAGAAATAAAAGCATAAGTGTGGGCAAAAAGATACTTACAATTAAAAAAAAGTATTATATTTGGATTTGCTATAAAATTCCTGTAAACATTGGATCCTGACAAAAAGTGACATAAAGATAATGGCAGCAAATATATATGGTTATGTTTAAACAAACATACATCCGACAAACAAGAAAACAAACCAATAGGTACTGGATGAAATATAAAAAGACATTATTAAGATCATAATCAATTGTACAAAAATATTTCATATTGGCCACATACTCCGTCACTTTAATTTCCTTAAAAAAGATTTGGAAAGAAAAGGAAGAGAACACCAAATAAAACTATTTCGGTAGATTTTAACAGAAATCTTAGGAAGGCAGGGCTCAGAAATGAAAGAAGTGACTCAAAGAAAAGAAAAATGGGTAGAATAACAAGGCAATATCTTTAGAAGAAGAAGAAGAAGAAGAAGAAGAAGAAGAAGAAGGTGTTAATGATGATGATAACTATGATGATGGTGATGTCGATGATACATCGAGTAAGATAAATAAAACTAACGTCACTGATGTTTACATGTAAGGATGCGGAAATGTAAGTGGTAAATTCTTTCCCTTGGTAGAGATACGGCCATTTTCCATACAAACAATTGCATTGCCGGTGTAATGTGTGAGGCAGCCATATTACTGCGAGTGCATGACATATGGATGTGCAGTGCAGCTGTTACGTGGTGCATAGCCTTAGTGATGGATTGCTGCAGTTGCAGCCTTGTTTGTAACTTACTCCAGAATCCAAACTTCCTACATTTTATAACTCGAACTATTCAAAGTTTTCGGAGAGATAATTTCCCAAGATAGTTCCAATAAACTGGATGAAGTGGTCGGTGATATGATATATTCCATTTTTAAAAAAATGATAACCGACTTCGAAGCTCGATGATTGAAATGATTGATTAGCAGATGATGATAGTACAGGAAGTATTTTTTTTGTGCGCTGAAATGCCTCAACATTGTTTTCAGTTTTCTTAATCGGATTTCGTTAATTATATTAAATCGCTACACAGTTTTTGTACGAGATTGAGTATACTCTATTCTATACGCTATACTCAGAACAGAATTTACGTTCACTTCATAATCTCTTTTGTCTCGATAAATAATTGTTTATTCTATATCACTACATTTAAAATTTCTGCACTTTTCCATCCCTAGTTACTTGGTATTCAGATTTGAAAAAAATACCTTCTCACCCTAGATGTGATACTAGGTCACAAGATAACAGCCTGCTTACAAACGTCTTCACATTACCGTATATAATTTTATTCTACGTGTTTCACAGTAACCACTAACAGCTCCTAGAATTCCCTCTCTCAAAATATCTGAGCTTGCCGTACTCTTGAAACTTTTAAGTCAAACTTATACAGGTACTTGTTGTTGAATAATTAATTTTTCTCCTTCAAAAAATTGAATTTACTTTGTCATTAATTGTTTTTATTTTCATTCAAAATTTCTCTTTTTTTTTTCAAAGGCCTCAGATTGTCTTTCGACATTCCTGATGTTCTCTCCTGGCATGGCGTACTTGTAACCCACTTCTGAGTTTGGGGCGCCTGGAAGGTGGGGTTACGTGGCCCCGATGATATGACGGGTGTGATGATGATGATAATGTGCGCCAGGAGATTCCCTATCCTAAGCTTATTTAAGATGAATATGAATGATGATGATTGCGATGGCCATATGATTTCGGGGACCGTTTGGGCTTTAAAGTTTTCCTGACATTTGTCTTACAGGTGAAGAAAATCCGCGATAAAAACTTCACCTAGAAAAACTGACCCGACCGGCGATCGAACCCGGACCTGCTGCGCGACAAGGCACAGCGGTGGACAAATTTCTATCTTGTATTATTTTTATTTCATTCGTTAAATTTAGAGTAAATCAAAATATATTTTATATAGGATTTACGTTGGGGACCTACTATGTAATAATTTATTTTCGTAATTAGTTATAAGACAGATTATATAGGTTATTATAAATTAGATCTTACCGGGTTGAGTATTGACAAGATCTTAAAGTCTGAACTCTGCCAGATAGTGAAGAAGAAGATTATTATTATTATTATTATTATTATTATTATTATTATTATCCATTCATAGTAATTCAGCCCGAGAGCAGGTCTTTCACTGCAATCATAACATTTTCATAATATGCTTTGCAACTTTACTAGGAAATATAGGTGTGGTAGCTTCCCGTTGATTTCCACACCGGTGAAGGTTGATGATGATATGATGATATGATAAGGATTGTAATGATGGCCGGATGATTTTCGGGGACGTTGGGCCCTAAGCTTCCTGAAATTTGTCTTACAGGCAAGGAAAAATCCCGAAAAAACATCATCCAGGAGCCTGTCCTGAAAGGGGAATTGAACCCGGACCCTCTGCGTGACAAGGCAGCACGCTACCTCGAGACCACTGCGGTGGACATAATAATAATAATAATAATAATAATAATAATAATAATAATAATAATAATAATAATAATAATAATATCGAATTCGCATCCTCAATTTAATCTTTGGTGTAACTGGTTAGCATGTTGTCTGCCATCTCAGGTCAATTCTGGGCTATATAACAACATCAACAACAGTAATAATAATAATAATAATAATAATAATAATAATAATAATAATAATAATATTAATACTACTAATAATAATAATAACAAATAATAATAATAAACTTAATACATGTTTTAATTGAAATTATTATTATTATTATTGTTATTATTATTATTATTATTATTATTATTATTATTATTATTAGTAGTAGTAGTATTATTATACAAACCACTAGACAAAGAAATGTTTGAAGACCCAGTAAAAGATGGACTGACGAATTCTAGCATGAGATCGGAACATATCATTGATGATGCTGCTGCTGATTATTATTATTATTATTATTATTATTATTATTATTATTATTGTTATTAATTCCACAATTGGTAATTTTAGAGTGTTAAAGTTGGCAATATATTAAATTTACCAATTTTAGTGGCATAATGTGATTTACTCAATAGTCCAGTAAAAATCCCTCAAAGATCTAAATCTTATTGAGACACAACACAGGTTTAAAAGCATGAAATTAACTTTAACATATAAATCTCAAAGTCATAAAAAAAAAATTTAATCGCTTTGACAGTTAAACCGCCTCAATAATAATTATTATAAATAATTCCTTACGATGCGACGTTCAGCCAGACAATATATACTGGAGAGAATAAGAATAAAAAATGAAGTGTTTATGCAACATATGAATAAAGATATTTCAATTGCTGACTTTGTAAAATGCAGGCAATTACAATTGTGTGGACATTTTCTGGGAAGAGATTTTGATTGGATTCCAGCGGAAGACGTAGAGGTAGATCAAAAAATACTGGCTGTTTTGTAGGACCTTAAAGAAAGCTGATTAAATGAAAATTAATTTTTAAGACCGGACAGGGAAGGTAGATTTTGAGAAAAGGATAAGAGCATAGAACATTGATCATAGGAATATGTAATAATACATTGTAAACTGGATGATGATCCCATTATTGCTATTATTATTATTATTATTATTATTTTTATTATTATTATTATTATTATTATTATTATTACTGTATAGCCGAGAATTGATCTGGGATGTAGCCTAAGTGAGAAATGCTAACCGGTTACATCAAATATTAAATTAAGGATGGGAAATACATAAGATTCGATTGTAATCGGGTTATGGAATATTTACCAAAGGGAACAGATTGTTTATCCAATAATATATTAATTTCTCATAAACATTTACTAATATTGCAAGCTTGCGAATTTTCAAACTATTTTTATATATTTGTAGATAGCCATTATAATTGTTAAAAATCTCAAAATCTTAAAACTTTGTTCTTATTTTCGTAAAACGAACTATGTGTGTGTTGCATTAAACAGTAAATGAGTTTGTTTCGGATTAAATTTAAAGAATTCTTGTAATATGTTGATGTACATTAACCTATGTTCTCTACTGTCTATAAAACAGGCCTATTATAAAATGAAACTTGACATTTTAATACCTTCCATTATCTTCGCTAAGAAAAAAGCTTTTTTTATGCATTCAAAGTCCTAAGAGTCTTTAAAAAATACATTTGTAAACATTGTCTAGAATTTTTTTCCATTAAATTTATCCAAGCGAAAATTACGTTTCAACCCCCTGACATTAATTTCTTGCAGAAGGGCGGTAGTTATGTCCTTCCTCCATCATCATACTTAGATATGCATGGTTTGAGAAAATACTCTTTGATATAGGAAATACAAGGAATTAGAAATATTTCTCAAGCGAAATTAAAAAGACGTTTTCTTTTCGACCTTTTATAATTATTACCAGCCTTTGTAATGCTGTCTCAGGGGAGAAAGAACACAGAGGTTGAGCAGAAAAAAAGACCTGCATTAGCGAGTTAAAAATTTTAATAACAAGTGTAGCATATTCTTGACATAACAAATGTAGCATATTTCATAGCACCTAATTTATGTATAATAAAAAATACGGGAACAAACTTCAGGAGGTGATTTTTGACAAGAAAATAAAAAAAAAATATTTTAATTGGACGCTGAGTCTATAACAAAGTAATTAATAATGGTACATTTCATTACCATGTGACACAAAAATGTTTCATGTGGCCTGAATGGGATTGAATTGCAAGCTTACACACATTGAATCATAGATTGACTCATTATTTCGAATATATCACACTGTCGCTGAATATCTTCACATGCCATATGGACACGCTGTCTAAAGGTCTGTACAGTAGGAATTGGCACAGCTTACACTACATTTTTCAGATACTTTAATGTAAAAGGATATCTGAAATTCTTACAGGACACTTTACTTCTTTAGCTGGAAAATGTGGCTCTCAAAATAGGACAGGAAATGTGGTTGATACATGATGGAGCACCAGCCCACTTCTGCATGAATGTTCTTGCACACCTCAACATCTTCTACGGAAGATGGGTAGATCGAGGGGGGCACTTGTGCCTGGCATCTTGATCATGGATCTAAACTCCCTTGAATTTTACTTGTGAGGGCATCTTAAAAGTACAGGGTGGACCGCTCGAATGGACCTAATTTCAATTACTTGTTACTGGCAAACGGTTGAAGATAGAAACTTAAAACAACGTTCATATTACAGAAAAACTCACCAAGTTTTGATATCCAGATCACCACATCTCTATATGAGCCCCAGCAGTCACTGTGACGATATCAAAGCGATGAACAATTTCTTGCCAAGTACGTTGGAGTATGTCTTCTGGAATGTTCTCAATAGCCTCTATGATGCGCTCACGAAGATCACGAAGGTCTTTGACTGGGGTGGTGTAAACTTTATCTTTGACATAGCCCCAGAGAAAGAAATCCAGTGGTGTTAAATCGGGAGATCTCGGGGGCCACGCGATTGGTCCTCCCCTACCAATCCAACGGCCAGGGAAAATGTTGTCCAAAGTCGTACGAACTTCATTGGACCAGTGGGGAGGAGCACCATCTTGCTGGAAAACGATGTTAGGCTGCAGTTGTTCAATTTGTGGAAAGAAGAACTGCTCCAGCATGTCAAGATATGTGGTACCACGAACAGTTTTCTCGGCGAAGAAAAACGGTCCAATGACCTTATTATGTGACAAACTGCACCAAACATTCATCTTCGGACTATCACGAACATGCTCTTGAATAGCGTGAGGATTCTCCGATCCCCAGATCCGCACATTATGCCGGTTTACCTTGCCTGACAAATGGAAAGTGGCTTCGTCCGAGAAGAAAATCTTGGTCATGAAGTCAGGATCAGCGCCGAGACGGTCCAGCATCGTATTGGCGAATTCCACTCGTTTCGGCATGTCATTCGGCTCCAGACGTTGCACTAACTGCACTTTATATGCGTGCAGTTTGAGGCGTTTGTGGACAATCCGTTGTAATGTCGATTTTGGTATTTGAAGTTCCCGCGAAGCTCTTCTTAATGACTTCCGGGGGCTTCGCTCAAATGCGGCTTGAACATTTGCTACCATTTCATCGGATGCTCTGCGACCACCACCATGCTTCTTCAACACAGATCCTGTAGCTAATAATGTATCACGCCACTTCTTTATGCTTCTAGCAGTTGGAGCATCACGGTTAAACACACGCCGGAACTCCCTTTGAACTCTAATGATTGATTTAAACTCCGCATACCACAAAACAGCTTGCGCTTTCATCTGCGGAGTCGCCATTTTCACAAACAATTAAATCTAAGAACGAGAAACGTATCTTTGTGCCATCTACCGACAGGATTCGAAACTTGGTGAGTTTTTCTGTACTATGAACGTTGTTTTAAGTTTCTATCTTCAACCGTTTGCCAGTAACAAGCAATTGAAATTAGGTCCATTCGAGCGGTCCACCCTGTATTGTGTACCCAATAAATAGAATCTTGAACATCATGCACATGTAATCTTTGTGAATATTCGGCCACAGCCAGGTATATTCGGAAGAGTGACACAATCTATGACGAATTCCATGGAGGCACTGGAACATCTTTTGTAACATTATAATGACCAGTGCGCACTAATTGTTTCCTTATAGACTAACTGTCCATTTCTAGATAAATGCTGATGTTGATATAAACTTAGAATATCGGTTCCTTATTACTTCCTGACGTTTGTCCGCATATTTCTATGAATATATATATATCATATTCAGGTTTTTTTTATCAAACTGCGGAAGTAGCCATGAAGCTATAGGCGTGGAATTGATGACGATTTCATTTGTTCAGATGTTTCAGAGCTTCTTGTAAGGATGATATTCACATGGTTGGGTTCGAACTGTGTTCACCTCACATTGAGTTCTGTTCCTTGCCAGTTGTTGTGAACAAAAGGAGGATTCCTACTATAGTTACATTTGTAAACAAGATGAATGCCTTCTGCTTGTGTAACACAGCATGCCTAATCATATTCAGGAAAAATATTAGTAGCTACTTCAGTCTTTTGTTTGGATCCTCATATTACTATATTCATTGTTAGTGCTAATGAATTTATTCCACTTCCAGACTAACTTACAAACAGTTCCTACAGTTCCCAACATGTAACAGATAACTATCTTCTTATTATCAATACTAATAAAATTCATATTAAATTCCGTTGAGGTGAATAGTCAAATAGTAAAAACTTAAAATATGTACTACCTTTTGGCAGGTGCCGTCGTCCTCAACTGTTTTAAAATATTCCAGCAAAGATAAATATATTTGAAGACCTTGAAATTATAAAATAAATAATGAGAACACACCCCTGTCGTACAACCCATTATGAGATCGTCAAAAACAAGTCAGTTGCTACTACAGACACTTTGAGTCTACATCGTCGTAAACAACAATAACTAGTAGCAGATACTCAACCTGCTGATGATGGAAGCTAACTTCCGAAAGGCATCCAGATAACATTTTAAATATAATATTTTAACATAGTTCAGGACGACATCACCTGCCAAAAGGTACATATTGTAAGTTTTTACTTTTTATCTTCTTATTACTTTTTATTTCAAAATATAACCACAGTTAGGCACTAAGTAAAGGTAATGTGATCCCACTACAGGCCTCGGGAGGCTCTTGGGGTAGTAGGAGGTTAAGGCTCCCACTTTTTCTGAACAATCGGCACTTCATGTCAGCCGGGTTGTCAGCCCTGTGTGACGGCAGTCTTTACCAGAACAAGCGTCTGGTACTCATGTCTGTTAGAGGCTGAGTCTACCACAGGACTATAGTGCCGCCGGAGGGTATGGGTCAGTTTAAGAATCCTGAACCACCGAGACTTGAACTTTCGACCTTCTGGCTTGTAGTGCAGTACGCTACGGCGTGCCCCCACAGTTAGGCACTAACACATCATTAATAATATTAAAGAGATCTTGGTGAAATTCATACAGGAATAAGAAGTAAAACTGGCATTTTATTACTTACTGCAGATCTATATGAATTATTAGGGCTAGCGGACCCTTCAAGTGCAGGACGACCTGACTTTTGAAATTATGTAAATAACACTTGCATGGACGAGGGACGGGAGCAATAGGAACAACGTCAAGATTGGATCAAGTATAGTTAGGTGTTGCAAACAGTGTATAGTACAGCACAATTACAATTGCACAATAAATTAACTTAACACACTATGTAGCAATGTCGATGCTAGCAAACATAAAGAAAACAATGCACACTTTATAAGTCCACCAATACCTGTAATACCTGTATCAGAACTGAAACGAATATTACTCCCTGAACGTATTATAAAGTTGTATAGTAATAGGACGGACGTACTGCACTCCCCACCTCTTTTACTACTCCGCGTACTATCTAATCTTCAGCATTTGTTTAGGTCTGTCAATTACGGACTGGAATGAGATGCAGTAAAAAATTATATACAACTCACATGCCACTCGGGTCTTACAGTGGCACGACCTGTCGGGAGAGGGGATTTAATTTACGGATCACATTCATGCTCTTTTGACTACACAAGAACACGGAGGACCTCGCGTGATGAGTTAAATGTCTGGGCGTCCTAGACAACACGTTAAGACGAAATACAGCTTTCACATTGGCATTCATTGTAAACATGGCGAATATGACAATGATGATTATGATGGCCAGATGATGTTCGGGGACCGTTTGGATTTAACTGACGTTTGCCTTACAGGTGAGGAAACACCCCGAATGTACCATCACCTAGGAAACTTGTCCTGAAGGGTTCGAATGCGGGCACGCTGCTACGCAATCCCGAGATCTAAGCGAGACCTACATTATAATATATATAGAGAACTTATAATCATATACATCAGTCGAATGTTAGGCCAAGGCCTTACGGGGATGGGTTTGTAGAGAACTGAATGTGTTGTGCTAACAAATTCGTCGTACAGGGAACACTTATAGTGACTGTGTAAACTTCATATAATAAAGCATATATTTAAAAAATTAATAAAACATATTATCATAAGTAATGCCACGAGTGATTTGCAGAAAATTATAAAACGAAATTGAAGATAAATCAATGGTGCCGGACAAATGTGTCAACATTGTTAAAACCGGAAATATATAATAATAGTAATAATAATAATAATAATAATAATAATAATAATAATAATAATAATATTATTATTATTATTATTATTATTATTATTATTATTATTATTATTATTATTATATTATTACAGATAATTAAATGTTACATATACTCAAGAGACTGTGCAACTTTCATATTCGGATATTATTATTATTATTATTATTATTATTATTATTATTATTATTATTATTATTATTATTATTATTATTATTATTATAGATAATTTAAATGTTACATATACTCAAGAGACTGTGCAACTTTCATATTCGTAAGTAATCTTGATTTTTTTTTTTGTATTCCTACAAAGTATTGAGAAACTTTTGCCAAAAATTAAATTAATCAGATTCATGTTCGCGCACCGCACAAGTATAATTACCACTGTGACTCACTTCACTGTCAGATATGAAAACACTAAAGGCAGATTCTCATACAACAGATTTATGAATTTTGATGACCTCTGAGGAAGTTTAATTATGATACTTACTAGCTTTTTTCTACAAAAAAGAACTTGAAATTATCGGATCAAACGTGTACGGAACAAAGTTAAATCTAGTAAATTGCGAATCTGATTATATTTTTCATTAGTAGTCAATTGGCATAAGAATGTATTTTCCACGAGCAAATATCTTACGTTTATAAATTGAAGATTATAAACTAATTTTAAATATATAAAGATATTTTCAACAGCTTCAGTATTATATTTTCCAATTAATTCAAGACCAAGAACGAAACTGTAAGGCCAAAACAATGATCATATGCTTAAAATACTTAATAATTCTAAATTGACGTAAATAATTTTATAAAATAATTCTCTCTGTATAAATGTGTTATTTTCCATCATTCATTTGATCACATGGACGTATTGACGCGGAAATTATTTTTTTTATTTTTTATTATTTTTGTTTGATATCATTGCGAAGTTTTTATTTGTATAAAATAGGCAATGAGATAAAAATGCAGATCCAAATATTAAAGGGACACACTGTATTTGGATTTCAGGTGTTAAATGAAATCAGTACATTCACTGCAGCAACTTCACATAAATGTACATCACGTGTGCCTCTATATAATGTTTTAATTAGCAATTTCTATTGATCTGGTGGCATTTGTAAATCCAAAATAAGATATTATCTGAAGTAACTATAAATACGGAATTACATATTATATAAAATTGGAGCGTATGAAGAACACTACTTGAAGTTATGATAGCGACCCGTTTAACTCAACGTCTTTCTCCCATTGTCTCTGCGCATGCTCCCCATTCTTAGGCTCGCTAACTTATTTCGAACCCGTACGAAGCAAAGATCCACCGTCCGACCTATACCAATAGTTGCTAACTAAGATTGCCGAAACATAGCATGCCGAAAACTAACATGGAATTTCTCCCAGAGAAACGTTGTGATGTACCAAGGCTGTGTCCAAAAAAATAATCTGCCGTTTTTAACTGCAAGGCAGAAATCGAAGCCAGAATGCAGAAATACTGTACGGAGTAGATGGGCTTCCTCTTGAAAAAGAGCGGAGTGAAATGAGACGTGACGTGGCGTGGACGGTAGAGAGTGAGTGTCATCCAACCTCCCAATTCATGATTTGTATTACTTGCCTATGGTTTAAATGAGAGATTTGACGCTGGATTTTAGTGCCTTACATTTAAGGGCAACGAATGGTGAAAATTTTGAAAAATAAATGGCAAAAAATTGTTTTGTTTATTTGATTTTTAATAATTATATTTTAGAGTCACTTTCAAGTATTTTTTTATTGTAGGAGAAAAATTGAGTCGGTGACGTAAGAGTTTAAATACTCCTGCATTATAGGCCTACTTAAACTTTAATGTGTTTTTTTTTTCGTTTTCATTTTTTTACACTTTCCAAAACTTAAAATATTCCTCACCATGCAATTTTTATGCCATCAATATTAAATTTTGTGGTTAGACTCCCCAGTATATGCTAATTGAAATTTGCTATGCAGTTACTAATCTAAGACACATGTGTTCTTTTAAATTGAGATGGAAATGTATGAGAGTGGATCATTTAAAAAAAAATTAAAAATAAGCATTATCCTCTCTTTATGATTTTTTTTGCCTACAATTGTGTTTTACTGGAATCATAAAGACCTTGAATCAAATTTCATGAGATATTTTCAACAAGTAAACACCAAATCAATTAATTAATTAATTAAATAATTATTATAATTTATTTATGTACAGATTTTGAATGTTTACACATATTTCTGTCCCTAAATTTTTATTTTCCTTCTCCACTCGCCTCTATCCACCTACTCTATGTCCTCCAGCCTTTTTGTTCTCATTCCAGTTCTTATTTCTTGCATCCACGACTTTCGAGGTCTTCCTTTCCTTCTTCTTCCAGGTGGTCACCATTCCAATGTTTTCCTGGGTAACCTTTCTTCTCGCATTCGTCGTACTTGTCCATACCAATTTAATTGCTTGTATCTTATATAATCAACTATTGAATAAATACTATTTTTTTTCGTATGACAGTATTTCTCTTTTTTTTCTTCTAATTTTGAACAACTTACTGCTCTCCTCAAGAAATCAATTTCCATCGACATAAGTTTTTGTTGAATTTCCAAACTTCAGCTCCATATGTGACAGTACTCCTCACTATTGAATTTTATATTTGTAACTTATTTTTTCTGGTTATATGTCTGTTCCACAAGACTCCATTCATCATTGCTGTTATTGCTCTACCTTTACATATTCTGTTCTTAATATCACTTTCTCTTTGAAGTTTCTCTTTTTTGTTGGTCAGTCCTCTAACATTCCAAGTTGCCACATGTAAAAATATATAAGGTAATGACAGTTCCCATTGTGACATATGGATAAGAGAATTGGGCCATGAATAGATCAGACAGAAGATTACTAGATACGTTGCAGAATATACTCTAAGAGACCACATTCCTAGTGAAACAATTAGGCAAGAACTCAAAATGTTTAAT